>VWZK01010186.1:0-10290 GCA_013396935.1 Baryphthengus martii | reverse complement strand
GGGCAGGGTGCCGGGCACGCGCCGGTGGGTGCTCAGGGCCCGCGCGTGGGCCCGTGGGGTGCCGAGGGGAACGCGGCCGATGCCGGCACCTTTCTGGGAGCAGCCAGAAATGAGAGGTGCGGAGCTGCCAGGGCTGCTGCCAGGGAGAGCTGCCCGAGCACAGGCCGCAGGTGCCAGCACCTGAACCGTTGCCAGGAATCTCACCAGTGCTGTTGGCACAGCTGGTTACTAAGAGTTTCCACGGGGCTGACGCCTTCTGACGGAAGGGAGAAGGGCCCTTCAGATGCCTCCTCCCCACAACCTCCACCACAACCTGGGGCGCGGGGGGGGTTGTGTGTCCTTCCCTGGGCCCCTCAGCCCGAGGCCTTCGAGCTGCCACAGCGGTACTGGTGGCAGTGTCCAAAGCCCAGCTGTACTCGGGTGCTGGTGGCTCAGGTCTGGGAGGTGCTGGAATCCGCTGGGGTCATCTGGTGCCCCCACCCACCTGCCCCAGCAGGGTCACCCAGAGCAGGAGGCCCAGCAGCGCAGGCTCCAGGCGCCTTTGGAATCTTTCAAGACAAGGAGACTCCCCAAGCTCTCTGGGCAGCCTGGGCCAGGCTCCAACCCCCTCCCACCAAACAAGTTTCTCCTCCTGCTCCCAGGGAACCTCCTGGGTTCCAATCGGTGCCCGGTGCCCCTCGTCCTGGCGCTGGGCACCCCTGAGCAGAGTCTGGCCCCAGCCTCTCGCCCCCACGGGGGCCCTTGAACTCTTGCTCAGCCTTGCTCAGCTCCCCTCTGGGGCTGCTCTGCTCCAGCTGAACAGCCCCAGGGCTCTCTCAGCGCCTTGAAAACGGGTCCCTCCCCCGCCCACATCAGTCAGAGCCACACCTCCCACCCTCCCACACCCACCCCACCCCGGAATCTCCTCCTCCCTTCGGAATGCCCAGATCTGCCCCAGGCTGCCCAGGGCAGGGCTGGAGTCCCCCTGCTCCCTGGAGGGGTTTCCAAGGCGTGGAGCTGTGGTGCTGAGGGACAGGGCTCAGTGGTGCCCTGGCAGGGATGGGGCAGCGCTGGGACACCACGAGCTCCTTTTCCCACCTGAAGGATTCGGTGGTTCCCTGATCCTGTGGCTCGGAACGGCCCTTCCCAGCGGCAGGAGCTGCTCCCCGGGCCCGTCCCTCCCACCGCCGTCCCCACCTCTTGGCAACCCCGAGGCTACAAACACGGCGGGCACTGCCCGGGCAGGTCCCGCTGACATCACCGGACGGACGGACGGACGGACGGGACCTTTCCCCTGGAGCACCGAGTCTCAGACCGAGCAGCCCTTGTGAGGAGAAGGCGCCGGTGAGCTGGGGTGGGCACACGGGGACGGAGCTGAGCCCGCCGGGAGCTGCGCCCTGGGCACGATGCCCGGCGCCGCCGCGCTGCTCTTTGATCCCGGCTCCGCTTCCACNTGAAATTAAAAGAGGGAGATTTAGACTGGAGAATAGGAAGAATTTATTCACTGTGAGGGTGGTGAGACCCTGGATGATATTTCCCAGAGGGGTGGTGTCTGCCTCGTCCCTGGAACCATCCCAGGGGAGGTTGGATGGGGCTCTGAGCAACCTGCTCTAGTTGCAGATGTCCCTGCTCCCTGCAGGGGGGCACCAGATGACTTTGGAAAGTCCCTTCCCACCCAAACTCATCTGGGATTTCAGAGAAGTCACTGCCCTGACCACTCCCAGCCCTTGGCTCCTGCCTGGGTGATGCTTCTTTGTCTTCCCCCCCACCCCGTGTTTAGTGAGCAAACCACAGAAGAGGTGATTTCTCACCGAGCTTTCCCCTTCTCTGTCCTCTCCAGAGTCTCAACAGCTGTGCAGGGAGTGCAGCGGGAGGATGGAGAGCAAACCCGCCATGAACGGCCACGCTCACCCCGGCTCCCACCGGGAGCACCTGCCAGGGCCAAACCAGGACCTATTCCCTTGCAAACAGAAGAAAGTGGCTGGTGGGGAGGTGACGGCGACGGCCGCGTCCCATGAGCCCTCGGAGGCGCCCGGCAGCATCGCCGGAGTCTACGTCGAGGCTTCGAAGAAGGTGATGAGCTTCTATGAAGCCACCAGAGAGCACCTCCTGAGCCTGGACTCGGCTCTCTGCCTTCTCGAGGCCCAGGCCGCCACGGGCTCCGTGGTGGACCCGGTGAAGACCAGACTGGTCTCCGTAGCAGAAGCTGTGCAGCTGGGGCTGGTGGGGCTGGAGCTGAAGGAGAAGCTGCTGACGGCAGAGAAAGCCGCTACCGGCTTTGAAGACCCGTACACGGAGGAGAAGATCTGCCTCTACCAGGCGATCCGGAAGGAGCTGATCGGGAAGGAGCAAGGAACCCGGCTGCTGGAGGCCCAGGTGGCGACCGGCGGCATCATCGACCCGGCCACCGGCTGCCGGCTGCCGGCGGACGTCGCCTGTGAGAGGGGATGTTTGGATGAAGAGACGATCCGGCGCCTCGCCGAGCCCGGCGACGAGGACGGCGGAGGGTTCCTCAACCCCAGCACCATGGAGAAGGTGATGTACACGGAGCTGCTGAAGAGCTGTGTGGCCGATCCGGCCTCGGGCTTCCTCCTCCTGCCCCTGCAAATCACCTTCCCGGGGCTGGGAGGGAGGGTGAGCAGCAGGGAACTGCTGGACTTGGGCATCATCAGCCTGGACACGTTCCGAGCGCTCGAGGAGGGAAGAGTTTCAGCCCAGGAGGTGTCGGAGGACGACTCCGTTCGGCGGTTCCTGCGTGGGACGCGGAGCGTGGCCGGCGTCGTCCTGCCCTCCGGAGAGAGGAAGAGTCTCTACCAGGCGCTGAGGGAGCATCTCCTGGTGCCCGGAGCTGCTCTGATGCTCCTGCAAGTCCAGGCCTCCACCGGAAGCCTGACAGACCCCGTGAAGAACAAAAGCTACTCGGTTGACGAGGCCGTCAGGGTCGGACTCATCGGCCCAGAGCTCCATGAGAAACTCTCCTCAGCCGAGAGGACCATCTCTGGCTACAGGGACCCCTGCACTGGAGAAATGCTCTCTCTGTTCCAAGCCATCCAGAGGGGCTTCATCCCCAAGGACCATGGAATTTGCCTCCTGGAGGCCCAGGTGGCCACGGGGGGGGTGGTTGCCCCGGGCAGGCACCTCCGCATCCCCGCAGAGACGGCCTGCGAGTGGGGCTACCTGGACGAGGCCACCAGGCAGCTCCTCTCCAATCCTCCCGATGACACGAAGGGGTTCCTTGACCCCAGCTCCAAGGAGAAGCTGAGCTATGCGGAGCTGCTCTGGCGCTGCGTCACTGACCCTCTCACGGGGCTCCTTCTGCTGCCGCTGGCCGGGGACAGCAGAGAGGGACCCGAGGGAACTCACCTCTTCTTTGACCGCAGGACCCAAACGGCTCTGGAGAACACTCGGGTGCCCGTGGCCTTGGGTAAGTTCAAGGGCCAGCCCGTGTCCGTCTGGAAGCTCCTCTTCTCAGACCTCCTCCAGAGCGAGCAAAGAGCCGCCCTCGCCCGGCAGCACCTCACGGGAGCCCTCTCGGCGCACGAACTGGGCAAGGCTGTCGGCGCCGCCGTCGAGGAGGCGGCTTCCACGGCGAACGTCACCTTCGAAGGGCTGAGGGAGCGGGTGACGGCCGACCAGCTCCTCAGCTCCGAAATCATCAACAAAGACCTGTTTAAGAAGCTGAAGGAGGGAGAAACGTCCGTCAAGGACGTCGTCGGCATGGACACCGTCAAGAAGTACCTGCAAGGGACGGGCGGCATCGCTGGGCTGCTGCTTCCCGACTCCCAGGAGAAGATCAGCATCTACCAGGCAAAGAGGAAAGGACTTTTGAGGCCGGGAACGTCGCTGATCCTCCTGGAGGCACAGGCGGCCACCGGCTTCGTCATTGACCCCACGGCCAACAAGAGGTATTCGGTGGATGAGGCTCTGCGAGCGAACGTCATCGGCCCGGACGTTTACGACAAGCTCCTGACTGCCGAGAAATCGGTCACCGGCTTCAGAGATCCTTACACGGGCGACACCATCTCCCTCTTCCAGGCCATGAAGAAGGAGCTGATCGTCAGGGAGCACGGCATCCGCCTGCTCGAGGCCCAGATCGCCACCGGCGGCATCATTGACCCCGTCCACAGCCACCGCATCCCCGTGGAGGTGGCCTACAAGCGCGGCTACTTCGACAAGAAGATGAACTTGATCCTCTCTGACCCCGGCGACGACACCAAGGGCTTCTTCGACCCCAACACCCACGAGAACCTGACCTACCTGCAGCTGAAGGAGAAGTGCATCACGGAGCCGTCCACCGGCCTCTGCCTCCTGCCCCTCAACAGCAGGAAGCGCCAGTTCGTCGACGATGCCACCAGACGGGCGTTCAGGAGCTCCTGGCTGACCGTCAGGTTCGGGCGGCTCCGGGGAGAGAAGGTCTCCGTGTGGGACCTGCTGAACTCCGAGTACTTCAGCGAGGGGAGACGCCGGGAAATATTCAACCACTACCAGCTGAGGAAGCTCACCCTGGAGCGCATCCTGGTCATGTTAGAGGAGGAGATGAAGAAATGGGCCCCCATCAAGTTCCCGGCCATGAGAGGCAGCGTCAGCGCCTACCACCTGATGGAGACTGGCGTCATCGACAAGGCGCTGTTTGAGAAGGTGCTGGAAGGATCTGTCACCCCACAGCAGGTCCTGCACATGGACTCAGTCAGGAAGTACCTCTATGGCTCTGGCAGCATCGGGGGGATCGTCCTCCAGCCATCAAACCAGAGGATGAGCATTTACGAGGCCATGAAGCAAAACATCGTGGTGCCCGGGGTGGCCCTTCCGCTGCTGGAGGCCCAGGCGGCCACCGGCTTCATCATCGACCCCGTGAACAACCAGAAGCTCTGTGTGGACGACGCCATCAAGGAGGGGGTCATCGGGCCGGAGGTCCACGAGAAGCTGCAGCACGCGGAAGGGGCCATCACGGGCTATAAAGACCCTTTCACGGGCAAGAAGATACCCCTCTTCCAGGCCATGAAGAAGGGCCTGATCGCGGACAAGCAGGCCCTGCAGCTGATGGAGGTGCAGATGGCCACGGGAGGCATCATCGACCCCACCTGCGGCCACCACATCCCCGTGGAATCCGCCCAAAAGCGAGGCTGCCTGGATGAGGACACGAGCAAAACCCTTTCTATGCCCACCGCCGCCGCCGGAGCCTTCTGCGTCCCCGACAGCAAGGAGACCGTCACCTACGCCCAGCTCATCGAGCGCTGCCAGAAGGACGAGGTCTCCGGCTTCCACTTGCTGCCTCTGGCGCAACCGGCTGCTCCTGCCTACACCGACCAGCAGATCCAACAGCTCTTCAAGGAGACGCCGGTGAAGGAGAAGGGGGTCTCCCTCTGGGAGCTGATCCACTCCGGGTACTTCACCGAGGAGCAGAGGAGGGATTTCGTGGAGAGGTTCCGCTCCGAGGAAACATCGCTGGAGCAGCTGGTGGCCCTGGTGCTCCGGCTGGTGAGGGAGATGGAAATGAAAGCCGGTGCCCAGATCACCCTGGAAGGCTTGCGGGGTGACGTCCCCGCCGTCTGGCTGCTGGATGTCGGCATCATCACGGAGAAGACCTTCGAAGAACTGGCTCAGGGCAGAAGAAGTCCCCAGGAAGTGGCTGCGATGGAGAACGTGAAGAGGTACCTGCAGGGCACGGGCAGCATCGCCGGCGTCTTCATCCAGGCGTCCAAAAAGAAGATGAGCTTTTACGACGCCATGAAGAACAACCTCCTCCTCCCCGGGGCTGCTCTGAGGCTGCTGGAAGCTCAGGCGGCCACGGGACATCTCACGGACCCTGCCACAAACCGGAGGCTCGGCGTGAGGGACGCGGTGAAAGCGGCCGTCGTTGGCGAGGAGCTCACCGAGAAGCTCCTCCAAGCCGAGCGGGCGGTGACCGGCTACACCGACCCCTACACTGGGAGCACCATCTCGCTGTGCCAGGCGCTCCGGAAGGAGCTGGTTCCCCTGGGAGACGCCGTTCCCTTGCTGGAGGCCCAGTTGGCCACCGGAGGGGTGATCGACCCCGTTCACCACCACCACCTCCCGCTCCGGGCGGCCTACAGGTGCGGCTTCTACGACGAGGAGCTGAACCAAACCCTCTCCCGGCTGAACGACGTCACCAAGGTCTTCTTGGATCCGAACACGAAGGAGAACGTGACCTACCAGCAGCTGAAGGACAGGTGCATCCAGGAGGCCGAGTCGGGTCTCTGGCTCCTTCCTCTGTCGGAAGACGCCATGTTCTGCGTGGATGACCACACCGTGGAGGTGCTGAAGTCCGTCACCATTTGCGTCAACATCGGGCGGTTCAAAGGACAGACGGTGTCTGTCTGGGACCTCCTCAACTCCGAGTACCTCTCGGACAGCAAGAGAAGAGAGTTGGTGCTGAAGTACAAAGCTGAGAACGCCGAAGCGCTCCAAGAAATCGTCACGATCGTCACCACGATCATTCGGGAGACCGAGGCGCAAGGCAAGAGGTTTGCGTTCAAGGGCCTGCGGAAAAGAGTCTCCGCCAGCGACCTCTTCCAGTCTCAGCTGATAGACAAGAAAACCCTCGACGAGCTCAACCAGGGCAAGAAAACCGTCCAAGAAGTCACCGAAATGGACTCTGTCCGACGGTACCTGGAGGGCAGCAATTTCATCGCGGGGGTCCTCATACAGCCGAGCAACGAGAAGATGAGCATCTACCAGGCCATGAGGAAGGGCATCCTGAGGCCGGGGACGGCCCTGGTGCTGCTGGAGGCCCAGGCGGCCACCGGCTACATCATCGACCCGGAGAAAAACCAGAAGCTCTCAGTGGAGGAAGCATTAACGGCAGGTCTGATCGGAGGGGAGGTTTTTGAGAAGCTGCTGTCGGCGGAGAGGGCCGTCACCGGCTACACCGACCCCTACACCAAAGCCCCCATGTCCCTCTTCGAAGCTATGAACCAAGGGCTGATTGTGAAGAGCCACGGCATCCGCCTGCTCGAGGCCCAGATCGCCACCGGTGGCATCATCGACCCCGTCCACAGCCACCGCGTCCCCGTGGAGGTGGCCTACAAACGGGGCTACTTCAACCAAGAGATGAACCGGATCCTCTCCGACCCCGGCGACGACACCAAGGGCTTCTTCGACCCCAACACCCACGAGAACCTGACCTACCTGCAGCTCCTGGAGAGGTGCGTGCAAGATGCAGAGACGGGGTTGTACATGCTCCAGGTGGTCCAGGCAGGAGGAAGGTACTTCTACATCGACGAGGCTACCAAGCAGGTTCTGCGCTCCAAGCAGCTTCAGGTGAAAGTTGGGAAGTTTAAGGACCAAACCGTTTCCGTCTGGGAAGTCCTCTGCTCTCATTACATCTCCGAGCAGAAACGGAAGGAGCTGGTGATGCAATACAAGTGCAAAACCCTGACGCTGGAAGAGCTGATTGACCTCATCTGCAAGATCATCGAGGACGCCGAGCACCGAGCGGAGGCCCTCAAGGTGAAGGGTCTCCGGGCGGACGTGTCGGTATCGGAGCTGTTTAACTCGGAGATAATTGACAAGAAAACTCTGGATCAGCTGCAGGACGGAAGCCTCACGCTCGCCAGCCTCACGAAGAGGGACGCCATCAGACGGTACTTGGACGGCACCGGCTGCATCGCCGGGGTTCTGCTCCCGAAGAGGAAAGTGAAGATGAGCATCTACCAGGCCCTGAAGAAGGGTCTCCTCACAGAGCCGTGCGCAGAGGGGCTGCTGGAGGCCCAGGCGGCCACCGGCTTCCTCGTCGACCCGCTGACCGGCCGGAAGCTGTCGGTGGACGAGGCGGTGGCGGCCGGGCTGGTGGGCAGCGAGCTGCACGAGAAGCTGCTGTCGGCGGAGAGGGCCGTCACCGGCTACACCGAGCCCTTCACCGGCCGCCAGATCTCCCTCTTCCAGGCCATGAAGCAGGATCTGATCGTCAGGGAGCACGGCATCCGCCTGCTCGAGGCCCAGATCGCCACCGGCGGCATTATCGACCCCGTCCACAGCCACCGCGTCCCCGTGGAGGTGGCCTACGAGCGCGGCTACTTCGACCGCGAGATGAGCCGGGTGCTCTCCGACCCCGGCGACGACACCAAGGGCTTCTTCGACCCCAACACCCACGAGAACCTGACCTACCTGCAGCTCCTGCGCCGCTGCGTGCCCGACCCGGACACGGGGCTGCTGATGCTGCAGCTGATGGACAAGGGCTCGGTGCTCCACCAGCTGAGCGAGGACGCCCGGAAAGCCCTGCAGGCCGCCCGCACCACCCCGCCCGGGGGGCTCTTCCAGGGCCAGAGCGTCACCCTCTGGGAGCTCCTCTTCTCCCGCTACGTCCCCGAGCACCGCAGAGAGGAGCTGCTGAGGAAATACAAGGTGGGGACGGTCACCGTCGACGAGATGATCACCATCCTCACCACCATCGTCACCACGGCCGAGGGACGGGGACATGGCACTGCCCCAGCAATTGCAGGGACTGAGAATGGTGAGGCCACGGGGTCTGGGCAGGAGCTGGAGCTGGAGAAGAAGAAGGAGCTGGAGCTGGAGAAGAAAAAGTGGCTGGAGCTGGAGAAGAAGAAGGATGAGGAGCTGGAGCGCAAGAAGAAGCTGGAGAAGGAGCGGGAGCAGGAGCTGGAGCAGGAGCTGGAGCAGTCCCTCCAATCCCACACCATCGAGGTCTCTGCCGGCCCCTTCCGCGGCAGGAAGGTCTCCCTCTGGGAGCTCCTCTTCTCCACCTACGTCTCCGAGACCCGGCGGCAGGAGCTGCTGGGGAAGGTGCGTGCCGGCAGCCTGGCGGTGGAGCAGCTGGGAGGGCTCCTGGCCGGCCTGGTGGAGGAGGAGGTCGCCGAGCGCAGCGGCCGCGTCACCTTCGCGGGGCTCCGCAGGCAGGTGAGCGCCTCGGACCTGCTGGACTCGGGCATCATCGACCGGGAGACGCTGGCCCACCTGCTGCAGGGCTCCAAGTCGGTGCAGGAGGTGACGCAGATGGCCTCCGTCAAACGCTACCTGGACGGCACCGGCTGCATCGCCGGCGTCCTGGTGCCCTCCAAGGCCGACCCCGGGAAGATGGAGAAGATGAGCATCTACCAGGCCATGTGGAAGGGCATCCTGCGGCAGGGCACCGCCCTGGTGCTGCTGGAGGCCCAGGCGGCCACCGGCTTCCTCGTCGAACCGCTGACCGGCCGGAAGCTGTCGGTGGACGAGGCGGTGGCGGCCGGGCTGGTGGGCGGCGAGCTGCGCGAGAAGCTGCTGTCGGCGGAGAGGGCCGTCACCGGCTACGCCGACCCCCGTACGGGAAAGAAGATCTCCCTCTTCCAGGCCATGAAGCAGAAGATAACGGCCAAGGAGCACGGCGTCCGCCTGCTCGAGGCCCAGCTCGCCACCGGTGGCATCATCGACCCCGTCCACAGCCACCGCGTCCCCGTGGAGGTGGCCTACCGGCGCGGCTGCCTGGACGATGACACCTTCCTCCTGCTTTCCGACCCGGATCACGGCAGCAAAGGTTTTCTAGACCCAAACACGCACGAGAAGATCAGCTACGGGGAGCTGCTGCAGAGGTGTTCCAAGGACAGGGAGACGGGCTCGTTCCTGCTGCAGGTGATGGAGAAAGAAGACGACTATTTCTACATCGACGAGCCGACCAAAAACGCCCTGTTGGCGACCAAGGTCCAAGTGCCCGTTGGAAAATACGAAGGACAAGTGTTGTCCCTGTGGGAGCTTCTCTGCTCCGAGTACGTCACAGAGGAGAAAAGAAAAGAACTGGTGAAAAAATATAAAGAGGAATCCAACCACATCATCCAGGGAATCATCGAGACCATCCTGAACATCATCAAAAAGAAAGAAGAGGCCAGAAGTGACGTCTGGTTCCCGGGAATCAGGCAACAAATCACGGCGTCGGAACTTCTCAGCGCGCAGATCATCACGGAGGAGACCATGGAGAAACTCCACGAGGGAAAAGAGACGGTGCAAGACATCGCGCAAATGGAGAGCGTGAGGAGATACCTGGAGGGAACCGGCTGCATCGCCGGCGTCCTGGTGCCCTCCAAGGCCGACCCCGGGAAGATGGAGAAGATGAGCATCTACCAGGCCATGTGGAAGGGCATCCTGCGGCAGGGCACCGCCCTGGTGCTGCTGGAGGCCCAGGCGGCCACCGGCTTCCTCATTGACCCCCTCAACAACCAGAAGCTGTCGGTGGACGAGGCGGTGGCGGCCGGGCTGGTGGGCAGCGAGCTGCAAAAGAAACTTCTTTCTGCGGAGAGGGCCGTCACCGGCTACACCCATCCCTACACCGGGCAGAAGATCTCCCTCTTCCAGGCCATGAAG
>VWZK01010183.1:7336-28635 GCA_013396935.1 Baryphthengus martii | reverse complement strand
AATAAATAAATAAATAAATAAATAAAAGATTTCAAAGACAGACAAGTTATTAACCTTTCTTTATTTCTGAACAAATCACATATGCTCTCAAAAAATCTGTATTCACAAAACAGACAAACAGACAAGAATATTAGTACAAAAGAGGACTCCTTCAGCAATATTAATCTTGAATTTCTCTTCCAGTCAAATCAATTCTATGATTGATTTTATGCTTCTGAGACTCTGGTGTGGGTCAGCAGGATCTAGTTTAACCTACAACAGCATTCATCATCATCACCAAAACGATTTTTATGGAACCCCTATACGCATTTTGTACGATTTCAGGAAAACTCTCCAGCAAGTGTAGGTTCATTCAACCTATGACTTGCCTTCTACATCAGCCAGTGGAGCCTTGGGTACAGTGGATCACACCATGTCCTCAGCAGCCCTTGGCACAGGTCCACTACAGTGTCAGGGAAGTGTTGATCCCTCTTTCACAAAGCAATTGGCTCTTTAAGAAATTAATTTTATTAAAACAAAAGCTTCATAGTAATATTGAAGACCAGATCCTTTTTATCTTCTTTCTGAATTCTTTGTACTCTTTATAAATAAACAGCTGGAAAATTTACCTGCAGAAGTTTGGGGAAGTCTCTGTGTGCTGATGGTCAAGAGAGGTTGCTGTGGGTGTTGCCTCTGTGTAATCCCTCAAGCAACAAAACAACTTCACACCAGCCTCTGGGAAACAGGAATATGGTCTGTGGACCAAAATGAGTAAAACCTGCAGGGTTTGGCTTTGTGTGACTGAATTTATACCCTCAAGCCCTAGCCACCATGTTCTCTGCTGAGCTGATGTGAGCACTGTGCTTTAAAACGTTTTCTCTGCACTCCAGCAGTCTGCAAAGCTGAGCTTTCACTTCAACCTTTTTAAGAGACACCGATGATGCAAGCATGAGCCGAAGCCAAAAAAAGAAAGGACCAGAGGAACTCTCCATGTGCCTGCATCACTTAAGGGCTGCAGCCCCGTATATTGTGTCGTGTCCGTGACACAGCCTAGAGAAAGTACCAAAGACACTTATTTGTTAATAATGTCAAATATTCAGGTCAGCTAAGGAATGCCACAACCTGCTGCTGGGCTTAGCCCTGCAGCCGGCAGCAAAGTGAACCTACAGCCATGGGAAAGAGAAGGCTCACTTCCTCCTCTTCTTTTATTTGTTTTTCTAACAGTTGTTACTCAGTTAGGAATAGTTTCATTAATTTGTAAACCTGTAAGTGTGCAACAACCTGCAATGACACAACTCAAAATACCCAAAATCCCCTTTTTGCTTTGAGAAGTCAAACCTCCTTCGAAATTATGTGGTTAAACAGCTGGTTAAAGGTACAGAAATCTGAAAGATCTTAATTATTTTATTCTCCCAAAATACCTTTGATTAGTCTGATGCAAAGGCATTTCCAGTTTATTAATTAAGCTTACTTAATTATGCTTAGTTAAACATATTTCAATTAAGTACATTTAATTAGGCTAAACATAAAGCATCCCATTGCGTTCATCAATGCATATATTTAGGTCAGTTGCAGGGAAAGGAGGGGATGTTGTCGTTGTATTTCCCCAGTCAATTCCAAGAGAAACTGGCAGCACAAATGGATTGCCTTCAGCTGGAGGACTCCTGGTATAGACTTACTCTTGTGGCCAAAGGTCCTATTTCCCTCAAAATAAAAACCTGTTGAATGCAGAGCAGTTGGTAGCATATAACACATATAATGCAGTGGGCAAAAAAGATCTCAGCAGCTTTAACTAGATGAGAATTTGATTCCAGGGACTGGTATTTTTGGTTCCTTCTTGGGGTCACATGGCAGTAATTTAAAAACAAAACACACAAAGAAAGAGCAAACAAATTATTCAGAGTCACGCAATTATTCTATGTTTCAGTGAATTTCTACAAAAGCCCCCTGCTTTGGACCACCTGAGTTGGCCCTGTAGGTCTACTCTATCACCGAGAGGTCTCATGATTAATTCACACATCGTTATGGAATAGTCTTGAAAATCAGGCTGTGGGCAGGTGGTTTTTCTGCTTACACCTCTGAGGCTTTTTATCCTAAAAAGGATGTCATCTGTGCTTCAAGCATCCTATCAAAGCCTTTCCCTGAGCAGTAAAACCCTGAAGCCACTCACAAGGAGCTAGCTGTTAAGATCAATGCAATGTCTTGTCCTAGGTGCAGCACAAGGTTTTCAGAAGACTTCCTTGTTAGCAGAGGTATGTAGCAGCAAATACCCCAAAACCACACTTCTCACCTTATTTCACTCTTACCTGTATTTATTTTTATTTTTTTTTTCATTCTTTGTTAACGAAACGACTTAGAGCCCAGTGGTAACAGAGCCAAGACAGAGCTCAAGCTTCGAAGATGACCTGAAATGAGGAGCGAGGTAGCTGTCTGCTGTATCCACATCCGCAGCTGTGTACTCAGGATCTCTCAAAACCAGGTGCAGGGAGTGACATGATCTCATCTCAGAAGCTGATGGCTTGATCCTCATGCAGGGAAACACATGCACATCATCTGGGCATAAGAGCTTAAGCACTGCCGAGTAACTCAGTGGGAGAATGAACCATAAATCCATCAAATCCTTCCAGAAGAGATTTCTTTTGCAGAGAGGAATCTGTCAACAAACTCCCTTGGACAAAATTGCAGGGAGATATATGAGGTGGCAGCAGGTCTCTGCCTTCAGAGGGGATGAAAAAGCAAGTGGTAGGATGGGAAGAGAGAGAGCACTACACCAAAAGGTGAGTCATTTTCCTAACAGTGCTTCTCTCTCTGCAATCCTTCCTTCTTTACAGACACAACCCAACTCATAATGCATATACAGGAAGGCGTCAAGATTCAAAAGCGGGTGCAATAATAAGTGATAATCTTCTGAGGAGTGACTTCTTGTAGTGCCAGAAGATGCTTGTGACTGCAGCAAAGAGAAGAAAAAGAATTGACAGAAGCGTCACTGGAGCAGGAGGACGTATCCCAACTTATAATGATGCTGCTAAATTCTGAAAAAGTAGCATAGGATGAAAAGTTACAGCTGCGAAAGGGTCAAGGATATCCCTTGTGATGTGGAGCAACCCAGACAACCTACGAAAGATAAACCATGGAGAACAATTTTGGCAGAAAAAGGGGAAAAGTGATAGAAGAAAGTCCCAGGAGGCTGTGACTGCACAAGCTGTAAAATCATTTTGTTGGAGGCTTTGATGTGGACCTAAAGAAGAGGAATTGCTCTGACTTGTTGAAGAAAGGACAAAGCACTGGGACAGAGCAGGACTTTGCAATGCACGTGCCCACCATTCCCTGCAGAGAGATGACATGGATTTTGGGAAAAACACACCTGCAGTGTGCCTGACCCTGTAATATTTTGCTCTGACACCACTTCCAGCGCAGCCCTATTTCACTCTTCGCTTGAATTCTCACCTGGCCTCGTACCCCTTCTTTCTTTTCTCACCAGGAGTTGCACCCTTCTTACATCATGTCACACTTCATCGGTGGGAATGCAAGTTCCCAGTGCTGAGGGTGTAGCCAGAGCACAAGGTGGGCACCTGCTGACAGGACATCCAGTTTGCTTTGCCAACCGAAATACAGAAAACCAAGTGTTTCTTCCCTTCCAGCTGCTAAATCTCTCATCTCCCTTACATGGGGGTCTGAGGGCACTTTGAGTGGGGCTTTTAAGCAGGTGCACAGCAACAGCTCAGCTCTGCTTACACCAAACTGGTAGTTAATCAGCTGCAATGCCTCAAACCTCTTAGGATTTTTTTCTGACTTTTTTCTTTTTTTTTTCTTTTTTTTTTTGGGGGGGGGGGGGGGGGGNGGGGGGGGGGGGGGGGGGGGGGGGTGTAAGACTGCATGACTCTGTTTGGCCTACTGACACTTTTCTCTTTGAACACTGCTCCCCTAGAACACTGCTCTCCTAGTCAGCCCTAAAAAGGTCCAGTATCTCGGAGGGTGCAAATAAAAACCAGGTTCCCAGCGCCGTACTGCCAGTATTTCAAAATTGTAACTGTACAGAGTGTGGTGTTGCTGTCACCCTGTGTTAAATCATAACTGTGTTCTTAATAAAAGTGCTGCAAAGAGGAAAATGTTTGGACTTACTATTATGGGTAGAGTTGGTTGAATGCTGATACAAATTTTATGTGAATGCTGGTGAGTTTTTAATTTATTTTCTTTTTCCATTGGGTGAAAGTTTTTCATCAACTGAGGGAAGGAAATTGGTGACACTTTCTTCCAGCCAGTCCCCAGAAATCAAGTACATATCCCCAAACAGAGAGACATGAATTTGCTCACCATGAGGATTCAGACCAGGAGGTTTATGATCTTGGGTTTATACTCATTTAGAAGACAAATTGCAATTTGTGTCACAACTAAGAAGCTGTTGGATTTCAAAAGTCAAAAGCAACTCCTGAAAGACACAAGTCATTCCAAATGTGTAAAGCTGAAAAAAGACATTTTTTTTTTTTTTTTTCCAGAAAACATCATAAAACTTTTAGGAAATTTTACTTTGTTCTGTACAATAATGAGTAGGAATTTTCTATTGGTAGGATATGTGAATGTTCCTCACTATTTCAAGCCAGAACATTTGTATTACAAGCCAAAAATTGTCAAGCATCCCTGCGTGACTAAGGTGGGCACTTGAGATTGCTAAGCAAATTGAAGTATTTTCATGCTGCTTTGTAAAACGAGGAGAGAAACCGAGGGAAAGCATGCACGAAAGCTGTGATTTACGTTCAAAACAACAAACTCATGTCATCGCATAAGGAGACGGTTTTCTCTACAATACCTAAGACCACTTCGAATAAAAAAAGTAATTCCATGTCCGTAAGAGTTAAACAGAAATGGGAAACTTAGTACTTGCTTTTTGTTTGTTAAGATGATTTTTTTTTAATTTTGTAATAGCAAGCTCTTTCTGATCTCAGTTTTGCAAATTGCATAGTTTTTAAAGACGTGAGGGCAAAATGCACCCTTTTTTTCCACAGCAAGCGGGTGATGCGCCTTTCACATGACTAAAGCCATCACCAGCATCGGGATATTTTTGTTATGCTAGCAGTACAATGATCCCCCTCCCTGTCACCTGGGCCAGGCTGAGGTTGTGTGCAGGATGCTGCTGCTGAATAGAAATGTTCATTTTACCGGAGGGAGCCTTATGAGCAACAGCACCAACGCTCAGAGGGGGAAAAAAGACTGAGGAAGATTACAGGAATATTTATAAGCTGTGCATACGACTGTACTAAAAGCCCTACAAAACTTACTACAATGCTGCTTAAGTTCCTAACAAATTGAAGCACTTTGCAAAATTTGTAGCTCTTTCTTAATTTTGAATTGCTCAGAAATGTTCATGCTCCAAAACCATAAAGTCTTTCTTAACCATTACAGACATATAAAAGCCACATCATCAAAATGACAGTAATCCACTCCTTCAATCTCAGGTGTGAAATTGTTCTGTATTTTTCCTTTGTCATTTTTGTTATTCACCAAGTGGAGAAAAAAAAAAAAAGTGGTCATAAGGATGCAAGAAAAACATCCCTTTTCTGGATTCCTATGTAATCAAATTTAAAGAACTCTCAGGATAAAAAAAAAATTCACAGTTATCTCATGTGACTTTTGCTAAGATACAAACTTTTTTTATTTAATACCTACCCCATGAACAAAAAAACCCCCACAAACCATGAAGGAAGGGGCTGAATAATCTCCAGAGATTTTCTTTTATCAAAAAAATGTTTAAAAGTTCCCTTTAGTGAAGGCGTTTTATGGTCAGAAGATGCAGACTTGAGGCATGCTGTGCTGGGTCCTGGAAATATTTTAAAAATGTGTTAACAAATGTGTTAATTTTAACTATTTTTTTTCCCCCATAACTCACACCACACAGCAGAGAGCAGTATAGAATTGTCTAGGTCAGACACTCATAACTAGGAAGTCGTGTAAATAATGGATATCTCAGTTTAACCACTAAACCAGAAAAATATCGATGTATGGGAGGGGACATTTCAGAATAACTTAGAGAAATATGAAAACATATGCAACGTCAATTAAAAAAATCAATTAGGAAAATCCAAAACTCTTACTTAAATAAGGATGGGAACTGGATACTTCAATTTTCGCTCTGAAAGAAAAAAGAAAAAGAAATCCAAAAGAATAAGAAAAAAAACCATTGTAATAGCCACAGCTATTAATTAAACTCACAAATATTTCAGTCCCTTGAGCACAATGGCCATTTGGCTTCTGTTTTTCATTAAAACACCACCACCTCCTCCGATGCTGCTCACTGCTGAAGTCTATGGCCAGCTGCATGCATTTCTGCACGCACTGTTGCTGCAAAAACCCTCCAGTCTCTGTCTCTGAGAACAGGCCTAGAGACAGATGTCCTGTTGGAGCTCTTTATAAAGCAGCAACACCGTGTGGCACATCAGCAATCTCATGCTTAAAAGAAGTGAAACAACAAGAGATGGCTGCAGGGGAGGAAAACAAGTGCCTTGCCAGAATAGGAAGCAGCAACTTTCTTTTCTTTTTTTTTTATTTATTTTTTAATTTTCCTTTCCTCTCTCCTCTGCCATGGCCCACTAAAGTAATCTGATAAACTAGGTCAGCACAAACGAACAAGGTGAGCCAGCTGCAAACTAAATGGGCAAAACAGGAGTGACTAAGATAGCTGGGAGTTCAGATCTCCAGGGAACAGCTTCATGCAGCTCTAATCAATTTTTAAATGCGCTTGCTCTCGGTTTTCACAAGTGATTTTAAAACCACTATTTCACACTAATTTGGGAACTGTATTTTGCATCAAACGACACAATAAACAAGCCGATAAATTGCAAAAATTTCAATTAAAGTTTCTTCTCCTTTTCAAATTAATCAAAATCCACCCCTTTTGCTTCAGCAGGGGTTAAGAAAGCATTCCCTTACAAACCTTTCACATACACAGTGTACAAAACATATTCCTACACTTATCAGTGAAGCACAGGTTGAAAGGAAACTGCTGTCAGAACATGCTAATTCACTCAAAGTACAAGAAAAAAAGCATGACATAAAGCAGAACCAGAACAGAAATCCAGCAGAAGGTTGCAAAAAAAACAAAAAAAAGGAAAATACAGGCAAAGTAAGCAAACAACATTCCTCAGGTATCTGAAAGTTTAAAACCAGCCCTGTGAAAGGAACCACACGTGCTGCAGGAATTAGGAGAACTGAAATAGTTGTCGTGCAAATGTGGTGGACTCTGTGCCAGGAACCTTTTGCATCCTGGAGTGCTCCTCATCTCCAGAGCAGTGCCCAGTCCTCACCTACAGGGTAAGTTTTCATGGGGAAAAATAAAGAATTCATTTGTAAGTTGCACTGGGCCCAACGCTGCTACATCTAAATCCAGCATCAATCGGATTGTGTTCAGCCAGTTAGATAGTGCCCCAGCTTAAAAGTCACCAGTATAGTAAAAAAAGACCAGGGTCTCCAAAAAGGTTTTAAAACCCACCATGGGGTAGACAGGCTTGAACACTTTGCCCTGTAAAAATCCCTCTCCATGTTTCCAACCAGACAGCAGTCTAATACTTACAAACTATTTACATTGCTAATCCAGATTCATTACAATTCTGTTTGTTCAGCAGCGGAAACTTAATTTCAAACCCCTTTTAATTGAATGACCTGCTAGAAGTATATTAAAGTGATTTCATTATTTTAAAATTTCCTAAAGGAAAGGTCATTTGCATAGCGATCATTTTTCACATGCACCAGCAGCTGCCATTTTTCAGAACTGAGCTTCTACCCATCCTTTACTCCCATGCATTTCATTTTACACCAGGTAGCAGACAGGCTAAAGAGACATTGCAACCACAAAATGTAGTCAAGTAATTTTAAGATAGAGGCTAAAACAAAATTTAAAAGTTAACACTACGTAATTCCACAGCTTTGCTTTATCTTTATCTTGCCTTCACAGCAAGAAACCACATGAGGTCCTCAAAACTGACTATGCCATGGAAAGCCAGGGGCACCTTTTGGGGAGAAAGTCTATGAGAAGCTTCATGGGGGGACAGGGAGGCAAATCCCACACAGGTGGGAAGCATATCGGCCCATGTCAAGTGTCTGGGCAAGATGTGGCCACGTCCCAGGGACCTTCCTCGTGCCAAAATCTTTGTGGGAAAAACAGGACACGACAATTATAGTTGCAGATACTTCAACAGGTGAGCTTAAGGCCACCTTCCTCATCCAGTAACTTACCCTCAACGCACTTGTATTCTTCAGTTTCTGATTTTCTTCCAACCAAAATATGCTTCCTCAACGCTGCTTCTAAAATCAGGAATTTTCACACTGATGCTGCTGCCTGGCATATTTATTCGAGCACAGAACGATAAAACCATCAGTAAATAAATACATTTAGTCCCTACCAACTGCACTTCAATCTGCAGCAGCACATGCTTTGAAACACATCAGCACCAGCAGACAAAATTTCTTTCAAGGTTTCGACAATTTTATTTTTTATTAAGTATATGAAACATTTGTACGTGAAAGGCTTAGCACAGTCATTTTCTCAGGTACAATATCCCTCTCCCAGCAAAGAGTTTGTGAAAAATAAACTCTTTACACTTTTATTCAGTTGAATCAAAAGAAACAGAAGATAAAAGTAAAAACAGGATAGTAAAGATTTAAAAAAAAAATAAAATTGGAAAGGTATTTTATATAAGCAGCACATGCCCTGACCACTTCAAAACTTGTTTCTCTATATTTTAGAGTGAAGTTAGCGTAATCTAATTTGTTTAAAAAGCAGAAATACTACTAAATTCAAGCAAACAAGCTGACTTTCAGGACACTTCCTCCTGCCCTGTTGAAGAGCTGCTCTGTTTAACAGGGTCTGCATTAAGAGACATCAACAGCCAACTTTGGGGGTATTTATTCCTGTTTAATGCCTTCCACAGAAGGCGACTTCCTTCTTTGCTACAGTTCTGCAACGGAGAGAAAATACCTACAAGTATTTTTTGTGTTGACTGGGAAGTTAAGAGAACACAGAAGGAAAGCATTATATTTGTCAAAATCTGGTAAAAATAAAGACCACCCCACTGAAACCAATTATTGATTCTGTAATAAGAACCCTTTTTCTCTCAGTTTAGAACAACTTTGTTTTGTACAGATGCAAACGTCAGGAACTTGCGGAGCTGACAGAGGTTGATTGGAGGTTTTTACAGCAGGCAGCAAAGCTGGACTTCACACTCTTTCCCAAAAGGACAACTTTATGCTGTGAGGTGACAATTATATTTCAACTCTTGCAATAGGCCTTTCTTTAAAATATGTAAGAAAAGCGATTTCTCCAGTGGGAGTAAAGAGAGATGATAAACAATGGTGCCATGGAAGGGGAAAAGGAACCAGAGCAAGAAGAAAGTTGGACTTCTTTCATAATCAAACTCAGAACAACAACCGAACAACAGCACACAAATAAGAGGAAGCATAAAAAAACTCCACAACAGGCAGACAGGGATAAAAGCAAGAAAGCTAAGAATACCTAAGGGACAACGGAAATAAGAAGGAAAATTAATAGCAGTCTATTACTTAATAGGGAAATTAAATAAATAAGCTACTGGAATGCTCTTTAACTTCTTTGTTTATTTTTCACAGTGGCAGGCCAGGATACAGAAAACAAAAGAACAACAAATATTAAGAAAAATAGATGCATTTAATCAGCAGTGCTGGAGGAAGGTCACCGGAGTACTTATTGCACTGGCCAGAAGTGTCACCAGGCCACTAAAGACCAGCCCAAAACGCTTGTGGAGGATGAGAAGTTTCATGGGGCTGAAGACAGGGAAATACAGCTACCTATAGAAAGCGCAGGGTAACTGGGGTTATTAAACTACCCAGGCAAAAAACACCGAATGGATTCCTAACCACTTCACAAACTTTGAGCAGGTGAAGCGATGAGAAAAGCTAACACAGACCTGCCAAGGACAGAGCACATCAAACCAAGCTAATTTCCTTTTTTCACACAACTGACGTGATGGGGAAGGGGCGAGCAAGAGATGCCATCTGTCTTGCCTTTACTAAGGCCTTTGAGGCAACCCAGCAGGAAATTTTCATAAGCAGACCACAATATATGGAAAAAGAGTATGAAGTCCACACGTGCTGGTTAGGACACAACGTACCATGAGCATTTTGCTGTTAGACAGGGAGTAGATAGTGGGGGTGGTGTTTATATACAAAATCACATACCTGCAAACATATATATAATGTACGTGTGAGTGCACTCCTGTCAGGACAATACGCTTTAATATTTTCCTTAGCATCTTAGGAGTTGGAATAGATGACCTTTAAAAGGTCCCTTCCAATGCAAACTATTCTATGATTGTATGATTTTAGTATGTTTGTGTAGAAAACATAATAAATCTAATAGACTCAAGTTTCAATTACTTTGAATTTAAAGTAGCTTAGATATATTGGAGAAATGATCTAAAATTAGTGTTTTTTTAAAAAAGGAAACACAACAAAGTGCCAAGTTCTACACTTAATAAGGAAAAGAAAAATACATCTGCAAAAGTAGGAAGTAATTGTCTTGCAATAGTACTGCATAAAAGGATCTGGAAATGATCAAGTATCCAGGTAAGAACCAGTATTGCAAAGTTGTGGCAAAACAAGCGGCTGAGCTAACTGAGACACACATTAATCGGCCTGTCCAATTAACATTTGAGAGTTGGTTATCTGGGAGGGTCGAAAGAACTGGACTTGCAGCCAAGGGCAGGATGAAAAAAAGACCAGGTACACAGCAGTGTTTTGCATAGTATATAAAGGGTGAGTAATAACGGGCTAAATCCGCACCTACGGACACATCAGGGAGCGCAGGTGTCTGGTGTCCCTCTTTGTGAGTGAGGAGGAGACACAAGCACAGGATGCAGAGAGAGATGTCCAGTGTGTGCTGGGGCCTGATGAAGGTGGAACCCTCAGGCGAGGGCACAGTGGGCACCTGTGGAGGCTGCCCTGACAAAATCAATGCCCCTCAGCTAAAAACTGTGCTCTAGAGAGCTGACTCCACCGTGAAAACTAACACCTGAGGGGTGGGGTGTGTCTCCAAAGCGGCGTCTGTTAATAGTAGCACGAAGTCCCTACAATACAGTCACCAAAAGGTTAATAATAATGATGAAGATACACAGATGAAACGAACACAGTGGGTCCTAACTCCAGGCACTTAAGAGAAGTGGAATCTTAAATTGCCAGCTCAGACTTGAAGCCAGTGAGTGCTACAGCAAGTCTCCAAGTCTCCTGCAAACAACTTCTGCTGCTTGGAAAGCCAAAACTTGAAGTGAAATCTAAGTGCCAGCTCTTGATCTCTCATCTAGCTCTTTCTTAAGGAATCACCTGGTCTTTTAGCTGAGAAGTAAGAATCATAAACCAGCCAGAACATAAAAGAATCAGAACAAAACAGTCAAGTGCTGGAGACTTACACTTCTGATTTGCTGAAAGTAATGTTCTGACTGCACTCTTGACACAGAATTAAGTCAGTATCTTTTAGAAAATAGATTTCCAGAGAAAGTTTTCTTTTCTAAGGTATCATTAGGCCTCTAGACAGACAGTATGTAATCTTTTTATTTCCTTATTTGTTTTGTTTTTTTTTCAAATTTAGATTACTTTTTTTTCCTAGGTATCAGCTAAACTGTATTTTAAAATTTTTCACCACTTACAACTTTTCAAAGGCACTAAAACCTATGCAATACAAAAAAATGGCTACACATAGTCTAAAGAATTTTTGTTTCCTCTTACTCACGTGGCAATCCAGCCATAGCAGCACCAATCCAGAAGTTCCAAAACACCAATCTTTAGAATATAATTGAATGAAACAGTGGTTTAGCTGTTTGTCCCTTGGTTCCGTTACTTTTTGTTGATTATCCTTGTATTGAGAGCAGTAACTTGCTCACCTGTAGTAGCTTATAGAGAGGATGTCTGAAGGCAATCCAGTGGAGAATTCACCCCTTCAGGTTGTAATGTAATTTGTGACTCTTGTCTGTTAAAACTGCATTTTCTACTATTGTAATTGATCCAGTGTCAGGTTCCAGTCTCTGGTTCCTGTTCTGTCTTCCTCTAAGATTAGTCCTCCTCTATGCAGCTTTTTTTTATTCCACATTAAGGTACTTTGAACTCTGAATCTTCCCCTGATACTCTGCAGAGTTCTTTTCATTTTTCCCACTAAGAGTTGTTTTTCTAGTCCTTAAATCCTCCACAGCTTTCCCAAGTTTTCACGTTAAAAAAACCAACATGCAACACCTCACCCTGTAAATTTTATTACATCAGTCTTGCTTATTCTGCACAAGTCTCCAACTCATCCCTTTTTTTTTTTTTCCCCATTTGAGTCACACCCACCAGATGGTCACATCACCTCCCAGATGGTTTTTAGCAGCTGCTGAACCACCACCTTGTGCTTTCCTGTGGCCATCAAATCCCTGTACACATCAACTGCTTTCTGTATCCTTTGTTCTGGAAGTTGCAGCCTGAATTTCTCGATAGACGGCTCTACTGTGCCTCCTTTCCCCACTTCCCTAAGCCTGTGCTGCCTGGGAGATGGCAGTAACAGCTTAACCTCACCTGGTGAACAAGAGGACTGTGGAACTGGCCATCTGGACAAGATGCAGGTGTTTGGTCTGAAGATTTTTCTATTTTCCTCTTCTACTCAGTCTGATACCAGTAACAGACTAGGAGTGGAATAGCATCTGCTCACACAAGGAAGAAAACTGGATTTCAGGACCAAAGCTGGCAGGTACAACCCATTCCCAATGTAACGCAAGCGAACGGGAAGCAGCTGGACATCTGTGATCCTGAAGGAGCAGATACATCCAATGCCAACTAAGAGCCTGTATTCTTTTTAGTTTCTGACAACTGCCTCACACTATTCCCCACACACCTATAAAAACGAGCCTTTCAGAAAATCATGCAAGCTCTACACTCATTGAAAAACTGCTTTCAAATTTGACTGGTGGGAAGAGTATGAGCATGAGTTGGTTATCCAGAATCATTGAAAGTTTCTTGTGACTCTCACAGCTCAGAGAGAAGGATGCTTTCTATTCCTCTCAGCTCTCAAGACAGACTGAATTACAATGTGGCTCCACACTTCACAGGCTGAGAAGCCGCCTTTCTCCCAGACCCATCAGGGCTGCACCCCTAGGAAAGCAAAAACACTGACCCCAACAGTGTATCAGAGAGGTCTTTAAACACTCAGATATTACAAAAAGCAGAAAATGCTGCAGGATTAACTCCAGAACAACAAATTACTTTCTATTCTTTAGTGTAGATTTTGAGGGAAAATGAGTATTTATCAAAAAAAGCCATCTCCCACTCTCTGCTGCATCCCTTTTGCAGTCCACCAGCTAAAAGCCTATTAAGCTGGCAAACAATAACGGTGTTGGGTCTTTGGTGAAAATTCTTCAGAAAATCTGAGCTAAAACAAGCAATCTCCTCCTTATTTCTCAGCTCTGTCCAGGCCACCGAGCACAGAACTGGTACCAAATGCTTGACCCCTTGGCTGGGACACATTTCCAGACCTTGCTCTACCACAGAACACACTCTGCTAAAATTAACATTCCAATAATTTGGATAGTCCCTAGGCTATTGCACTGATTCAGGCATACTTGCCCTTGACAGCAGAGGTCAGATTTGCTGCTTTTCCTCACTGAAGACCTTTTAGTCATCAGTGGTGCCTTAAGAGTATGAACCTAATGGGTTCAAAAGCAGGACTTCACATGATCCTTGAAATCAAAGGCTCCCTACCTGGAGGTTTTTCCACAAGCTGATGACTGGAAATAGAGGGGGGAAAAAAAAAAAAATCACACTGTTAGACAATAAACATTTATTGATCTTTGGCTTTAGAAATTGTCCTATTTTGGATATGGGAAACACTATGTAAAATAATGGAAGGTTTTTTGAAAAGCTAGAGTAAGTAGTGTAAAACAGTCTATCCTTTTACAGCGCACAAATGCAAGGCATGCAGAGACACGTAGGGATACTAAAATACTTATATGAGCATCACTGTGGTAGACATTAAATGTCTAACATGGATCAACACTTTACAAAGGCAAGCGAGTTGATGGGGCGGTCGATACACAGCTGATATCACAGTTCCTCTTAGATTTGCTGTGGTATTGCCACTAGCGACCAATAGATATAAATTTCATTTTAATCACGTGTGCATTATAAAAACAGAGTTAAATTATAACATTTCAACAGAACGAACAGGGAGCAAGAAAGGTATAACCTTGCTTCACTTTGCAAAATTTACTGGTGTTAAAAGAATTTAGGCGTTCAGACGGCAAACCAATTCTTATTCTTTTCACGTGAATACAATGCTGCCTAATACATGGTAACATTAAAACCAAACCAGCTTCTTAAANATACCTGTCAGGTTCCTATATCTATTCCTGTTAAATTTAAATTTTATACAACTTTCCTTACTGTAATATACAGTATTTCTTTTGTCCTGTTGGATTATTTCATTTTTCATGGAGAAAAGTGATTGATAGCTATCCAACAGAATTTTTTTTATTTTTTTTTTTTTAAATCCCCTTTCTCCTTCCATTGTATGGCTCAGTTTCAAGATTTAATCGATAGGCAGCCACCATCGCTATAACCAGTACCCTTTTAACACAGTTCAGTCACTGACTATTGATGCTTAAAACACAAAGTTTTGAGGTTGGCTTGCTTTATATGGAAACCAAGATACTCAGAGGTCATAACTTGTCAGCACGCTCAACACCACCTGTCACACAGGAACGCCAGTCAGTCCCAACACTATAATCCAATTAGTTACCTACCATTTGGGTAACAAAAACAACAAACCCAGTTGCAATTTTAAACATTGTAAGAATATTCACCCTGAGAACACAGAGGAAGTGTTTAAAAAAAATTCTGATATGTTTTTCTCTTCCCATATAGTTTTCTTCTTTTCTCTTCATCTCCTTTTGGGTACCTGGGTCTGTATCTAGTATTTGACCTCACACTTGCTTTGTCAGTTGACCGGTTCACGCCACAGTCAGGTACTGGTGATAGAAAAGCCCAAAAAGGCNAAAAAAAAAAAAAACAATTTAATTTCTTACACATAGTGTAAGGAAATGTTTAGTAGGCTTACTGGAGCAAGTTTTCCCCAACAGTGCACTATATAGAGTAGAGACTGCTACAGCCAATTTTTAGAGCAAAAAGTGCAAAATGTATTTGTAAGCCTTCCTCAGAGGAAGGCTTCCTTTGGTAGACTTGAATCGTCAACGCCATCTCAGCTAACGAGCACTTCACATTCAGAATGCAGAACGAACTCGAGGGCGGGCACCTGCTGTTTCCTCACTTATTTTAATTTCCCTGCTGAACCAGACCAGGCAGGTTTCACCTTTTGGTTTTTGTTGTTCTGGGAGGTGAGGAAGTCGTTGAGAGGTAAGGGTGGTTTTACTATCTGACAGCGCTCCGCAAAACTAGCACAAGGTGTAACTCGTGCCTTTTCTTTCGGAGACGCTTTGCCGGGTGCCGGGCAGACACAACAGAATTCACCTCTTTTGTGCTCTTTGTGCCCCAAATCCGTATGGACGTGGTGACCTCCAGCGCAGCCTTTCCGAGCTCAAGCAGAACTACTTACCTGGCTGACGTCACCCACGTGCCTGCGCAACCAGGGCCGTAAGTAACACCCAGGGTGTCACCACAAAAGTGTGGTAAAGCCAGCTCTTTCAGAATCGTCCAGGTCCTTTCCCCCTCAGTCAGAACTAAACGAAAACTGAATGCATAGGTGGCAGAGGGGTGTTCTATTACCAGTCAAGTAGCGGGCAAAGCTGGTAGATTATCCTTAAAGTAATAGGAATGGAAAAAAAGTTTTCTTCAGAACCTTATTTGCCTCCAATGTGTAATAATCCATAAACACACGTGGATACTCTATATGCCCAAAACCATAAGGAAACAATTTATAGCAAATCTCATTTTAAGGGCTAGCAGTTCTTGCATTTTCTATCCAAAAGTTAGCCTTCTATTATGTAGCAAAGGAACTACAAAGGTACACAGAAGAAATTTAAAGCACGTCTTCCAGAGACCACCCACGTTTAGGCACTTCACAGTGTACAAAGAGAATGACATGTTATTGTAGGTTGTTTATTATTCATTGCAATTGTACCTAAGTATTATCCACAGCAACTGAAAAGAAAACCACAAAAAAAACCAACCAGCAAATGCCCACAAAATCCCCAACCCAAAACAGAGCAGCTCCCCAGCTTTTCCAACACGTGCTGCACTCCCCTGTTTACAGATCCCAAGGAACCTCTAAAGCATAAAGCAAACGAGACCTTTAGTTTTGAAACAGCAGGTAATGCAACACCAGTCGGGACAGGTCAATATAATGCAACACTCATCTGACACCATCTTCACCATGAAGCATCTTAGTGATGGTCTTAATACTTGTAAAGCTGCAACTATAAAAAAAATTGTATTTTAACAGCAATTTAGCAACAAGAAGAAGCAAGAATGTACATAAATAACATCAGAGCCTTTCCCATTTGGCAAATGCTGAAATGAAGGGAGAGGAGTCCTATGTTCTTAGGTTTGTTCTTGAGCAGGAAGTATTATGTGCTTTTCACTTAAAAAGACAAAGAAAAGACTATGAACAAGAACACTGAATTTGTGTGTCTTCCCAGCAACAAAGAGACATCTTTAAAGTAAAATATGTACAACTCGGAGGATGTTCCCTGTGCAATTTGTAATAAGTTTACCTTAACGAGAAATCTTAGGCTTAGGTTATTTAATAGTATCTTTACATTAATATTTGCTCACATAAATGGGAAGACTGAGACATTAGACAAAAGTTTCCTGCGATTGCTATCACAGAGTAATTCCCCATGTGTATTCCTCCTAGCAAACCTCACATATTGAAAACGTGCACGATTGTTAACAATGGGACAAAGGAATGACTGATGACAGGAAAAATAAAAACTGTTTGTTGGCAGATCGTGACATGGGTATGAATGGTACTCACAAAACTAAATTATTGTTGCGTTTTTCTTTGTTCTAATTTTTACCAAAAATACAATAAATACGCATTCCTGAAACTCAGAACATAGATGAGATGCGGAGCTACAATGACAGAGGAAAAGAGAACAAGGGTGACTTCAAGCACAAGATATTTTAAGCCAGACTTTAAAAAAATACTTAGCAGCATCATAAAATAAATAGAAACGGCCTACTACTAAGGAGCTTGTAAAAAGCTACTCTCGAAACTCATACTGAGGTGTTTCTTTGTTTTATAAATAGCAGAGTCATACGGAGAGCATGTGGTTGAGAGAAATGCTGCAAATCCTAACAAGGATTCTGATGTGTGATCACATATGGAAAAAGTTTGGTATTTACACGTGGGTATCTCACTTCGGTATAAAACTGCATACTTGTTAATACTTCAGTCTGGACATCGAGTTTTGAAAAAAATTTAGTGTCTAAGTATTTGACTTCTAGTCGCAGGCACTGATATTAATTTAAGAAAAATGAAAAAGATGATCCATGGTATCAGGATTAAAAATAATTTCTGTTAAAAACACCATTGAAATCAAAGCTATAAAAATACATATACACTGGCATGCAAGACAATGTCCAGTGCAGCATTACTCTCCTGGCAGTCCACAGTGAGAGACTTGAAAAAGTTAAGTGCAGCATATATAGATGTCAGTAAAAGCAGCCTGGAAATAACATCTTGGCCTCACGCTCTCTCCCACAGAGGAGGATCTCGCAGTCTGGCCTTAGGTGTGGAGATTAGACACGCGTTCCTGCGCACGCAAAGCGTGGCAGACCTTCCTCGAGGAGAATTTGCACAAAAACCACTCCAAAGCACAGACTGACGACTCTCCGTCAGCGTGCTTAACTACATCAGACTTTTGGCTTCATTACTCGTTGCCTAGATGCTCTTTAGGGTGACTATCAGTGAGGTCAAAATATTGCTCTTAATGTGGCATTTGGGATTTAGGACTTAGGCTGCAGATGCTGAAAATAACAGTCTTATTTACTCATAGCAGTAAACATTCACATTTAATATTTGACTTAGGATACAGGTGACCTGCTGTTGCTTTCCCCTACTAAGATTTCGCTCAGCCACAGTAGAAAGACTTCTCCAAGAGAACACACCATTTTCTTTGGCCTCATTTCCACTCAACGTTTCCATTTTCACGGTGCACTTAATTCTGCTACCTTAACTAAAACTTTGCAGGAACTTGGCAGTGACAGAATGAACTGCGGGGTTAAGTTTAGGGGGTTTTGTGGCTAATATGTAAATGCACAAAGTGTGTCATGTGACAAAGCATGAAGCACGGCATTTAAAAACTCTTCAAAAATGTTCAAAAGGAAAACATCGGCCTCTGAGAAATGAAGAGGCATAAGGCCTTTTACCTTGTAGATCCCTCCAACAGCTTTAAGATCAGACACTTTAAGTTTTCTACGTGGTATATCGAAGACCTCTATTACCACTGAGCTACAGGTTCTGTGACAAAGCACACCACTTTTAACCGTTCCTTTGAAGTTTGTTGAAATTTCCGTACTCATCAACTATTTTATAGACTGAGCTTTTGCTACCTAATTGTTGCATTGATGCATTTTGTTGGCATTTTTGGTTTTAGGCGAGTTTGAATTTACGATCGAGGTAAGCACACATCCCCACTGACACATCCTCCAGTACCTCTGACTCAAAGGAGGAGAAGAACAGCTGCCATAGAGATGAATTTTCTAACGCATGCCCTTCTGCACAAGGATGTTCTCTTGTAGCGATACTACCTGTTTTTCCCCCGTTACTTATCTGTTGATTCTTATGCAAGAGAAATCTGGAAGAGGAAAGAACTGCGTGGCTAAAATACCTCAAAACCTGACACATCCTATAGCTTGAGACGGTATCAAAAGAGGAAAAGTGCTGCCTGAGAACACCGCCTGTAAAGTGGAAGAATAGACTTGTTATAATCTATTCTCCTTTTCTTCACCAACTTCTCTAAGCTCAGAAATAGCCCATGTGTTATGTTTGGATTTCCCTGAACTTGCTGGAAGACTTGGATTTCTCACTCTCCTAGTACTTTGTAGGGACTTCCACAATAAAACTGCAGTGTTTAAACATTCGTTAACAAATTTGCTCATATTTCAGCTGGAATTCAAAGTTATTTAAACTATTTAAAGCAAATGACCTTTCAAAAACAGATTAATTTAAACCAAAACACTGAAAATCAAAACGCAATCCTCAACTAATTTAGCCCAGTCAGTCCTGAACGGCAAATGTAGGGAAAAAGCTGTGGATAGGAAAAAGGAATCAAGCTAACAAGTCACATTACTAGACTGAAGAAAGGGAGATATGAACTGAGGAAGAAAAAGTAAGAAACTTCAATTCTTTGTCAAAGGCACCCTTCCTTCTAAAATCGCTCAGAAATTATGTAGGTAGTGGGCAAAGGGCAAGACAAAATTTTTTAGAATCCTCAATAAAAACTACTAAGCTTTTAGCAATGCTTTTCCATTTCTGCAAGATGTTTTGTTCCCCCTCCCCTCATCCCAAGCTGCAGATAAAGGTCTCCGTGAAAAGAAAAAAAAAAGTATTTTGTCAGCTGCTGTTTTAAAGGAACTTACTAAAGAAGTGAGCAGATACTCCTTTGAAGCTTAAATAATATACATCGAAGTCAGGTTGCCATTTTACTTTAAAAGTCACTTTTGAGCACATCATGTTGTAGTTGTAGGACGCACCGCTCGCAACCATAGCGATATGCTCCCTCTACTTTCACCGTCACCTCACATTTCAAAGGCATTTATTGCTACATTTTAGTTTTTAATAAGCCTCCTAGACTCATGTAAGGATTAAATGGATCCAAAAGAAAGACCATCATCCACTCAGATCAGACTGCTGACCAGGAGGCCAACCGTTCAGTTCTGCAGAACAACGAAGCAGCAATGGCCAGAAGAGTTGATCTTCACGTTAGCAACACCCAGGTGCCTTTTTTTCCACTGTGATCAGTGTGACATCTGAAGAGTAAGACACCGGGAGCTCTTACCAAAAGCTCTGCAAAGCTCAGCTACAGACACAATCAATTACCTTTGCTGAACGCACTTTTACTTACGAGCTTTCAGAATAAATACCTATGCCAACAGAAATTCTGTTACTTAACATTATTTTTAAGTTTTCTCCAGCATCCAAAGTTTATTCCTATCCTTCAGATTGCAACAATAGGTTACACCTGCTATATAGTGAGCTTCTGCAGCCAAGTTCACTATCAGAATCACACTGCACTATACTGTTTTATTTTCCTGAATAAAACATTTAACACTGGAAACCTAACCGTAACTTAAAAGCTGGCCCTATTATGTCATTAGTAACGATACATCTCAAACTAACAGAAGGTGGGTCCAGTATTGCTGGACCTCTCATATTTGTCATTCTATTAACCCGAAAGACATTTCCCAGGAATGTGTCAAGATCTGAACCTACGAAGTCAAGTCTTCTTCTTTAGGGCCAATTCACAAAATTAAGCCTTTGTCCCCATTAGTTATGAAGAGTTGCAGCACCAGTAGCACTGAAATACTGTACACTGCAATGACACCGGTACAATCATGCAAGGTGTTCTCAGACATCCCGAACGCATGCGGTAGGTACTAGCTGGTGTACATAAATCTTTCCCTAGTATCGGTAAATGCAATTGAATGAACTAATAAATAACTTAAAAAGGCATTCGACATCGTAAGACAGTTTATCATCAGCTTGAATTCTCGATCTTCTCATGGACAGTTTGTTTTCCCATATGGTAGGTTTGCTACGTATTAAATACTCAGTTAAGCTTTTCCATTTATAAATGATTATATGCCAAAGCTGTACACAAATTCAAGAGAAAAAGAACAGTAACATAAAACCAGCTAGTATTAGTTAAAAAACCCACTGACCTCTGCAAAGGGTAATATATTAGCTCCTTAAAAAAAGCTGCTACTTATAAATCCCCATTCCTGTTTTGCAATTAAACAAAACGTGAAAAATTGTCATTCTACTTTGTTTTACAATGGTTTTTATACTTGCAATTTATCCCTCCTGTCAAGCAAAACTTGCAAAGCTAATGCTTCGCTCCTCCCTACTATAGCTGTTTTACTATATAGAAAATCTATTTCTGAAGCCAAGATATATTAGTTATTACTATATGGCCAAGTTAACACAGGTTAGACTGGCAAAAGATGATGATCTGACAGAGCAGAAATTTAAAGATTAACAGCTAAAGCAGATCTTTTCTTCCAAAAGAGCACAAGTTCTTTAGTATAGCTTAAGTACCTTTGAAGAGGCACCAAAAACAAATAGCCCTTTCAACTGAACTTTCAAAAAAAAAAAAAAA
>VWZK01010180.1:0-32220 GCA_013396935.1 Baryphthengus martii | reverse complement strand
GAAATATAGGAAAAAGTTGCTAAACTGATTACTTTTAAAAACATATAAAATAATTTATAAAAAATCAACTTTATATAGGCAAACCAATTCCCTTCTACACTAGAGTTACAGGCCTTGTAGCAAATTTTAAAAAGTAGCATATGCCATACTCCTTGATTTCACTAATGTTTCTGCTGCTATCTGATCTGAAACCCTGATAATAACTAGATATGGACTACGGCGGGATATTATCACGTAAGTAAAATTGTTGCAAAGCCATATTGATATATTATTTATCGGTGTTTTTACTACCGAAATGGATGAATGAATTGCAGAGATTTTGAAAGAGGTCTACCGTTCATTTTGTTCCACTCAAAGTTTTTCAACAGTCTGGATAGCATAAGAGTAAGCTTACTGGTGGCCACACAAACAGGTACATTGGAGGACAGGATTAGAAGCCTTCATAAATTTTGACAAATTGGAGACAGCTTGAAATGAGAAATGTTATCCAATCAGAACAAGTGGAAGATATCATAATAGGGCAAGTCACAAACCACGTAGGAATAAAACTCTTCAGAATTTTGCTTCAAATTGTGTGCTGTAATATATAGAGGAACATAGCCACTCAGAAGCATGAAGTGATCATTCCATTCTCATCTAGTTGGAGTAAAGCTGCGTTTGGAGTGCTTTGCACTGTGCAGTGACCAAATGAAGACAGTTCAGATGTGCATGACAGGAGTGACAAAGAACTCAAAAACATCACTAGGGCTGTAAAGCCTAAATAAGAAAGTTTTGAATGGAAATGTGACGACAATCAAAAAATAAGAAAAGGCTTTTGCAAATGTCTAATTCTCTGGGTTCATAGCAGACAGTGTGAGAAGTAATGCATTTGAACTACAGTGAAAGTCAGATTAGATCATAAGGAACTCCTGATGGTTTTTATAACAATGCACTGGAAAGATTGCCTGAGGAAAATAAGGAATGTTGTTGGGCTTTTTTTAAAGTGAGACAAACATAGGTGAGCAATGACATAGTATATGTTTTCTGCTGGGATGAGGATGGAACAGATGTTCTAGTGTTAACAGATCATTTACATGGCACACGCACTGTTTATAACACTGAAGAATATCCAACATAAAAGTTCGTGTAGTGAGTTGGATTATTTGGAAATTTGCTTTGCCTCATGGTACAGTAAAGGTCTGAAGTTATTTGATGTGTGATAACAGAGCTCTCACTTTGAAAGCTAGTGCTTCTATCCAAATTCATGTCTCCACCCTGTGTCTCCATCAAAATACGTTTCTGTATTCATCAGACAAGACACAGATGAGTCCAGGGGTGCAGCAGGCAGAAGAAGCAGAGGATAAAATTATTAACTCTAGCAGGCAGAGACAAAACAGATTCTTCATGCACACCACAAATGTACATGGTTAAAAATACAGAGGGATAAATGGAAAGTCCTACTCGTACAAAGAGTGCAGAACAGCTTTTGGAACATTCAACCTATATTCGCCCCAGAGGTCTTTCTCATGAAAAAATCATAATGAGACAAATGAGCCATTTCATACTTCCTTGAGCCTCTTTTTCTGTAGGTAAATGTGAAAAGTCATTACTTTATTATTTCAACACCTGACTTTTAAACAAACTCTGCATTTCTACTCTCACTTACTTTCCTGTATCTCCCTTCCACAGGAGAGCAAGCTATGCACTAACTGAAGTCTTGTGATAGTTTTGGTTTAAACTGTAGATTTTTCAATGTACTGTAGGTCACTTCTGGTCACTTGCAGCTGCTAGATAGATGCAAAGAAAAAGACATGTAGGCTATAGCTACTGAACTGTAGCTGAACTGTGAGGGAAAACCAAAAGTGATCTGAAAAGGACTGCTGAAGACCTCAGCATATGAGCCTTATTGCAGTGTTGTGAGAAAAAAAAAAAAATAAATCTCAGATGTATTTAAAACACCAAGCAGGAATATGGATGTGTAAAATACCTCTGCATAAAACATTGACTACAATGTTCCATATTTAAAAATAAGTGGGAAGGATGCAGGAAAAGCTACACAATTTATTCAACAACTGAAGAAAGCATGCTGTCAGCAAAGGCTTAAAGAGCCCCATCTGTTTCATTTAGACCAAACAAAAACAAGAAGTGACTTGATTACAGTGTATAAGTGTCTTTACAAAGAGAAAATACTTGGGTAGCAAGAGGCTTTTTCATTTTGTGCAGAAAAGGTAATGAGATGCAATAGCTTGAAGTTGAAGACAAAAATGCAAATAAAATATTTAATATAAACTTCTAAATCTGATGGTGATTACTACTAGAAAAAAATGCCAGTGAAATTCTGGCTTCTCTTCATGCATTCAAATCAGGATTGAATGCTTTTGGATTCATAGCTTTAATCAAAACTGAGTAATTAGGTTCAGTACAAGGTGGTTAATGGGTAACATTAACTGCCTTCTGGTATGCAAACAATGTAGATCATACAACTAACAATCTATGTGTTGCTAGACAACTTCCAAAATAAATTCACTCATCTTATAGCCTTATATTGGTCCTTCCTGGGAAAGCATCAAGACAATTCTGTGAGTCAGATATATTTGTGTGATAGCAATAGCCCATCCCAAGGCAGCTGGGCTCTGTAGCATCACTGTCATCATGTGAAATGTGTATGTCTTGTCCTTTTGAGTTTCTGGAGGTTCCTAGCATAACTGTCTGTCAGGAGTTGTTCCACTGCTACCAGAGCAAATAATCTATGCAATTGTGCTTCTTGCCTGACTGCAAAAGTGCCAAGGGGAAGAAGTCTTCTTATAAGAGTTGTATAAACAGCTTTAAAAACGTCGCTCTGCATTTAACACTTTTCCCCTCCTGCCTCAAGACTCCTCAGATCTGGGCAAGCAATAGTCTCTGGTCAACTTACTGTTTAAGTGAAGTGAGTCAAGCTGTGGGGTAGTGTCCCCATCATCAGCACTGCTTGCCATATTGGTTTTAATCTTCCTTAATTTTGTAAATTGTGTCATGCTATGCCAACAAGAATAACAAGTAATTGTGCTGCATGTAATCAACTTCCTATGACCCTAGAGTATAGGGGAGAGAATAAAGGTCTTGAAGGTGCATTTGTAGGCTGGTACTGGAGACTCCAAGGCTGTTAACAGCTCACCTGTGGCCAGTTACTGGTAGCAAAGCAAACACAGGAGCTGGGCAAAAATGGTTTTAGGGTGACAAAATGGACAAAGAGCAGATGCCTAGCATATATAACATGTCTCAAATATATCAAAATCAGTAGTTATCAGGAAAGGTAGAAGTGAAAAAAAGAAAGGTGCAGGAAAAAAAAATCAAGATGATAAAGAGCAAAGAATGAAGAAGCCAAATGTGGGTACTACTTAATGTGGTCACACTAAAACAGCGAGTGTCATACCTTTTGTAGCATGGCTCTGTCAAAGAAGAGAGTGCCAAAAGGTAAATTGTTTCACTTGTTAAAAACACAGCCCAGTATATGCTGGGAGATATAATTTAATATCAAAACCTCTGGTACAATGGGAGTTGGTATTGCAGAGGCAGTGTTGAACAACAAACTTTTTTGATCCATGATTTGGTTTATTTTTTTTCAGAAGAGGAACTGTCTGCTATAAAAAAAAACCTAGACAAAACCATTCTTGTGTAAGACGCCACCTGTATTTCTCAAATTTGATAATAGAATAGCTCAGAGGGATGGAAAATGTGCACTGGGAAAGTTAGACGCAGATTTTCTTATGTCGGTCCATTCTCTGATTGTTCACACCATAACAGAAAATTTAGTCCTAATGCTACAAAATTCGGAGCTTCCAAACCCCCTTGCTTTCTAACGCTCCTCACCAAGGCGGGAGGCTAGGTGTGGCTAGGTAAGGATTCCGAGATAAAAACCCAATAACAAAAAAGTTGTTGTTAAGCAGCATTCTTTATTGCAGCGCTGGGCAGCACTGGGGATCATTCCACCATGAGTGCTCCAAGGAGTTAGCAAACCATACCAACTAATATACAGGAAAACATACATATTCATCAGATTTACTGGAAAAGGCTGTCTTATACTAATGAGTTCCTGGAATTCATTTACATAGTCCAAGCATGCGTAGTAAAATTAGGGTTAGGGTATGCATAGTCTTCCTCATAGTGTTCGCTAGTTGAACTTTGGGTTTCCTTTGCCCATACATGGTCGTGGAGCTCATCCAACTTTTGGCCTTGGGATGCTTTAAGATGGTTAGTTTAAATTAGTTCCCAGGTGTTTATCTTAACACTGGCATCTTCCTCTGTGCTTATCTTGATGACTTGAGTCCCTGTTATCAATGGTCCTCAGGAAACTTAACCATCACAAGACCTATTTGTTCCTTGCTAGGCTTGATGAACCATCACAAGGCCTGTTTAATGTTTGCCAGGCAAGAAGTTGCAGGTTTTGTGCAAGTGAGGTTTAAGAAAGGAATACAAGTAAGAGATAGTAAGGAATATCAATCCTTTCACTAACAGGTTAATTGAGGCAGTTGTAATAAAAATATTGATGCAGTTGGAAATTCTGTCTTGATATCCATATATTATTTTACAGGTGCACTCAGATGTGAAAACTAAGTATTTTGTGCTTACTGTGCTGGCATGTTACTGTTTGTAGCATAATGTCATCCATGACCTTAACTGTTTAGAATGCAAATAGAAAATACATTCAAAGAAAAGGAGAAAAGAGAAACAGTTTATAGAAAAAGCATGACATTAAGGAAAAACTTGATTTCCTGCAGTGACTCAGGAAGACTAAGAATTTCAGACATGCTTTCCTGAATCTTCTGTGTGTGCTTTAATCACTGTATGAATGTTTCTAGGCATGATTGCTTTTCATTTTTTCATTTTTTTTATTTGATAAGGACCTCCCAGCAGCTGACAATATATTTTTATTGAAAAACAAACCTATTCATATTAAATGATTACATTCCAATCTATCTAGTATTAAATAGTCACACTCAGAAAGATATTAATGTATTTTCTACATATGCTATATTATATATGACTATTGGCTTCACTATTGAAAGAAATCCAAATATAACTAAAATAAAGGGGATAAACTGGAATACAAAACCAATCTCGTAACACCTCTAGTAAAGCAATGATAAAGTAAATCCCATATAAACTAGTTAAATTTTTGATTGAAGAATGAATTTATCTTTTGTCAGATGGTTCCAACTGTTACTATTCATCTTGCAATTTAAACAAATCATGCTTAGTATTTGCAGGTGAAATACTATTGGAGAAATGTGCCATTTGATTTCTCACCAAAAAAAAAAAGAGTTTGCTTATTGGAAAATACTCTGCTATTGAATTATAATTGATTTGTTTTTCTTTCATGCTTTTGTGCAAGTTTTACGTATTATTTTATCAAAATTTTTATGTAATATATTTTGCAGCATGATGAAACCTAAACAGACTTTTCTGCACTATAATGATCTTTTTTTGTTTCCACTCAGTGTTGGAAACTGAATTCTTTCCAGTGGAAGCAGGTACACTTACACGACATCACGATAAACATTCTCTAATAACCACAGCAATACATTTTGAATACATCTCCATGTATGAATAAATACTGTTTATTTTCCAGCATGTTAAGTTTGCATGCCCAACTGTGGGAAGCCTGCCCTCAGCAGCCTGCCTTCTGGAGTGTTTCTGAAAACCAGCAGCCGATTGGCATTGTCCTTGCTGAGCAGGGAGAAAGGCAGTCGGCCTTTCACTCTCAGGCCATCATGGGCTCGCTATGAGTCAGAGCTCTGCTGGCCAAGAGCCTGGGCAACCATCCCACCCTCTTCAGTCTTTAGCTTCTATGTTTTGGGTTGGTTTGAAAAACCTTCCCACTTTGACTAGATATCAGACACAAGCATGTTGTTTACATGGACTAGGTCATCAGGGGACATCAGAGAAAAGAACACATGGCTTGGGCTGCTTCTGTAAGGGCCATTGATGTGGAACAATGATCTGATATATGAGATGCAAGCGAGGCCGAGTATCTGTGACTGACTCTAAAGATGGGCAACTACCAACAGATTTCTCAGGCCAATTCTTCTTTTGAATTGCTGAGGACAGGACTGGAGATGCTTAGAATGGAGGATGGAGTGATTCAGTTCTTAATATTAACTAAAAAGATCTGGGTCAAGTAAAAGCTGCCTAAAATATAACAGCTTTTGCAGTTTTACTGCAAGCAAAGCTTAGAAAACCGTAGGAAAAAAATGTACAGGAAAAGATTTTTGAAAGCAGAAAAAAAAGATGTCGCCTTTTGCCTCGTGGTGGAGTGAGTTGAGCTAGAAGTCATGGCACGTTCTTTTATAATTTTGATTTTTAAATGTTCAGAGTTTCAGGGATCACTTGTTTAGGCACAACAGCTACTACAGGATTCCTAAAGCTCATAATATGAGACATACTGGCAGAAATTATACAGTTTTAATCTTCAGAAAGCATATTTAAAAGGCTTACAGATGTATTTAGGCTGCTGTGTAAAGTTTAAAGACTTAAGTCAGTAAATGACTGATGGTAGCTTTTGGCTGTTGATTCATACTACTTCATGATAACAATAAACATGAGACACAGGTGAAACCTAAAACAAGGACCATGTTACACAGTGCTTTTGTGTGGACCATGATATAAATGAGGAAGTCAGATTAAGAATCTCATGCATATAAATTACAACAAATTTCAGTGTTAAGTGCTAAAGTAAAAATCACTTTGGAATCATGTTTTTTCTACCCAGTATTCACTGGTGTCACCTTACTAGTATAGGGATCACTTCTACATTTAGGTACATGTGCGCAGATTTGAAATCCATTTAATAATCTCTTCTAAAGTTTAAAATAAACAAAGGTTTTATACAACGTACAAAATATAACCTTGTCACTTATTCAAGATTAAAAAGACATACCTTCTCATCCCAGTTACTGGGTTCAAGTGACTTACACTACCAGAGAACATCCATCCCAGTAATAAAAACAGACAGTAACCAACACCACATAAAATTGCCTCCGCCTTCTTTATCACTGGCAATTTCCATACCAGCCCACCTGATTGATGTTTTGATTCAAGGTGTCTTACTGCTTAAGGTGCTAAAGTCGTCCTATTCAATATTAAAATTACCTACTTCACCTGTCTTCAGGTTCTTACAATGCCCAAAATGAGCCTGGACAGGCTGAGCAAGTATTTTTCTAATTTTTGAGGCTTGCCAGGTTAACAGACCTGGACTACCTTTACCTTTCTCAACTGCCAGATGTTCTTGAAACCCTTCTGATTGACAAAACTGAAAAAAACATTGTGAGAGCAGGACGTAGCAGTGCCACCAGCTGTCCATTTGTCCTGTAGCTTTTTACTGTGGGATAATTACAATGATCCTGTGTATGCTGATTCCCACAAGAGGGCATTTGAAAGCAAGCTTTGATTTAAGAGAAAGTCTTTTCCTTGTCTTTCTTAGAAGGTGCTTCTCTCTGCCTATTTTGCTCAGAGTAAAGGCAACTCGATGCAGCAGGTTGCAAAGCTGCCAGCACTCAGGTGCTCACCTTTTTAACAATGAAACCAGCATTTGGGAGCAGAAGCTGTGAGAAAACTCTCTGCTCCTCTCAAGACTCTCAGGGTTTTTGGATGTTCCTGTCCTTCTGCCTTTCCTCAGCAGGAGAGAGCTGCTTCCTCCATCCAGGCCTGCCCCCTGCCACCCACACAGTATTGCTTCTTCCCAGCTCTGCTCCCAGGGAATGAACAAGCTCCATCACCTGTGGAGCACCACACTCAAGTCCGTTCAAACAGGCAGCTCTCTTGCTCCTGTCCAATGCTGCCTTTCCAGCAGAGCATTCATGCACAAGGCATGTGACACCAAAGCAGAGTGATGCTGCCAGGCACAGAACAAGCAAACAGCAAGACCAGTAAACAACTAGACCGTAAGGCAATTTCCGATCAGCTCAAATGCTAAAGCTAAATTTATTTGGAAATGACTTTTAACATGCTAGGAAAACAAAAATGTGTTTGAAAAAAATCAAAAAGAAAAAATCAGCTCTACACATTTACTAGACTTTTTCAAATTTCTCTTCTTTGATCAAGTCTCATCAGAAAAATACATGATGTGATTAACAGGGAGATATCAGAGTTGTTGATGAACTTTCTATCTTGTGTTTCGATGTAGTCAGAAGTAAATGATGTAGCCCAGTAAATAAATTTCTAACCTCAGCAAGGGGGATGCCCCAGTTCTGTACTGACCTGGCAGTGCAGGGGTGCAGCCTTGCCATGGCCTGAGCTGGGTGTCACTGGTTTAACCCCTGTGCTGGATCCAGTGACTTCTACCTCCCTTGCTCCAGCTTCAGCTCTGGGGAGAGGGTGACACCCCCTCCTGTCACTGCCTGCCAAACCAAAGCCTTTGGTGGTGGTGAGGAGGGGAACACAGCACTACCAGTCTGGCAGTGCAGGAGAATACAGGCTGGAGGAGAAAATGTATAGAAATAACCCCAACTGGACCCCTGACTAGGGAGGAAGAAACTCCTACCAGGAAAATCATCTTTCTCTTTGGAAAGGGTTCAAGATGCGAAAGACTAAGGCTTAAACTCCCGCTCTCCTTCTTAAGACTGAAATTGTCACCTGTAGAACTCAGAAGGACCCTGGAAAATTGAACATAACATCAAAGAAAATGGATAGATAGTAATAAGTTTTCCAGTATAATAATTTTGACTGTGCTGTTAATGGATCTTTTCTACATTCATTATATAATATGGATTTCTACTTTGCTTAAATTGTAACTGGATAAAGAAAAAATTCCTATATATACACTACGTTTCCTTTTGCCCTTAAAAAGGTTTTGAATGTATCACTGTTATTATGGCAATATCTTCTTGGACCAGTTATTATCAGTCCTAGAACTCAGAAGGATGTGGAACATTCTTTTACCACTGTTCGCTTTCCTTAGAAGATAGAAGCTCAAATATTCAGTATTTTGCATCAAAGAGTCTTCCTAGGGTGGTTGAAGCTGTTGTTGGAAGGCCTAGAGAGGGCCGACCTAATGATATTCACAATGGCTGACTGCATTTATTATACAAATAGCATGAACACAGGTGAACATATTCAGTATCATCAGAGGAACTTTATCTCTCTTTCCAATTCCAATCAGAAACTGGCTGATTTGTTTTCTTGTGGAACCTGTCCTATCTCACCAAAAAAACCAATATAAAGTGAGATGAACAGTACATTCCTGATGAGAACTGTCACACAGGAAATGCAGGAGCAAATAGAGCCTTTTCATAATGGCATAGTATGCAGCCATATGAACTTCTATGACTTCAACATAGACCTCAAAGTATCTATCAAAATCTACCCATAACTCACCGGTAACTGTTTTACTGTTAACAGATCTCAACTCCTTTTGTCTTGGAATGAGCAGATACATTATTAGAAAACTTTTTGCATCTGTATGAGTTTAGGTATAAGTGTTCCTCCTGTTCCAGCCTGCCTTGGTGACAACCCTACATTAGTTTGTAGTTCTGGTTCTGTAATGTGTATTTCATCATATCCCAAAGATGTGTAGCTGTATTTTGAAAGGAACAGCTTTTCCTGCTTCTTCAATTCAAACTGACTGTTTGCAACCTGCTACAGAAAAGTTAGTTTTCCATGTTAATCCTTGCAGTACAGCACTAAGTTTTTAAAACTTCTTATTTTAAAATTATTGAATTAAAAATCCCTCTGTTTATATGAACAAATACTTTGTAATCATCTCCATGATTTTCAGATTGACACAAAATTAGTATATACTGAGCAAATTGTTGACAGTAAAGCCAGTTATCAAAGAAAAAAAAGGAGAATATGATTTTGTAGGAAATAGAGCATCTCTCAGTTTTGTAATGCTGAATAATATTAGAGTATGTTGGCACAAATCAAGCGAAATTACAGACATCTGTGGGAACTGCAACTATTATCACTTTCACAGATTCTAAATCTCTGTGTATCATCTTACATTCCTTATGCTCCATCTGCCTATTTATAGTCATTGTCAAAATACATATGAAGCGCTCCTAAACTAGATGTCACTGGTGTTACTATCAAGCTGAAATGTTCTATCTACTTCTAACTTAATTTTGCCTCCTCAGACTTTGCTGCTCTACTTGCTTCTTTAACCTTTCATTTCTCCGTAACAGAGCTCTTCCATTGTTTTTCTTTCCTCTCCGTTGGTCATCACAGTTTTTGAGCTCTCTATACGTATCTGTTTGTCTTCATAGTACAACACCCACTAACTGTATATGATTTCTGAGACTGCCACTGCTTGTTGCGCTGTTACGGCTTATGACTAATGCTGCTCCATTTGCCTCTCTGAAATCAGCAGCTGAAAGTCAGTGTGTTCCAGTCCCTGACATCACAGCATATTAGTTGTTAAGATGGCATATTTTTTAAGACAGTTTTATTGATTTCCCCATGATCCTGTTAGCTGCTTCTGGCAGAAAGTAAGGCCATGAAGACTGCTTCTGATGCAAGAGCTATTTTCTTAAACCTGTTAGACACACAAATAATTCTGCAATTTACAAGCTATTTATCATAAGGATCTGATGTCACCCTTCTTGAAGAGAACAAAGTGTTCTCCTGATAAAAATGCATTCTCGTTTTTATCTCAATCAAGTATGGCTGTGGTGTGATCTTCTGAAGACAACGCCAGCTATAGATAGCATTGCTCACCTGTTTTTTTTGTAGTCTAGGGTTTTTTTAAACACTGTTTCCCCTGGGTAAAATACAATTCTGCTTTCCATCAATTAATCAAACAGCTGACACACTGCTTTCAATTTTTATTGTATTAGTAGGGAAAATAAGGCAGGTTATCACTAGCACATAAAACTGAATTAAATTTATTTTATTAATGCCAAAACACTGAACACAATACAATTAAAAATAGTTTGGTTTAATATCAGGAAAGGAAATAAAAAGTTTAACTATTTGATGTCTTTTTCAGAGTTAAAATAAATCTTAAGAGTGAAGCCTGGAGGACAAACACAACTGTAGTCTGCAACCAGATCTAAACAAGTTGAATTGCTTTCACAGAAACCATAAGTGCACTCATTAAAGTTGATTTCACAGTTTAGACCTTCAAAAATTTGGTTATAAAAAACACAGTTATGTATTTTTCAGTTATATCTGTGCCTTCTTTTCTAAAGCATATCTTTGAGTCCCCTTTTCTAAAAGAACAGACTGCTTTAAATTTACTCTTGTAATAAAACTATCTTGCAGTCTTATTGAAAGCTTTCTAAAAGCATTTTCTGCCCTGGCATTAATAGGAAAATACATTTGACCATCAAATATACCTTAAAAGAAGCTAATAACTGAAAGAACAAATTTAGGATTCGGTATTTTCATTAATCTACTTGAACTTTTTGTTTAGCAGAGCCTTGAGAATCTATATATCTTCTGCCATTTTGAGAGCACTGCAGACTAAGATAAGTGATGCTCAGAACTGGACATGTGATTATAATTTTAGAAATCAGCTCTCAACTGTTTACTTCTGTACCTTTTCTCTATTTGTTTCTTGTATCATAATGACTTCTAGCGAACACAGAAGTCCAACAGTGGGGTTTTTTATACTTCCAATGCTAGACAATCTTCATTCCAATATCTGACATTTTATGCTCTTGTAAAAGTATTCTAATTCATGGTCATGCTACAAAATGGCTATCATTAGTGTTGTCACAGGCCATGGCTACAGGAAGACCATGACTAACGCTAAGCTATCAGCATCCTCGATGCAAGGCATATTCCCATAATTTTGCAAACTGACCATGGAAACAATTTCCACTGATCCCTAAGCCATAAAACTTTAGAGTTACCCTTAGTTCATTAATAATGTATACAGTAACAGTTTTCATTTGCATTTAGAGTTTAATCAGACCCTTGTCTCACAGGTAACAAGTAATCCATAAAATTGTAAGTGCTAATGCCAAGATTTATTTTTGTATAAACAGATCAAGAAGACTAAACAGCAGAATGATCTTTTCCAAGCTTAATTTTCAACTACCTTCCAATATCTGTCTTAGCTTCTAATTTAAGCTAACTAATGATGAAGGCTGTACTTATGAGAATTATTTGTAGCAATTTCATCTTATGTGATGAGTGTCTGAACTTATCATAACCACTAGAATACTAGTATTAATATATAAATACTTGAAATACTGTAAGCTATGAAATTAACTATCAATCCCTACTTGCAAAATAGTTCAAGATTAAAATCAAACAAGTATAAGACAGTTTAAAACATAGAAACAAAGTACCAGGGTGTAAATCACCACATTGACTTTATTTTTAACTAAAAATCAAATTTAAAAATGCCATACAAATATTCAGAAGAAACCTATTTCAGAAAGACACTGATTTTAAATGTTTTAAAGTGTTTTAGTTTTTCCTTTAAGTACTTTTTTCTTGAAACCACTCATTTGTTCATACACTGCTGATAACACTAAGCAATATGTACTTTTAAAGAAAAAGATTACAAGTGCTGAAATTCACATTATTTTTGTCTGTGAAAGTTCTAAGAGAATTTTGTACTGAATATATATTACAGTCATTATTATGGCCATGTAATTTGCTTGCTATGCTCAGTCATAAAGCTGCAAGTTAATACATCAGGATAAAATATTTTATTTTTCCTGGGTTTTATGTACTGCTCATTTGTGTTTTCTCCACTTCTTTTGACTTTGCTAAAATCATAAGGTCTGAAAAAAAGTATAATTTACAAGTATATCTGTCTCCATTTTTAATGAGCATTATTGTTTTATTGGGTGCCTTGATGAACAGATGCAAATGAGACTTGAAAAAAAGAGTAACTTTCATAGAAAGGAAATTGTAACAATGGTTTTGAAGGCTGTCAAGAACATGTTTTGCAGACTGCAGGCAATTTTGAAAATTGTCAAAGATAATAAAAATAAATTATTTTGAACAACTTACCTTCAGGGCAAAAACAGTCATAGCTTTTGTCATTACTCTGACAGACAGCACCATTCAAGCAGGGAGCTGAATCACACTCATTCATTTCTATTTCGCAGTACTGGCCTGAAAAACCTGCAAAAGAAGCAAAATAAACTTTTTTTTTTTTTCATCTTTAAATGTGCTATTAACATGAAACTGTTATTCAAAATGTATTCCAAATGTTGTTCTGTAATTAAAACTAACAGTTGTTACAATCCATATTCCTTTGAAAAAGGAAGCTGGAAGTCAGAGCTTCTGTATTTTATTTACAGATAATTAAATTTCACTCATTTCTTGTTCAATATCACAACTACATGGAATAAAGCAATACATGAGGTAGGAAGTACTTCCAGAAAGCAAGAAGTTTACAAACTATATAGATTTTCAAGTGTTTTGCTTGTCTTTGAGTCACTTAGTATTTTTATGACACTTTTTTGAATTTTGCCATACTAATATAGGGGATAGTACATCAGTTATCGCTCATCCATTGTCTAGTCCTTTCTACTGTGGAGCAGAGTAATAAAAAAAATGACAAGAGTACAAATACATTGAGGTGTAGACAAACACATGACATATGAATCAAGTATTCAGCATGTATAAAGTGCACAGCTTAATTGCAAGAGATGAGGATGCTGCATAAGTTGCTAAAAGACGTCACTAAAACAAAAACCCGAAGACTGATAAAACTTAAAAGTGAAAGAGTAACTCAATTTGTTTATTTCACACAGGTACTTTGACACGCTGTATGAGGTGCATGTGCCCAAGTGCTCATAGTGGGAGTGCAGGGGTGGCCTCTGTGAGGAGAGACAGACGTTGCCCCATGCTGTACACAGCTGGTTCTAGTCAGCCCCTACTGACCCACCACAGGGCACAACCGAGCCCAGTAGCCAACACGGTGGCAGCTCTGGAAAAGTGTATTTAGGAAAGGGCAAAACACTGCACAGGTCTCCACCAGCATGAAGTGAGAAAAAAAGAGTGAGAAACAGTCCTGTGAGCACTGAGGTGTTGCAGGTGCAGCCTCCCGCACGGACAAAACAGGCAGAGCACACAGGCTGTGCTGAGCAGTTTGGCGCCTTGACCGGAGCAGTTTGAGGCCTCGGCCATTCAGCTGCACCTCACGGTGCTTAACTGGCGCCTCAGGGGCTGGGGCCTCTAGCAAATAGGCTCGGGGTTTGGACCTGTCCGGGCTCTTCTGTTTTGTCCAGGCTTGTCTCCAGTGAGAATGACCACAGTGCACCCTTGACTAGGGTATAAATGGGGTCCTGCCTGAGAGCCAGAGAAGTTGGTTCTTCACAGAGCAGCAGGCTTGGTGGTCGAACCTTCTGCTTGGACATACCATCCAAGGATACTTCCACAAATTGAGGGAATCTCTGTGGATTGAGTGAGCCTCGCCCCCTCTCTGGTTGAGTGGTATCTTGGGTGTTCTGGTGTGAGAGGTTTCCCCTTTATGAGTGAGGGTTTGCCCATTTTGGTTTGTGTTTCCTTAAAGTTAGGAATTTGTTGTGTAGTTTACTCTCAACAGACATCTGAACCTGTGTTTAGTCGGAAGGAGTGCTGGCAACCCTGGTTGCAGTAACTCTCAATTTTGGATAGTGGCTGCTGTTTGTTTTATGAGTACCTCCATGATACAAGGTCAGAGAAGAAGGAGAGGAGGTGCTCCAGATGTCTGTGGAGAGGACCATACCAGAGCAGATATCCACACTGCTGCCTGTGGAGGACCCCACGCTGGAGCAGATGGATGTGTGCTGAAGAAACTATGGCCCATGGAGAGCCCAAAAAGGAGGAGGGGAAAATAGTGAGAAGGAAGGAATGGCAGAGAGAAGTTCTTATGAACTGACCATAACCTCCTAGTCCCGTTCTCCTGTGCTGCTTGGGATGGGGAGGAGGTAGATGCATAGGGAATGAAGGAGTGAAGTTGAGCCTTGGGAGAAAATACGGAGATGGAGAAGATATTTTAATTTATCTTTGTTTCTTACTATGCAAACCTACATTCATAGACAACAAATCAAACCAATTTTTCCCAATTTGAATCTTTTTTACTCATTATAGTAACTGCTAAATTAATCTCACTGTCTTAATAACCTGTGAGTTTTTCCCCCCATGATGGTGAGAAGAGAGAGTGAAACAGCGGCTGGGTAGGGGTCTGACAGCCAGCCCTGGTCAACCCACCACACATCTCTAGCTTTGTTCTATGTTAATTCCAAATATCACCACTAATTTTAGAACAACCGTTAGCACATTCATTTTGATTGGAAGAACCAAATAAATCTTATCTATCTTCATTGTTACTAAAAAAAAAAAAAAAAAAAAAAAAAAACCTNAAAAAAAAAAAAAAAAAAAAGTCCTTAAATAAAAGGAAAGTATTCCTGATGAATATTTTCCTTCTATTCTTCTGTTCAGTTTCTTTCCACGTACCTTAGCGTAGTTATTCAAATAGAGAAAAGGCATTTGTTTTCATATGATGTTCCCAGGGCATTAATTGCAAAAGGTGTATGGTGAAAGCATGCCACACTGGTAAACAAATGCTTATCTAAAGCAAGAAATTCCCAATTTTTTTTATTTTCTTAGAAACTTATTTTTAAAACTACCAAATAAAAATAAATCAATGAATTAAAGCAAGTTTATATGTTAGGAAAGATAGATAATTTTACATATGTCCTTCCTATTTTTATTCTTTCTATCTTTAAAGTCACTCAAGCTTACCTTGTTTTGAAAACAAATTCAGAAGCCTTCAGAATCATCATGAAATGTCAATCTATGATGCATTTATGAATATCATAAAAAAGTTGTGTAGATTTGATATTTGTGTCAGCAGAAAGACAACAAATGCAGATAAATAATGGAATGTCCCAGCACAATCAATGTGTTAGTTCTTTTCAGTATTTCTTGCAGAATTTATTTATGAATTCCAATATATGATTGGATTCTCACATAAGATACAAGCACAACATTCACAGAATACACGAGAAGTCAAGTCGGACATGCTTTAAAAATATCTCCTTTTTAATCTCATCTTAGACTGAACTTTTTTAGAAGACACCACACAATCATCACTGTTTGGATTATTATGAATTATTTGGTATCATCTATTTCCTGTGATTCTACCTGTGTTGGGCTTGTGTCTGGTGGAGTTTTGGTAGCGAAGGAGGGGGCTACTGTCCTGACTTCTGTATGAACCTTCAAGAAGCTCCCCCGGCTCCAAGCTGGACCTGTCTCTGGCCAAGGCTGAGCCAATTGGCACCTCTGAGATAACATATTTACGATGGGAAAATCTGTAAGGCAAGTTCCTTTGTTTTGGGACTTAATTTGTTTTGGAGGGGAGTGGGAGATTAGAGAACCATGTGGACACCATGGTCAGTGAGAAAGGAGGGAGGGAGGCATGCTAGAGCAGCCATTCCACTTTTACCCATGGTGAGATGACAGGCTGAGTCCTTTCAGCCCTTAGATACCAATGATGAAGAATCTCGTCTGCAGCCTGTGGAGGACCTCGTGCCAGGGTAGGGAACTGCTCCTGAAGGAGGTCGTGACTCTGAGGGAAGCCATCACTGGGAAGACTACAGCCCAAAGAAAGGACTCCTGTTGGTAGAAGTTCATGGAGGACTGACTCCTATGGGAGACCTCTGAGGAGTTTTCCCCCTGAGGAGGAAGAAGTGGCAAAACCAGTATGGATTGGAGTGGGACTGACCACACCCACCACTCCATGTACCCCTGTGCCCCTGGAGCAGAGGAGGTAGCAGTGCTAGGCCTCAGGAAGATTGGAGTGGTGGAGGGGAGGTATATTTAAGATCTGGTTATATATGTCACTGTCCCACTCTGAATAAATTGGTAAATTGGTTGTTGGTTTAAATTAGATGTATATTGGTTCTGCAAATCGAGTCTGTCTTTTGCCCTTGATCATAACTGGTGAGTGTGCCCTCCTTGTCCTTTGTCTCTACCCTCATGTCTTTTGTTAAATCTTCTCCCCATTTCACCAAGTTGGGTGGGACTGTGCATGTGTTGTGTGGTGGTTTTGTTGCTGTCTGGGTTGGCTTAAAACAACACACTACCTAACTATCAAAGAAAATGTAGATAATCCATAGTAGTTAATATACTAATGGTGGAGGGTATAAATCATACAGATTAATACAAAATAGACTGTAATTCCTGTGTTCATTTCACAGATGCTATAATTTACCAGCATTGCCTGCCACGCTGTTAGACTTAGAAATGTCATTAGTCCTTACTTTTTGAGAGGATATATTACTAAACAGTAATGATCAAAGTATCATCCAGGGCATAGATTTTTGGTTAAGAACACATTGTTTTTCCCAAAGACTTTCTTCTTGAAGTGAAATATTATTTCCACTTATAGAAAAAAATACCAGCAATGTTGTTTAGGTTGAAGAATTTTTAAGATCAAATCAGGAAACTCCACACTGTCCCTTCCAGGTTAAATTTTTGTCACTCCGTTGCATTGTGGAACTGGCCTCAATAACCTAGAATGTTCCCACTTGTCATAAGTTCCCAGGAGGTTTATTCTCCCACCACTTGGATTTTTGATAACAAACTTCATTTTCCAAAAAGCAGAAGTATCATGAAATTTTTGTACATCATTCAAGTCCTGAACTAAATTTGTCTAATTTAGCTTTCACTACTAATCAAGTTTCCTCATTAATTGCCTATCTTTACTTATAAATATCTTTCCTGTTGATTCAATTTTATATGTTTTAAATGTAGCCTTTAAGTCCAGATTCAAGATCAAAAGTAAACTAAGATCTGAAATATTTTGATCCAACTGTGTGCCTAGGAAGAACATAGCATGGAAACAAATTAAGTACTGCACTAACACTTTGCTCAGGCTCAAATACACATCTTTGTCCATTTCAGTTGAGGGTAGGTGAGCTTTCTCACACCAAGCCCATCCTACATGCATTGTTTCAACCTCTTTTTATTTCTTGAAGATGAAAAACCTATAGGAAGTGTTATAAAATATAGACTGTCAAACTGCAGGGACTACCAGTGTAGATGCTCGTAACATGAATGTTTGGACCATGAAATACTATATTTTCCAGTATCGGAATTGTTGGTCACCTTTTTAATGTCCTCTTTGCTAACATGTCTGTTGTCAAAGATGTTCTTTAACCACTCTTCCAGATAGATCTATGTCTTCCCAGCAGCCTTATTCCTCAAACCAGGTGCTGTCTATGGTCATGGAATCAAAGCCCTGTGTGTGACGCTTCCTACAGAACTAAGAACCGTTATACCATGATGTTTCTGCCTCTCTCTTTGATCTATCACCTGGAATCATGCATGCTTGCTGTCCCTGTGTGTTATGACGTTGACCTTGTCACCATAGTCCATCCTTAGCTTGAGAAGAAAATAACTCATAGAAATTTAAACAAATTGATCCTTGGTAAAGTTTTCCTGGGGAAAAGGTCCACTGTCCCTATGTGCCAGCAGCCTCTGTCTTCACGATTCCTGCAGGTTTTCTTTAAATCAGATGTCCTGAGCTCAGTTAACCCTTCTAGCATATTTACCAGGGATGTGGAAAAGAACTGATTTCCCTTATTTTTGTAGATTTTTACAAATCTTGATTTTCTTAATGTACATATGGCCATGTGGCCAGGAGTTAATATTCATTATTCGTCTATATCTGGCTGCCCTCTTTCATCTAACTGGTAAAATGGAGGAAAGGATAACTTGGGCATCAATGTTTTTCACTTGCACCCCTAGGGCTTTATAATATTCCTTGATCCTACTCTGGTTCTGAACTCGCAGTGTCATTCATGCCCACATGGAAGCATAACAGTGGGTAATTGTCAGTGCTCTTGAAAAGCTGTGGAGCAACATCTTGGATTTTAGCTCCCAGGAGGCAGCAAACCTCTTGTTGTACCCTGTCAGACTGGCAGGTGGACTCCTCAGTGCACTTTAACATAGAGTCACCCACCATGAGCACCTGTCATTTCTTTTTTATGATATCCATTGTGTGTTACTGGTGAAGCTTCTTTCTCCATGTTGTTACTAGACCTGATATGGTGTCACGCAGCATAGCTACAGCATCTCACACCCCTTAAGGTCATAGCAGCTTATATAAAGTGTCTAAGCAAGTAGCAGAACACAGGCTGAGCTCTAAGCTGTGGTAACACAATTTGCTATCCGTCTGGTTTAAGGATACCATGATCTCTTAGACATACATAGTCGTGTTTACTTCCAAGTCTAGTCCTTCCCTATTTGCCATTCTTCCGTTTTGGGAATTCAGAACAGGCAATGTGCATAATCTGATTTGTATCAGCTGATAACCTCATGTTGAAAGAAAGTGGAAAATAATAAAAGAGTGATACAAATTGCAGTTGAAAAAACATTTTGAGAGTCTTACAAACTAATACATTTATTAACAATGTCTTTTAATATTATAACTTTTACACAGTATATCCAAAAGCAATATTGCATGTTAGTTTATTCCTTATGATTTTATCATCAGAACGGTACTTTGGGATCATTTCTATAGTGGGAATATAAATTAAAAATATCATAATGTAAAATGACAGTTAATAGCAATTTTATCTGTGCAATGTGCACAGATCATGTGCAAACACTCAGCCTGCATTTTTTTTTTTTGCACGTCTGTATATGAAGAATTTTCCTGTAAAAAACCCCAGTTTTTCTAAAAAAAGCATTATAAAATTATAATTGCTTCACAAACTACTACATGAGTGTTGTGGTTTCAAACTTCCAATGGAAAACATGACAAAATTTATTAGGTTTAAAATCGGTTTTACATGACATACCTAACTTCCTTAGGAGTAATATGTAAAATGATTCTTCGTATTTTAAACGCAATCATTTACCATTGTATTATGAGATTAAACGTAATGAAAATGTAAAGCTGAGAGGAAAAAGTTATTATAAAGTCTGGCAGACTACATACACGATTTACCACACGTTTAGTTTTTAATTAATACAGAATTATTTCTTTAATGTAATGTAAACCAGGAGCTTTGAAGAACATATCAGATTCCCAGGGAAGATATTAGTTGTTTCACAGCACTCATCAAAGTTCCTAATCTAAAATTCCAGAAGAGTGAGTTTGGAGGCACATGTAGTGCCAATCACAACATGGAAAAAAATAGTATTTTGAGTTTTGTGACAAAATCAACTTGGCACAGCAGAAACTGCAAAACTCTGAGACCAGAACCTTTCTCGAAGTAATAATGAGAAAGTCGTTTCTTAAGCAGGAAACATATAAGTTCAAGGTTTTGTTGTCTGATCTGATGATTCTGCAGATGCACAATCAGACATTCTGGAGGAGTTCTAACAAGATAACTCCCACCAGCTTCAAATGAGAGCCAAAGTGTTCAAGAAGTTAAAGACAGAGGGGAAACTTTATTCACTCCTTTAACAGATATATAGCTTTCTCAGAAACCATTTCAAAAATCTGTTCTCAGAGGACTGATTTCTCAAGTCTTTCTCTTTTTATGATACTCACTGATAGGCAGAATAAAACACGATTTCTTTAGCAAGTTTATATTTAGTATCTTTTGCATTTCCTTCTGCATTTTCTATGAAGTTTGGCCTGAAACTTAGCCATTTTCAATGTGGTACACTTAATAAGAGAAAAAATGAAACTTTTCCCACTTATTCTCTCTAAGTTAAATATTCCAAATTATTAACTAACATTTGTTATTGTCACAACTTCTTCCTGCTTTTCTTTACTGCTAGGAGGAAGGTAAAAATTTCCTGATGTCTAGAGCAAAAGAGGAGGGAAACAAAGCTATAATGAAAAGAGATATGCCTGTAACATGGTGAGAGATAAAGAAAATTCTTCAGTATGTTAGCTGCTGTTGTTAGCCACCATCACTTTTATTTCTTATTATAAAGAATATTCATAATTTGGCCTCTTTGAACAATTCTATATGGAAAAGATGAGAGAACACTACTGTTCTGAGAATTTCTTATCTTTCACAGTAGTAGTAGTCATCTTTAATCCTATGTCCAACAAAGGGGAGTCACCCAACTAAAAGAAAAATAGATATATCAACTTGCTATAAGTGTTCAATAATGGAAGAAAAAAAGAAAAGGTATTGAAGATTTTAGAACATTTTTCTACAAAGTGGCATTACAACTCAGGAGAAAAAAAAAAAAAAAAAAAAAAAAAAGCTTTTTCAGACTAACAGGAGATCCACACACTTACAGACTTCACAGAGGAGATGTCTCACTTTCTGGGAAACCCTAATTTGGAAAGCAATCCCGCTAAACTGTGACTGACAATTTTCTTCCCTGCAAATGTATTCTTTACTATCACTTCCATATAGCTCAAAAGAAGATGCAGAGATCAGTTTACCTCTAAAGATTACGCACCTGAGATTTCTTGTTAGATTTCTTTAAATAAAGATTGAAAAGAAGAATATCTGCTTCCCTCAGAATGGAGAAAATGCCAAAGACAAAGAAAGAATTACAAACACTAGTCAAAAAAAAAGCAAAATTTTTTTTTTTTCTTAGCAATGCAATATGAAGACTGCCACCTCTGGACTACCATCCCAGTATAAACAGACAATGATTTGAAATTCATTTGGATTTTGAATAGGTATGGCAAAACTCACGGCAAGAGAAGTTGCTATACTCTTCATTTTACTTTCAGAATGATAGGAAATTTCTAAGAATTCAGAGAACCTCAAGATAAATATATTTGAAGTGTGGGAGACAGTTAAAAGAATCCCCTAAAGGAAGATAGAATATGTTCGTATCTTATATTTATATTGCACTAAGTTACGACCAGGATGACCTTATCCTAATCATAACATTAGCTATATTTAAGGAATAAGAATAGTAATTCTGCAGTTAGGAGTAAAATAGAAAATATATTCAGTCTTTCATCAAAGGGAAGGAAGTTACAGGAGAGGAAAGGAAAAGAGCATGAAAGTCTAGTTAATTTTGAGGACATGAAAAATAAATCCTATTATTTTATAAATGGTCCCTATATACTTGTCTTAGACAAGAATTAAAAAAGGCAAGAGATAGAACAAAAATTATGCATCATCAAACTAATCAAATCAATAAACTAGAAGATCTATCTGTCATGCCCTGGCTAACGAATAAGTCCCATACAGCTGCGTGCTCTCCCCCTTGGCAGCATGAGGGGAGAATTGGCAGGGTAAAAGTGAGAAAACTCGTAGGTTGAGAAAAAGACAGTTTAATAGGTAAAGCAAAAGCCAAACACACAACCAAAGCAAAACAAGTAATTCATTTAGTACTTCCCATCAGCAGACACTCAGCCATGTCCAGGAAAGTAGGACTTCGTCACGTGTAACAGTTACTTGGGAAGACAAAGGCCGTCACCCTGAATATCCTCCCCCTCCCTTCTTCTTTACCCAGCTTTTATTGTTGAACATGATGTCATACGGTATGGTACATTCCTCAGGCCAGTTCAAGTCAGGTCTCCTGTCTTTGTCCCCTCCCAACTTGACTCTGTGTGAGCACTGCTCAGCAGTAACAAAAACCTCTCTGCATTATCAACATTATTGTGGTCACGAATCTAAAACAGAGCCCCATACCAGCTACAAAAACAGCACGCTAGCCAAGCTTTAACCTTTAAGCTCCTGAGAATATAAACTGAAGCGAGTTTGCTCATGTTTCTAATTTGTCAGGAGATAGACTGCATTAGGACTGCCTGTTTTTAGCAACATTTCCAAGCTGACAGGAGCAATCAATCTTTAGCACATCTCAATCCAATGTGCAACTCACCTACAGATTGAATGGGTAGTACTGCGTAGTGTACTCTTTCAATCCTGTGAACAATACTAAGATGGAGAAAATTGTTTGTGAAAAAAAAGAATAATTCTTCTCACATCATAGTTCATCCTCATTTACTTCTCTTACATTTTAGTTTACTTTTTATCTCCTTTATTTATTGTGTTCATATCTTTATATATCACTATGGTCTGTGTTCTCACCTGTTAACTTACTTGGTTATGAGGCAAATGACCAAACTGCAACAGTAAAAAATGTGGTTCTTTCTTTAATTTTTAATTTTGAATAAATAACAGGGTATCACAGATCAAATCAACTGTGAAGGTCAAAATTCCGTCTCCACACACTTTAAATTTTATATTCTCTGTTCAAAATTTTTTCTAAGACCTTGTTTGCGTGAAAACATAAAAGCATAACAAATCAAGGTAAAAACTCTTTATTTCTATTAGAAATCTTAATTTGGATATGGATTCTCCAGAGAAAATTGGGAGAAAAAAAAAAAAAGAATAAAAAAGATGGATCTTAGTCATTGTCACCTCTACAAAGAGATGATTGCAGCAGATGGTCCTGCAGCGTCCTAGATGATCCACTTGATTAAACATGCATTTATCTCATTTAACCTTTGTATTGCTGCACTCTTAAAGTAAACAAAAGTATATTGTATAGGCTAATAGCTTATGAGTTCGCTATCTTATGGATATAAGGGGATGTGACAGGTTTATTGTGTAGAGACCATGGGACTTTGATGATATACAGAATCATAAGGTAGCTCACATTGCTAAAAATTGAACCACTTAAAAAATCCATAAGATTGATCCTACTCTACCCTCACTTATGCCATTGTAAATCAGAGCAACATAGCTGATATTCAGTGCAGTTTCCTAATACTGCTGTAAAAGTGGTCGTTGTGTATGAAAAGATGTCCTGTGTTTCTTGAGATAGCACAGTGTTTCTGAGCCAAACACAATGTTCAAAAAACTCAAGGGCTTGGCAATACTTTCTTTCTTACAAAGTTTTAAAACTGCTGTCCTTGAAACTAAAAAAAATAATAAAGGCACTAGAATGAGGTAAAAGGGTTTTAATAGACAATTTACTTGTATCAGCATAAGTCTCGTGTCTACATTTTTTTTTATACAATTTGTATTAAGTCGGAAGATTTCTCAGTAGTATAATGTAATAATTTTTCAGGGAGAAGATCCCTCCAAAATATATATATATGCAGACACTCTTTTCCACCCTTCCCTATATATATCTACACTCCCTGGCCACTGCATCACAGGCTTGAATCCCATTTTCCCAAAATTATACTGGTTAACTCTAAAGTAGCTGAGTCTGTGGCTGTTCCTGTATCAAAGATGTTATTTTTCCCAAATATCAACGGACAAATCTCAAAATGTCATCACCCAGGATGCCCCAAAACACCATTCTTCTAAGCATGGGATCTGAGGTTTGACTACCCTATGTTCAGAGTACAAAATGATTGCAAGCAGTAATAACATCTTCCTAAAGTATATTTCAGGTGAGGATTAGGAGGCAAAGAAATAATGGGGCAGGAGAGAAAACTATTTTTGAGCACTCTTTTTCTTTCAGGTGTTACTTTTTTGCCTTGTTTCCTCTCTGTCAGGGAGGAGCTATAAACTGGGAGGAAACAAGAAATTCTCCCTCTCACCCTGCGTATTGTCTTCCATTCCCTGTTCTTTCAGACCTGCACCTGTACTGTTGACCATCAGAGACATACCAAATCATCAAGGAAATTTGAAGAAAGAAGACATTAAAGAAATTACTATGATGCAATGTTGAAAGAAGGTAGGAACGAGGACAAATTCTTTAAAGTAAACAGTCTCCTGACCATTTTACTGTATCCCACACCTGGTTCCTCCAGTTGCCTATCACGATTAGCCTCCTTATTAACTTCTGCCTTATTTCTCTGTTTTACTCTGCTGTTACTCTTAAATGACCTGTTCATTGGTTTTTGCCTTCTAAATAACCTCCCTTTAATCCATCTCTAAGCATTCTTTAAATAGTTCTTTAAATGTGGCCCAGGAAAGTAAATAAATAAAGTCTATGCTGGTAACAGCTTTCCTCAAGAAACTGTGTTGTACAGGACAGAAGTAATTTTGCAGGAATATATCGCAATGAAAACAATGCTTTTGCCTTCAGGTAAAGTTCTTGAACATGCAAAATCATTTTATGAATTCTGTTGTGTGATTAGAGACTCATCTCCCCGTGCACAAATGAGCACAGAGGTGTGATGGCAGGTGGTGGCACTTCAATGCCCCAGTCAGAGACACCGATGCCCACCTTGGCTCCCTCCCCAAGCTGTTCCAGGGGAGATCAACCCCATGGGCCAGAGGACTCTTCACATCAAGAGTGAGCAGGGGCAGCACCTCACAGACTGCCATGGGGTCTGGGGTTCATTGTGGGGTGCAGGGGGAAAGCATTTGGAGACTGTACAAGAATAGATATAGGAAGTTCAGAGGAGGAAGATATGCAGGAAAATAGAGGAATAAGGTTATAAAAAGTGCTGGTCGGTGTGTGTATCTGACCATGTCCTGTGCCTGACTGGTTTGTCTTTTCTTATTATGAAACGCCATTTCTAACTCATTTCCTGGATGAGGGACTGTTTATTCTGTGCCCATGTGTGTGAATGCCAGCAATGAGAGTAGGACCATGAATTAAAGAGGCTATATATCTGGGGGTAACCAACTGGAAAGGCTAGGGTGCATGTGCATGGCATGGGTGCTTATGTCAGTATGTGCAAACATCAGACTGCAGCACCTAGCGAGAAGGATAAGAGAATTGAGAGCCCGGTACTGCAGCTGCCCTAATCTGGGCTGGATACTGGAGAGACCAGAAGGTCTGTGAGTTGGCTACTGGAGGGACCAGGAGGTCAAAGTGATTGAGGAGACCATGAGTTCTGAGGGCCAGCTCCTGATGAGGCCATAGGTCTGGGCCAACTACTGGAGAGATGTGTTTGCATGTGTCTGTGCAACTGAGAGACTAGGGAATCCTGGACCAGCCAATGGGTACCTAAATCCAGTTAGTGGAGGCATTGATGGTGTGTGTGTGTGGTGTATGTATGTATGTGCAAGTCTGTGTATGTGTGTGTATAGGTTTGAATATCAGCAGCTACCATGCTGTGTAGCCTTTGGCTCTCATGCCCAGGTACTAGCAGAAAGGAGGCGTAGGATCCAGGGGCAGCTACTGGACCGTGTATGTCTGAGCTCAGCTCCTAGGAAGGTCCATGTTATACATATATACATAGACGTATACATACATATTTCCCTAATTAACTTTAATGCTGGCTGACCAGAGAAGAGGGTAGGATGATCATGTTGGTTCTATTTATGTTTGTTCGTTCAGTGCTGTTTCCTGTCTCTGTTGGTTGGTCTGTGTGGCTAGCTGTGAGTGTAAACATATATGTGCTGTATTTGTGTGTGCATGTGCCTATTGGGAAAACCCTTCTGGCCTCTCTACTGGTTGGACCTGGGAGCACAAACTGCAGAAGTATCACCACTGTTCAGCTACTGGCTTCAGCAGCTCGTAATAGATCAGACCTGTCTCCTTCAGAAAAAACAATTTGTTTGACACTTCAGTACTTTTTAGAAAATCACAACAGCGCAAGATTTGTGTTCTTGGACACAGGAAATACAAAATTTAAACCATGGATATTATTGCGTAAGCTTTTGAGCCACTCAGGATTTCACTTAACTCATATTCCAGTTTCTGACAATTTAAATATATGACTGCATGCCTAAACTGGAAACCACGGAAAGCATTAAACTACTTTACTGTTTAGCCTAGGAACATGGAGCCAGAAATTCTGTTTGGCAGATTTACAAAACCAAAAAAATATGAATTAGCTTTCACTGTGGGAAAACAGGGCAGAACTAACTCACTTGCTCCTAACTTGCATATGTCAGATGAAGGCAAGTTGAACCAGTGATGCAAGATTTAATGTGAAGTTTAATGAAGAAGTATTCTAAAGGGCTTAGAGTGAGAACTATGTATCTTAATTATCTTGATGATGCTCAACACTGAAGAAACTTGAAAAAAAGTAAAAATACTAAAACCACTGAAATGAGCCAATACTTCATACATTTAAACTGTAAAATGTAGAGCAGAAGAAAATATAAATAAAAAACTGTTTTGCATGTGAGTGTATTAAAAGACTTGTCATGGTTGAGACCCATCCAGGAGCTGAGTACTGCATGGCCAGTTGCTTATGGAAACGGGAAGAAGAATAGGGAGAAAAAGGTAAAAACCCATAGGATGAGATACGGAGACTTTAATAAAACAATGCAAAAGGAGAAGAAACAGCAACAGTAACAATAATGAAACAATATGTAAAAAGAGCGATATAGAAGAAACTAGACCAAATAGCTTTGCCCCCCAGTCAATCCAGATTGCCATGCCAGAGGCTGCACTTTGTCTGCTCTGTTCTCTGCCCTTGTATAGCAGATGACATCAATATGGTATTGAATATTCCACTAGCTGGTTTGACTGTCTGTCCTGGCTGTGTCCTCATCCCAGCTCATGGTGAATATTAACTCTATCCTAGCCAAATCCAGGGCAAGACTGCAGGACAAATTCCTTTTGCCTGTGCTTTTTAGTGTTTTGACCTTTAGGAAAACAAAGATATCTAGGCATAGCTACCAACCTACCTTAATGTAGTTGTTAAAGGCTATTTTTTACAGTTTTAACAAGTTAGAATTGTTTTCTCCTAGCAGTTCCATCTTTTTGAAAATGTTAGCTTCTGACACTTCCCTAAAGTTAACTGAGAACTAGCTAACTAGATGGAAACTAATTCAGATTGAGAACCTAGTTATGTGTAATCTGGCCCAAATACCTTTTTTTATTATTATTTATTTTTTTCTTTATTTTTTTTTCCTAAAAGGGTATAAAATTAACAAGCACAGAAAAAAGCACCTCATTCTTAAAAATGAAAACAAAAAATAATGCTTTTCAGTGCTACTCTCCTCTAAGAACCCGTATTTCAGGAATAATGTCCTGAAAACAACACTTTGTAGAATAGCTACTGACAAGTATATTACTCAGGTCAGATTTTAAAGAAATACTTAACATACTTATAGTTTTTACTATTAGTGAGAAAATGTTTTAGGAACTACTGCTGCCTTTTCAGAATCAGAAAAAACTTGCGCATTTTAATCCAACCATTGGAAACAGTCTAAAATCTGAGGGAAAAAAAAGTGACTCAAGAGCTCCTAGCCCTCAACGTGTGTGGCTGAGACATTGCAACAACTACCTGTGACAAATCATGGCAGGGACACTCTTTCTCAGGAGGGATGTAAATGTCCAGCATCTGTTCCTGACACTCTGAGGGTATTTGTTACGGGAAGACTAGTAGGCAGGGGGAAATATCATAGTAGCAAATACAGAGCTGCAGCTAGTAGACACTGGCTTTTAAAGGTTTTCATTATATAATTCCCTTCACGCTGTTGCAGCTGTTCAAATCTGTCTTTGTTATATTACAAATCTAAGGATTGGGAGGGAAGAAATTAAAGGCATAAGTTGAATCTGTTTTTCATGGAGCTGTTTGTTGTACACAGAGTGAATTATCCATTCTGAAAGTTTTGAAAGAAAAATATATTGATAGAATTTTAGTGCTTTGCGTCTTCATTGTTGCATTTTTAAGAGAATTTGTCGTGCAGATAGAAAACAATTTAAATATAATTTGTATTTATTAATTTGTTTTTGCTAGAGATTATTCACATCTTCAATATAGTATTTTGTACTTTCTTTATATTTTTTTCTTTCTGATCAGAATGCTGACAAATGACACCTGTTTTACAAAAATCAGTTACTCTCTTAATGTGCTGAAAGAACACAAAAAAGAGTAAGCCTCATTTGTATTATTTTAAAATCAAGAATGACTTGAGGGATGTTTTTAACTGCATTATAAACATGTATTCACATGTAATTACCTACATTTAATATAATAAATCTAAGTTAGACGAAAAAGTAGAAGATTTTAGTCACCTAAATATAAATATATCTGCATGCTTGAAATTGTACCGGCTTGATATGATTTATCTAGGATATCATGCAAGTTTCATTAATTCCATACACATGAAATATTGAAAAGAAATTGACGTGAATGTTAACGTAGAACATAAAACTACTGCTAGTGGGATAGCATATGACATGCTATGTGGGAGGAACTAGTGTATTTGTATATAATGGTAATGAGATTATAAAAATAAATATCTAGTTAAAATTTGTAGGTATGAGAATATCAATTATAATTCAAAGATGACTATGTGTATCAAATATTCCTATTTTACATTTTATGAGTATTGCCAAACAGTTCAGATTTGGAAAAGTAAGGTAACTTGATAATGGACGTAAGACTACTACAAGAACAAATATGAAAACGGAAATTTACTCTGTGCAAAATCCAAGGAACATTAAGAATCAAATTTGAGACAGTCAGCCAGTGAAGAGCGCAGGCAGTGGCAAGGATCAGTTCTGTGGCTGAGCGCTGGACTGAGGTGCCAGGGGTTCCTGGAGACAAGGAAACCCGAGGAAGAGTGGAGAGACTCACCACGAGCTCTCAGCTCTTGCTGTGGAGTATGAGGCTGAGATGACTGGGGACATTGTCAGGGGCAGCCGTGGGAGATTTAAACAACCCTGGGGAGCTTGAGCAACCAGGAGTATTGAGAACAGGGTGGGTAAACACTGCGTGGCACATCAGCCAGGGTGTGACATGACAGTTTGGGCAGCAGTTCATGTGGGAGGGCATGCAGGGAGTGCTAAACCCAGTGTTTCTATGGAGATAACCCCTAACAAGTCTGACATATTCACACAGATGGACCTGGACAGGAAGGATACTCCAGTACAGGTGGTAGATCCTTTTCCTGATGTAAAGATAGGTACTGCAAAAGGTGTGTGCAGGTTGACAATCTGCTGCACCAGGTGGCTGAGTTGCAAGAAACAGTCATAAAGCCATTCAGCATTAGAGGAGCCAAAACAGAGAAACATAGGTGGTGTTAAAACTGTGTTCCTGTAGCACACAACACAGAAATAGGAACCTTGGACCCTGGTGATCCAAAAAAGTAGGACTCTCCTTCTCCTCCACACTCTAATCACCACCAAAAAAAATGTTAGAAACTTTGACAACTATAGACACCCATGACCAGAGTCTACATGGAGAAACTTCACAAGCAGCATGTAGTGGATATCATAAAAAGAAATGACAGGTGCTCATAGTGGGTAATTCTGTGTTAAAGAGCACTGAGGCATCCATCCAGTGATCTGACACAGAGTCCTGACAGGTATGCAGCCTCCCAGAAGTTCTGATTGGAGACATTGCTGAGAGGGTGCCACATCTTGTCAAGAGCACCAACTACTACCTACTGTTAGTCTTCTGTGTGTGCATGAATGATGCTGTGAGGCAGAACCTGGTCAGGATCAAGGAAGTTTATTAGGGCCTCCGTGGGATGCACCCACAAGTGCTGAGGGAACTGACTGATATTGCTAAACCATTCTTCATCATCTTTGAAAGGTCATGGAGAACAGGAGAGGTGCCTGAGGACTGTAGAAAAGTCAATGTCACTCCAGTCTTCAAAAAAGGCAAGAAGAAGGACCCAGGAAATTACAAGCCAGTCATCCTCACCTCTATCCCTGGAAAGGAGATGGAACAGGTCATTGTGGAGGTCATCTCTAAGCACATGGAGGAAAAGAAAGTTATCAGGAGTAGTCAGCATAGATTCACCAAGGGGAAATTGTGTTTCACCAGTCTGATATCCTTCCATGATGATGTGACTAGCTGGGTAGATGGAGAGCGGTGGATATTGTCTACCTTCACTTTAGCAAGGCTTTTGACACTGTCTCCCATAACATCCTTCTAGATAACCTCAGGAAGTGTAGGTTAGATAAGTGGACAGTGAGGTGGATTGAGAACAACAGAACTCAGAGGGTCATAATCAGTGGCGCAGAGTCAAGTTGGAAGCCTGTAGCTAGTGTTGTTCCCTAGAGGTCAGTGCTGGGTCCAGTTGTTCAACATATTCATCAATGACCTGGATGAAGGGACGGAGGGTACAATCAGCAAGTTTGTTCATGATACAATACTGTGAAGAGTGACTGACACACCAGAAGACTGTGCTGCCATTCAGCGAGGCCCAGACAGATTGGAGAGCTGGGTGAAGGTGAGCATAATGAAGTTCAACAAGGCCAAGTGTAGAGTCCTGCACCTGGGAAGAACTAACCTCATGCACCAGTACAAGTTAGGGGTTGATCTGCTGGAATGACCCCGTGGAGAAGGAACTGAGAGTCCTTGTAGATAATAAGCTAACCAGGAGATAGCAATATGCTCCTGTGGCCAAGAAGACCAATGGTATCCTGGGCTGCATTAAGAAGAGTGTGGCCAGGAGGTCAAGGGAGATTCTTCTCTTCCTCTACTCTGCCCTGGTGAGGCCACATATGGAGTACTGTGTCCAGTTCTGAGCTCCCCAGTTCAAGAGAGACAAGGAACTACTGGAGAGAGTCCAGTGAAGGGCTGCAAAGATGAGGAGGGGACTGGAGCCTGTGTCTGGAAAAGTTGAGAGACTTTGGCCTGTTTACCCTGGAGGAGAGAAGACTGAGAGGGGATCTTATTAATGCCTATCAATATCTAAAGGATGGGTGCCAAAATGATGGGGCTTGACTCTTTTCAGTGGTGCCTAGTGATAGGACAAGGGGCAGTGGGCGCAAACCAGAACATAGGAAGTTCCACATAAATATAAGGGAAAACTTCTTTACTTTGAGGATGACAGAGCACAGAGCCCTGAGGGCAGCCCAGAACTGGACATAGTATTCTAGGAGTGACATTACCAGTGCTGAGTAGCAAACATGATGTTTCTTTACCAAAAAACATTAAGTCATGAATATGAAGACAGAATTTACATGCACAAATCCAAAGTAATTTTCTGTTCAGATTACTTGACTTTAGGGAATCAAACATAATTTTCTTTCTTGTAGTGATTGTAACTTTATTGCTGTATTTGAAAGGAGGCTTTTTAGCATTATAAAACATCAGTACTGCAGTAGCAATGATCATATTGTATTAAGGAAGTTATAAAATAGCACATGTACCAGCGGCAGTGGCAGTTAAGTACCAGGTATTTATTGGTTCAAATGCAGATGCAGAATGCATATTTCCTTTCCCTTCTCACAAATGCTGCAAAACAAAAGTTTGCCTTTCCTCTATGTGCATCCTCCAAAACTTTGTCCTCCACCCTTTTATTCCACAGAACTTTGGCTGTTCCAGTGCTATGCTCTATGCACTAGGAAGCATCCTTCATCCACACAAGCATCCTTCATCCACACAACTTCTCTCTCCATCAGCCAATGGTTAAGCACTATCAAAGAGATACCTATGCCATGAATAAATATTTCCATTCAGTCCAGTGAAAAGACATGTGTCCCATAAGTAAGTAAATACTTACATGCAGTCGAGCACATCGAACATATTTATGTAAAAATATACTGATGTAATCTGTGGCTTAATTTATAACACCTCCCCACAATAAAATAAAATAAAATAAAATAAAA
>VWZK01010177.1:1183578-1216129 GCA_013396935.1 Baryphthengus martii | reverse complement strand
ATATAATATATGTATATAAAATATAATATGTAACATATATATAAAATATTATATATTATTTATACATTATATATTATATACATTATATGTACATATATATTATATATACAATATATAACAACATATAACATATGTTGTTATTTCATTATTTTCTATTCATGATAATTTGGAATGCAGCATTCATTTTAATATCTGAAAAAAAATGTGCATAATGCTCTGATCTGCCCATTTTGTTTGTGTAAGACTTCTATTGATGTAAGCAAAATCAGGTGGCATTTGAAAAAAACAAAACAAAACAACTCTATACTTTACATAAAATACATTTGAAAGTTTGTCCCAGGGTGAATGAAGTCATCTGAGCTGAATAACGAATGATTTACCATGTGATGCTCACTGCACTGCAGGCAGTAACTGGGTGGGTACTCGCGTGTCACTTGGCACAAATGCAAAGAGCTTTTTGCATGTTCCAGCTTAGAAATGCCGTGAGCCGCAGCTTGAATTTGTATTTGCGTTAGAATTTCGAGTTTTCACTTTGAATTTTGTAGCTGCAGGTGTGCGGTGCGATTGAGTGTGTTCAGTGTGGAAGCCTGAGGGGTTTAGTGGTCCTCTGAGCACTGGTGGTGGGTCTGCCACCCCTGGCCAAGCCTTGCAGAGAAGGTGAATGTGCTTAAAAGGTGTTGGGAAGATAGGCCTCTCCGACAACATCAGACTGATGCAATTGGAAGGAAAGCGTGAAAACATGGGTACCTGTGTGGCTTCTTCCCCCTCTTCTGACTCTGGGTATTCTCCAGCTCTCTTCAGTGTGGGGAGTTGGAATTTTCTCAGGTAGCACCTTACTGTTTGGCTCTTCATTTTCATGTTTTTCAATGTAAATTATGTGTCCATGGGATTATCTGTGTAAGACTTCAAACAGAGCTGCATTTATAAAGCTTTGTGTATGCAAATGGTAAAGGAAGGATCTGTTACTACACGGAGCTCAGATTAACTTTATTTCCTTGCTAATTAAACTGTATCTGAAATGGAGATTATAGACTTGCCTAGTTTATGATATTTCAAATATCAGAAGTGTCTTTAGAGCAGTTTTCAAGCTTAAACAGAGTAGGGGTTAACAGAATCATAGCTTCCTTAAAGTATGTCTGAGTAGATGTACAAAATACTTGGTATCTATTCTTGAGATAATTAGATAAAGGTCAAATAATGCTATTGCTGTATTGACCAGGTATTAGTCTACAGAAGGTACAGTGGAGCTTGAAATGAAGAGACTGAAAAGAATTATGCTTTGTGAGTGTAATTGTAGTGGGTGAATTATGAATTCTTAAAATTTAAAAGTGGTTCACTGAGATTTAGATATATCTGCATAGCTAATATATAAATAATTAACATTCAGCATGCATTATAAATGAAGAATTATTGTCATGAGAAACTGACATGTTCTAGTTACTCAAAACCACTCCAAAGCTTTTGGGTAGCTGTGGGTATTTAGTGGTATATTCTGCTTTGATGGTGCAGTAGTTCCTGGGGGCTACTTGTTAGATATTAGAGGTGAGGTGAGGAGAGATTTCTTCAGCTGTTGTTGGTAGAGGTGTGTGCTGAGTATGCTCTTACCATCTTTTTTCTTACCTACATGAAATTGTTCAAGTGCTTCACAGGTCTGCAAGCTCTTGGACCTCTCTTTGTCTTCTACTCCGTGCAAAGCCAGCCCTGACTTTCACTTAGGCACTTAAAATCTGGAGCTGAATTTTCTGTTTCTGAGCATTTCCCAGTTGGGTAGTGGTCATATTTGGAGAAGTACCCAATAACTCTCTTCAGCTTGTAAATTCTAATTTCTAATAACTTTTTCCTTTTTATTAGGAATACATAATCCGTGTTCAGAGAGGAGTTTCAGCAGAAAACAGCTGGCAGGTAATTTCTTAAACTATGGTTCGTGTAGCCGGGGTGCCTTTTTAAGAAGAATTTGAAAATTGTCTCTTCCTAGCTTTTTAAATTTGGGCTGGAAAGGACTATATTGGTTTGGAAATGAGAACATGAAGTGCTTGAATACTTTTGGTCAAAAACGAAGAGAAAAGCAGTATTGCTGCCAGCTACAGAAGGCACGTTGTTGCTATTATAAGCATTCCAGGAAAAATTCATGTCGTGTGTTACTACTGTGTGTTGGTACGACCATCATTTTTAAATCTCAAATGCCAGTTTGCCTTCCTTAGTGCTAAAATCACAGCCTTGCTGATACGTGAAACCTAGATGTTATCATTGAAGGTAACTATAAAAAATTGTTTCATCTAATACGGCAAATATGCCTTGTTTGCAGACAACTTTGCTCACAAATATATATATATAAAGCCGTTTTAAGATGATGTTTAGAAGCACATTTTCATTCTTGTCAAGACGTGATTAAAAACTCTTCTTTGGTCTCTGACAATGTGACATAAATCCAGCAATTACGCATTTGTACAAAAGTGGTTAAAAGAAGAAGATTATAAATAGGAGTTAGTTTTCTCTGATGGGATTTTGAAGAGTAAAATGCTAATAGGAAAATTAGTATGTTTCCTGAACTTTGTCTTTATCTTTTGCAGATTGTGAGGCGATACAGTGACTTTGACTTGCTTAATAATAGCTTGCAGGTAACTTTCATCCTTGATATATAAATATAAAATGTCATTTAGAAGGATATATTTTAAATGGCTTGTAATATTTTTATATTGCAGTGAAGAAAAAATGCAAATTCACGTAGGTGTTAAGAGAAACTATGTCTTCAAATGTAACTTGAATGTATACTTTTTTCACTTGTGTTTTCTTCTGTAAAATTTTAATTTTAGCATCAACGGGACCAATTTGTACAGAAATGGAGGAAACCAGCAGATCCTGAATCTGCCCCTTTAGTACTGTGACTTGTTCCGGTTTTATGTGTTATTAGCTGTTCCTCCTTTGATTTGAAGAAAGCCAAAGCACATACCAACCTTAGAAATCCAGCAGTGAAGTGCTATGTGTCTCATTATTTATATTCGTCTAAAAGCACTACCAGATGCTGCTTATCATGTGATGGTTTTCTGCATCACTTGAAAGTCTTCCTTAGTTAAACACTGGACTTACTGTGTGTCGTCTTTTGCTTTTTAGGACAATTATTTCTTTTTAGTTTGTGTGGGAAAAAGCAGGGTATAGGAGTGTGTTTGGGAAAAGGGGAACTGCAGTGACGAGCATCTACAGGAGTGAAACTCATTGCTCAAGATTCCCATAGTACTATGCAAGCAAGATAAAAACTGAATGTTTCTTTGATTTTAGGATAGATTTTTTGTGACCATGATTTTTTTTTTTTCTCCTGTTAAATGTTGTGTGAATTCAAGAGCTTAATACTTCTACTTCCTCTCCCCTCCAATCAAATCAGATATCTGTTTGATAAACCTCAGTGGGCAAAAACATACAGGGATGTTGAACTGTGGGCTCCGATAGTCTGCTATATAATCTGTTATAACTGATTCCTATGCTAGAGAGTGGATGGGGGTGGGAATTAGTCCTAATTAACAGATAGTTGCCTTGTGGAAGTATTTTACTGACTGTGCAGTAGCAAGTAGGAACTTTTATCATGACCTAGAAACTTCTTGTGTGATGTGCTGAATAAATGCAATACAAAGATGTCTCCTGCTCCAGAAAAATCCATGATTTGAGACTAAATAAGCACCCGTGGGAACACAAGGAAATGAGATGGCACTAGTCATCACAGTGCTTAGTGGTCGTTGTGTTCTTAACCATAGTCAAGTTTTGATAGAGATCACAGAGAAAGAATTTTGAGAAAGCTTTAAAGAGAAGAAAGAGTTCACTTTTGCAGCCACCTATAACAAGCTCCTCTTAACCCCAGGGAATAGAATGTGTTAAGGCATGAAAAAGCTTTGTTGCCTTCTCATTTAACTTTCAAATGAGGCAGCTTTAGTAGGAAAGGCAATGGACCTTTAAGACTTAAAATTCAGAGGTGACAGGCACTGAAAGGTTAGGCCTAGGTGGAAGGTCTAGAAAGTGAAGGTAAATAGGTTACTTGTGATATAGCACAGAAAGAAAAGGCCTTTGTATTTGAGACAGAGGTGAATGATAAAAGTGGAGAGTTCAGGAAATTCTTCGACAGCAACTTGCAGAATGAGACAAGGAGAAATTTGAAATGAGAGAGAGATTTTGCAGATATAAGATACCAAGAACTGGGACAAAAATGTCAGCTGCTTGGATGGCTAGAAAAGATCAAACAGAATCATCAAGATATACCTCTAACTTGGGTAGGAGGATGTGCCAATAGTGACTAAATTAACAGGCCGTGTTCTTTAGCATTTGGGCTCTTTCAATAAAAAAAAAATGACCTGCTCATCCCTTGATGTTCAGACTCCTGTTTCGCTTTCCACAGTCTGGAAAGGCAAAGATATATCTCTGCTTGGAGATAGCCTTTTCTGGCTTGTACAGAGAGACACCCCAAGAGGTGTAGTTCTTCATTATGTGCCCAGCAGAAGGACAGGAAGAGAGTGTTAAACCTTTATCAAAGACGCACAGCCCTGCTTTTAACAAACACCACTACTCCTCCAGCCTAGTTCCATATGCCAAGGCTTGAGACACAGCAGATAGTAGCTGGTGAGAAGCATATTACAATTGCTTTTCTCTCCCACTGTTTTGAAATTTTTTATAATTTGTTGTGATGCTGGAGCTGAAGTTTTCTGATCTTTTAAGACATGCAACGTTCCTTATTAGTTCTTTCCATCCAGACCTCTAAGCAACAATATTTCATCACAATATTCAGGGCTCATGACTTATTTTTAAAATCTTTAAACTCTCATCTTCTGTATATTGAAATTAGAGTAACCAAATCTTCAAGCAAAACAAACCAGCCTCCTCCAAAACAGTATAAAGCAATGAGCAGCAAGAAAACCCCAATCTTCCTTCAAAGCTAAAAATGTTGCTGGAAAAACTGCTGGAGCTTTGTGGATGTAAAGTGCCAAGTCCCTATAGTTCTTGTGATATACTTGACCTCTCTGTAGATGAGGGTGGTTGTGTTTGAACACATAGCTGCATTTGAGTTGGAATGCAACTTTTCTGCTGTTAATCTGGTGCTCCCTATATAGTAGCGGTAAGGATTGGGAATTTCAAAACTGTCTAGGCTAATGTAGTCCTACCAAACCCCTTGGTGTATAGCTGTGACCCTGATCTGCATCAGACAGTTTCAAGCCAGATTCCCTGAACTCTCAGCTGTGTACAGAGTTGAAATGCTCCTTCCAGACTGTCCTGCATTTCTTCCTCTTCGCTTATTTGACAGAGATGTGTGGGGATCACTGGCTGATCTTCTGTTTAATCAAGTGAACTACTGGTGCAGTATTTGCAGCAAGATATCTGGCTTTTGTGAAGCATTTTATTGCAGCTTTTGAACAGGCAGACATTCCTGAGTGGGCTGTGGTTTGAAGATAAGAATGTTAATTCTAGGTTCTCCTGTGGCGAAGCCCATCCTGGCTGCAGTGCTGAGCTGAGGCCACTGAGAAGTACTGCTCATGTTTGAAAGCATGCGAGGTCTTCGCAAAGTCAGGACCTCATAGGATAGGATGAATTTTATGAGCATTTTTATTAACATCTTCTGTAATTCAGATGTAGTCATCGTTCTTTTTCAGCTCATGATTTGCAGTCAGAAACTGGAGAAGTAGGAGAAGTGCTAAGGTTAGTGAGGAGACAACTCCTGTGTTCAAAAAAAGGATGTAAAAAAAGGAAAGGATTGCTACTTCTGTCCCAGTTTGTTGAACTAGTCCTTTATTTTTTCCACTAGTTAAAATGGAAGTTGTTCAAACACCAAAAGTCTCTGTCTTCTCCCTGGTGAACTGTTTGCTTTTGAAATTAGGTTATTGCATCTGGTGTTACTGATTCCTGCAATACACATTTCTTAAAGATAATTCCCATGGAGATTCAGAATACCCAAGGCAGGTGCTTTCATCTGCGGGACAACAATGTGTTAACCACATGAAAAATTTATTCTGGCAGTTTGCATGACGTAATTGAATATAAACACTAAAGATGATCTCTTTGATCTGATTTAGATAAGACTTTGAATTTCTGTACGTTTTTTTACTGTCCTATTTCAAAGCATTTCTCTAATTTTATCAGAAGTTTTGGATCACTTATGTCAACATAAAACAACTATTGCACATCCGCTGGTAGATTGCAGCTGTTTCTGAGGTGAAAGATGTGTAGCTGTTTAAGAACAGTACAGCAGCAAATTCAGAAGAGAAAATGGAAAAGTTGTACCATATTTGAAATTACAGATTTTAAATACTGACAGTAATGGTTTTAAATTACTTATAAAGGCAGTAGAGACAAAGGAAAGTTACTAATCTGCACTTGATGAAATAAGAAAGCATAAATCTTACCCAGAGAAAATGGTAAGATGTGAATTGTTTTTGTGCTGTGGCAGAGGTATGTCATAGAAAGGATTTGGCTGAAAATTGTAGCCATTTAGTATCTGAAAATTTTGTGTAGTGATCTTAAATGCGTGACTCACTAGCAAAAATCTATCTCCTCCCATGTTCAGTGTCATTCTACTTACTGATCTCTTCACAGTGGGACATGAGTCATTGTCTCACTCACTCACCCTGATAACAGTACATAGAAAACATTTGAAAACTCAACATATACACAGTACAAAAAGAGTTATCCAGTAGTTAGCTTGTTGCTGAGAGTCTTTTACTTTGTGAGTTGCTAGTTTATATCCCTGAGGCATTTTGAGAGCAAGGTTACTAATTTTTTCTCTCCTTTTAAGATCTCAACTCTAAGTCTACCTCTTCCTCCAAAGAAATTGATTGGAAATATGGAACGTGAATTCATAGCCGAAAGACAGAAGGGTCTCCAGGCCTATCTCGATGTAATTACTACCCATCACATACTGTCCAACTGTGAACTGGTAAAAAAATTCTTGGACCCAAACAGCTATTCTGTAAACTATACTGGTAAGTGAGGAATTGCAAAACTGCTTTACGGTTTCAATGGTTTCACTTCAGCATGTGTGTGTATCTTCCATTAATGCTGGCAAGGATTTGCACTGAAGCATGAGGAGTGGATTGGGGAAGCAACCTTCAAAATTACCTTACTGTACTTGTCATTATTTATGATAATATTTCTTCCAGCTCTGTGTGTGTGAATCAAATCTATATATTTGAATTATTTTACAGACGAGTGATGAGGATCAAGATCTATACAAGCAGAACTTGGGGGCGTGGGGTTGGTGAGGGCAACATGTACTTTTTCATGTTTGTGATAAATGGAGGAAGTATGAGGTGGAGTTAAGTTTGTCGACTCTGTGTTGTGTTAAAGCAGCCAGTCCTCTGAACACCGAATCTTGTGTTCGTCATGCTTCTGAGATTTTTTAAATCAACAGGAACAATTGTGGTCATCCTGTCTAGCACTTTGGGTTGTGAGACTTCCTAGAACTAATTGTTTGAGCTAGGTTGAGTGCTTTTTCAAGGCTTGAGTAAGTCACGTACCCTCGCCCCACAAATACTGGAAAACCACTGCATCACTTAAAATGATATCCCAGTGATCTTCATTAGTAAATGTTTCTTTGCATTTGTTTGACTTCAACTTTCAGCCTTTAGAACTTGTTAAATAGTTGTCTTACAGTCTGAATAAAACTTCCTCTTAGTGATGAAACCCACTCAACAGATTTAGTTCATGGTCAAACTGACTCTTTGCAAAATGCAAAACATGTTTTCGTAAAAGCAGAGCCTACTGAAGCAGGAACTTACTGCTTCCTTTCTACTTGCCTTTTTGCTCTCCTTTTATGTAACATTCTTGTATCTTCAGCTTCAAAGTGCAAAGAACGTTTCCTGGATGTTTAGGATAAGCTGTGCTGGGGTTGTAAATTATTAGTAACTCTTTAAGGATGCAGTTTGTCTGGCTAATGCTGAGCAAGCAATTCAAATCTTCGAGGAAACACTGTGACTTCCGTGTTAATTTTGAGTGCTTTCATCAACACTTTTTTCGGCAAGTTACTGGGAGGCAATCAAGTCATTGCCTGTGGTCTTTGGAGGCCCCATCAGTTTCTCATTTCTTAAATACTAGGGCAGTGAGCTGATACTTATTGCACTGTTCATTTTCTTCTCCCTAGAATATTTTTAGAGAGAGAGTACACAGGGCAGAAAGATCAGTGCATCCTTATGTTATTGATGTGTTTCTACGCCAAGATAAGGCATGTTAGAGAAAATTCTCTGTTGATGTGATTCCCTTTCTTCCCCTACTGTCACCACTGCTCACTGAGATTTGCCCTCAAATAGCTTCATGAATAAACCAGTTGTGTTCCCAGGTTTGGGAGAATTCAGTAACCAGAAAGGTGCCCTGCCCCCACACCCCCAAAAGGTGCATAGGATCGAGATACCTAGCGAAATACCTTTGCCTGTGCAGGAAAGAACAGAATAACACATAGTGAAGCGGAACTGATCAGTTTACATGTAGTAATAGCAATGTGAATACACATTGAAGAAATGTAAAAGTGCTTTTACAGATATAGCAGAAGAGTTTTATGATCTAATGTAGTGTACAGCTGCTTTGGGAAATCTTAGCTATGAGCATTGGGTTTAGACTTGGAAATACAGATCTAGCGCAGATAGAATGCACACTGGTAACCTGAGTTTTCCAAGGGCAGTGCTTTCCCTGTTTTCTCTCTGGATTTTAGCTATCAGGTTAAAAATGCAAATACCCTTTAACTGTGCCTTTTATCTGATTTCCTTTTAAAGTGATTTTGCTGACTTTCAGTCTGAATTCCTGCAGGCTTCCTTCTGGCACTGAACCTTACCTAATATGTGGATAATGACATTATATAGTTTCTTAAAAACATTTTAATCTTTTTTTCTTTTCCTTCTTCTCCCTTTTCTTTCCAGAAATTGCCTTACAGCATGTTTCAATGTTCTTCCGATCAGAGCCAAAGTGGGAAGTGGTAGAACCGTTAAAAGATATAGGTAAGAAGAGCATGTATGCATGAAGACTTGTCAGATTTATTTTTTTTTTTTTTCAATTGTTGTTCTAATATTCCAGTACTATCTTTGGTTACAGACCTTGTCCTGCCTGTAAGCTCTGATTTAGTAGCCTTTAATTAAAACTGCTGCTTCCTCTTTTTTTGTAGGTTGGCGAATACGTAAGAAATATTTCTTAATGAAGATTAAGAATCAACCAAAGGAACGGCTAGTGTTAAGCTGGGTATATATGCTTTTGTCTCATACTCAAGTCTTTCTTACTGAACCTGGCTTATTTCATTTACATTGACTACTATGCTTCAGTGACAGATAGACTTAAGAGATCAGGCTTTGAGAGAGCCCTGAAAGCCCTTAGGTGGATGTGTGGTGTGGGAACTTCTTGTGTTTCTTTCCTCTGGTGGCAAATCCAGTTTCCAGGTTTCTATGCCTGTTCGTTTGTTCCCATTCCTGCACCTCAGGTTTCTTTAGTTGCAATGATTTAGCTGTTGATCATAGTATAAATTTGCTCCCTGAATATAACAAGGTGATCCTTTTAAAAGTGGTGTTTTCTGACTTGGATCTCTAGTTGTACTGACAAACTAGTAGGTGAGAGAGGCAGGAATTGCTCTTTAAAGGCAGATGTGTATTGACACCAAACAGTTTGCTTTTACTAAAAACTTGCATATGCTCCTGCTGCCTTCTGAATCATAGGAACATAGCTGTTTGTGAGACTTCACTGAAAAGCAGATATTGCTAAAGCCTGCAGCAGGAGGGAAATTGTTTTTGCTGGAGAGGAAGAAGGTGGAGGGTATTGACAATGCACACAGTTCCCCAGTTTGGGGTTGGCAGAGTTCATTCAGTGGTAGTAATGTACATCAGATATGGGGGAGGAAAGAGGCAAAAATACTTTGCCAATGCTTTGCATTGTAAAACCATGGCCTTATTATTCAGCATCTTCAATTTTCATTCTGTATGTATAATTTCCTTGCTTGCTCTTCAAAATATACCTTTAAGCAGCTGTCTTAATTTGTGTGACCAGAAGATAGATCATTTTCTTCATGGAATGCAACTTATGTTATGATGCCGTTATTTTCCTATTTACTTCCAGGCTGATCTTGGCCCGGATAAATACTTGTCTGACAAAGACTTACAGTATGCTGTGAAACTTCTTTCTTCCTGTTCCGTGAGTATTACTTGAAGACTTTTAAATTGTGCTTGTCAAGGACTGATCTTGCAAAAGCACTTGTAGCCTAGTAGACTTAGTTTTTAATTTTAGAGTTGCTTTCATTTAAAGATGTGCAAACCTTTTAATTACATTTCCCACACAATATGAGGTAACATGTTCTCAGCACAAATAATAATCCTGCAGGATTATTACAGGAGATTCAGAGTTGTAGTTAATTGTATTTTTTAGTTCTTATGTAGTACAGTGAGATCATGAGCTTTTATTTCGACTCCTCATCACTTTTAGGCTGTTAGGATAGTGCTGTCTAGGTGTAGTTGCTAACCCATGTGCTGGAGATACTCTCAGGCAGTCGTGGATAAGGCGGTGGAATGACTGTCATTATTTTTTCAGCTCTTTGAACTTAAGACAAGAGTGTTTTAGTAGAGGTACAATGGAGGCTGTACAATTTAAGCTCTTGTGCCCTGAATGCCATGTTATAAATCCAATAGGCATCTCTGTCTGAAAAACTGGCATTTGACTCCAGAAGGAGTTTCTCTTTAATGATGTTAAACATGCGAGAAACTGGCTGAAAAGGATGGTATTTAAATTCTTAGACCTCTGTGCAGTCCTGGAACCCAGCAGATGCACTCAACAGAAGAGGCTGAAACCAGAAGTTCTCAACGCCCAAACCAGACTGAAACTGATGTATTAAAATAAGACATGAACAAGGGGTCTTTTCCTACCTAGCAGTTTCAATCAGTATATGTTGCATGTGGAATTTGTTTTCAACAAAGTTACAGGAAGTTGTTATAATAATTTCTGAATATGTAAAAATACAGCTATTAAATGCTGAGTTTCCTTATGTGCCATAAATTGTATAAAACAGTGAATTAATTTATTAGCTTAGCATGACTTAAACCTGCAGTAAAGCTGCTCATGTATAAGTGATAATGGGGTGTATTTTGTTAAAAAGGTTGGTTGGTTGGTTGGTTTAATTTATGTGGAAATTGAACAATGTCCTTGTGAAGTTTTCTTTGCATTTACTCCAAGTTGTGACTGAATAACTTGAGCAAATATCACTGACGGAATCCAGTTTATTACTTTAAATATAAAATTCAGACAGGTCCTTTCTTGCTTGTGAATTGAGCGAAAATGAATTACAGAATCTGTCATCTAAAACTTACCCACAGTTTCTTCTTTTGGCAGCATCCCTATATTTACAAAATCACTTTTGCCACTGCCAATGAATCTTCAGCACTGGTTATTAGACCGTTCAGTGAAAAGGGGACACTAAAGGACCTTATTTATAAGGTAATGTCTCCCCACTGCCCCCCAGCTCAAATGGTAGAATGTTTGCTGGAATGACAATAGTCTGTCCTTTATAAAACTGTTTACCATCTATTGCTAAGCAAACTAAGACAATTCCTGTCTTTTCTGAGCATGATACTTGATATGTGTTTTTCTTTATAAAGGCAAAGCCAAAAGACCCATTCCTGAAGAAGTACTGCAATCCTAAAAAAATTCAAGGTCTTGAACTTCAGCAAATAAAAACATATGGAAGGCAAATATTAGAGGTATTTTTTTAAATCTGTTTACCAGCCTTTATGATCTTTTTTTTTTTTGAGGCCAACTTATTTAACTAGAAAAAGTAGACAAACACAAGATTTATTTCAGCAGCAGACTTCAAAGCTAAATGTAAATTGAGATTAGTTGCTGAGAGTTGAATTTGGTTATGTATGTGGAAGACCATTTCTGACCAAAAAAAAGAAAAGGCAGTTGGTATGTGTGGAGTTTAAGTGGGAGAGAGGTGATAGTGTCATTTTTCCTTTGTGGAAAAAGGGAAAGAAGTGATTCATAGCCTGCAAAACGTGTCATAAATTCATTGCCATTGAGTGTTTTAAAAATTTTTATTCAAACCATAATATTCAATAGAATTGTGAATTTTAGTTTCTAGATCTCTTTGGGAGATGTCTTTGAGGATCAGCATTAAATGTTTGTTTTGTGAGAAACGTTACCAGTGAAAAAGAACGGAATAGTCAGCCTAAGATGATGTAGATAGAAGATCGAGTTAAGCAAGCATTCCAAATAGAGACCTCATTTATTATGTGTCTGCTTTAGTACTGGAGCATTTAAGATCTTGAGATCACCAGAACATCTTCTGACGGTGCATCTATATTGGATTTTTTTCAGATACTAAAATTCTTACATGAGAAAGGATTTCCTTATGGCCATCTTCACTCTGCCAATGTGATGTTGGATGGGGACACTTGCAAGTTACTGGATCTAGAAAATTCCTTGTTAGGACTTCCATCATTTTATCGATCATACTTCTCCCAGTTTCGGAAAATTAATGTAAGATTCAGACAATTCATCTGACTCTTATGCATCCCTTTAACTTCAACTTCTGTTTGTGGAGAACTGACTAGAATGAAAAAAAACCCAACCCTCTTTCAACATCCTTTCTTTAATCTGAGCTTTTCTCTATCAAATCCTTTTCCTGCTTCCTCCAAACCACTGTCTGGCTGCACAGCAGATCTGTTGCAGCACGCTGGAGTGAGGCTAAGGCCAAAGGTAAGCAGGTAGAAGGGGAACGCACGTGAGTGTTTTCATGACAGCAGTGCTGGCACAAATAGAGATAAACTGAAGTTTTTTTTAAGACCTCTTTCCGCCCTGGTCTTGTATTTCTTAGGAATGTGCATATTGTCTACCACGTTTTTTCCTTTGTATGTCTGTACAATAAGCACAGCTTACTACTTGGTCAGTCTTAGGTGGGAGTAGTAGTCGGCCTTGTCTTGGGTGGATAGTGTGAAAACTGATTAGATGTTTGCAGTGATCTAGCTATTAAAAGCTGTTTTTTCTTTGTTTGGAGGGTGTCTCAACTTCAGGCTTGCACCACAAAATATTATCTTCCTACAAAAATATAAACCCTGTTGCAGCAATGCAGTCTTTTAGCCAGCATCTTACCCTGCATTTAAATACTCATTGTAATAAATTCCATACAGCATCACGAGACATCTAGTTCCTGACCTTGCTAAACAAGTTCTACTGTGTTGTCAAAGAAATCAGAAGTTCATGGTTAGTCCAAATCTGTTAGTACCATCAAAGCTCCAAGCCTCTTCCAGTAAGAGGAGCCATTTCTGTTTAAACATGATTCAAAAACTGGGAAATATGCTGTCTGGGAGCTTAGCATGTATGTACAGTTTGTACAGATCTAAGGAGGAGTGAATGAGACTCTCCTAGGTTTGTTTGGTGTGCATTTTTGCTGTCTTGTTATCTTCATCCCTGTAAAGTGACAACTGATCATATTATGAATCTACTATTTGTTTGACTTAGCTATGCAAATGGGCTTGGTTGTGATTCCTGTCAATGTATGGTGCTCTAAACTGCTGTGCATGAAAAGAGTTTACTACTTTACGTGTAGTTAGAGAGTACACTGCTATCCCATTTGTATCATCATGTACAGAAAGATAGCAGTAGCTTCTTTAGCTTGAGGTGTGGAGATTTTGTTTGAGCTAAAGTTATGCAGGGAAATGGTTGTTGGTTAGGAACTGTCTTAAGTGGTTCTTTTTTTCTATCTTCAAATTCAAGACCACTCTTTTTCTTTAATGGGTTATCACATGTTTTCAAACCAGTTGTTGAAAACTGATTAGTTCTAGCAAGTTGTGTTTTTATTTTTTTTGTTCCTCCGCAGACTTTGGAAGGTGTTGATGTACATTGCTTTGGACACTTACTGTATGAAATGACGTATGGAAGACCTCCAGATACAATTCCAGTAGACAGCTTCCCCCCTGCACCATCGGTGTTTATTGGTCAGTATACAGTCAAGAAAATACCAGTTTCCAGCTGCCTGGGTACTCCTGCCTTTTACCTAAGCTGAAGGGCTGTGTCGTAGCAGCCTAAGATCTTTGCAGCCTGTGACTGGAAAAAATTAGTTAGGAATTTGTAAAAATAGAAAATTTATTCTTCCTGAAATACGTGTAGTATATAAATAAAATCTTTTTTTTTTTTTTTTTAATGGAGTGATAAAGCAGTGTGTTGTAAGTAATTAGATGTCTGGATTCTGTCACCTCATGCCTAACCTTCTTGAGAAGTTTGTATGTGTAGCAGTGACATTATAATAAAAAACACATGCCACGCAGCTTCATCACTGTTCAGTTGATGCAATACTTAGGGGAACGTCCCGCAGCAGTGCCAGACGTTCATTCTAAATCATTTGCTATCCTGCTGTGTAAAAATGTGTTCATTCTTATTCTTTCTTTGGTAGTGTCTGTGTTGGAATCCATTCTGACCTGCGAAGCTATGAAGAATGGCATGCCAACTGTTTCACGGCTCTTACAGATGCCGTAAGTCTTGTTTTACTTGTTTTATGCTTGTAGTAATGTTTTTAATTTATATTAGGAGGAAGAACCTTTTTGTTCTTTTCCTTTTTCGAAAGGTTTGCTGCTTGTTCTGAGGGATGTTTAATGTATCTCGAACGAAGCTTTAATATTGATAGGCTTCATAGAGCCCATCCCTTGTGAATACGATAGATGCTCATGTAACGTTTCTTTGTCTCTTGGTGTGTTGGAGCTGTTGTGAATGCATTTTATTTAGCATGGTGCTATGATTTAAATTGATCCAGCTGTTCAAGTATTGTAAGTATGATTAAGATCATGTACAGATCGTTTTAAAGCCTTTAGAATAAGGAGTCTTTGTACGTCCCTTTCAGACCTACTTCAGTAGATTTTGCTATCAGTTTACTTACAGCTAGTTAAATAAATCTCTCACTTTGCTCAGAAGTGACATTTAGACTGAGTCTGGGTATGAAATGTTGCGTAAAAGTTCTGGCTGTTTTTTTCCAGGGCTGGCTTAGGGATTCTCTGAAGCATAGAAAGAATAACTTTCCTTACAGGCTGTCCTCCCAGTGATGCAGTGAAGTGGTAAGGGCAGGTATGGGGCGAGACTAGGGTGCAAAAAGGGAGTAGTGTCAGTGCATGACTGAGCTGGGGATCACACCTGCCTGCAGTGCCGCCTTGCCTGCAATTACCACATTACCAGGGAAATTGTCCACTGTCCCTGCGCGGCAACATCTGACCAGCATGCTGAGCATAGGGCTACAGTTCCTGGTGACAGGTTCTTTTATTTTTTTTTTCTTAATCCGAGGTGCCAGAGCGACTACCTTATAAATGACAGATTGCCCATACCTTAATCTGATCTCATGGTGTACATACAGGTTGCAGTACACGTAGAACATGCTCCAAGATTTGTATTTCCTGGTTGAGAAGAGCCACTGCAGGCTTGACTCAGCCTTCAATGCCTTCTACTCCTCCCTTCCTTTGCTCTTCAAAGAGGTGGGAGGTAGAGTGAGGAATGTAAGCAGGGGAGAAATACTGTAAGAAAACTATGTGACTACAGGAATGTAAAGGTCTTAAAAAGACATTGAACAAACAATCCATGCTCAGCTGTATTTGTTACACAGGATATTATACCGTGTTCTGTGATAATATAATACATTCTTTTCGTACCAATACTCTGCACAAAGGTGTTCTACGTAGGTGTGCGATGCAATTAATGTAATTAAAAGCAATTAGTGTAATTTAAATATTGATTAAGCTTTATTACTTATTATAACTATACAAACTGTGAGTTTACTTAGTTTTGCAAGGACACGTGATCAGAAAGGATCAGAAAAATACCCTGTAGACAAGAGTGAGCTTTCTTGGGTTTATTTTAGAAGTCTTTTAAAGTTTGCTTTATTTCTGAATTTTTCAAGGAATACTATTCTTATAAAGTTGGTTCTAGACTTGCATTTGTTTTCTCTAGTATAGGCCTGTGATAACTGTCATAGTGGAGAGCAACAAAAGATCTCCTGAAATACTTATCTTGGAGCCAGGCTTGAGATCTCTTTCTGGGACAGTTTTCTAGCATGTTCTGCAGAGCAAAGTATCTTTAAATGGACCGGTTTATTTTCAGACTAACATTGCCCTCTAGTGTCTTTGTTTTGGATAGAAAAGAATCAGTCATTTATGCTGTTGCTGCTGATACCATAGAGGGGAGGGCGAAAATATTAGAATATTTGCTTTAGTTGCCTTTGCCAGAGTACAGACAAGAATGCAGATATTTTCACAAAATCACAGAATGGCAGGAGTTGGAAAGCACCTCTGGAGATCATCTATTCCAACCCCCCTGCCAAGGTAGCGCTTTCAAATGTTAGTTTCACAAATTGATCTCTCACATGGTTCTTGTTAATGCTAAAACAATAGTCAGTTCGCTTTCCTTGAAAAGAGCAGTGATTTTGTTTAGGTAAAATTTACAATAAAGTCCCTGGTAATCTTTTGTCATTAAAGAGTCCATATACTTTTAAGGAAAAGGTGTTCTTTTTTTAGGGGAGCTCTTCTCTACCTTTGATAATTGTACCTGTTCTATCTGCTTTCAAAATATTTCACACAGTCTTGCTTACACTGCTGTCAGTAGGGGATGTATTCTGAGGACTGGATGCTGCTGATTACAGCAGTGCTGGAAAATGAAGAGCAGTGCTTGAGTTCCCCACATAAAAACTTGTGGGGAAATAAAGCAAACAGTGGCCTAGAGATGAGGACAGAGAAGGAAAAGGAGAAAGAGTGTGTTAAGTGAACAGTACCAGCAGTAGTCTCACTATGGTTCTGCATATCTCTTAGGAATAATACTCTTTTTTTTTTTTTTCTTTCCTTCTTTTCGTTTGCTCACAGATTATTCAGTGATGTCCTGCTAACAAACTCTGAGAAACCACAGTTTAAGGTAGAGTTGACCATTGATTTGTAATGCTTGTGAAAGTGCCAGGCTGTGGGTAGCTACACACTGATTGACAGATATGGTAGAGGGGAGCTGGGTTTATTTGACTTTATGGCAGTTGCCATCAGTATTTGGATTACTTTGCTGAATTGTACCCAAGAATGTTATACCACCACTCAAAAAGGGGACACGGTGTAACCCAGCAGTGTTCAAGTGCAATTCCTGCCCTGGAGCTCATTTGCGTGACTACTGATGGAGCTCTGTCTGAGCAGAAGCTGCTGAGTAATGTGAGTCCCTTGCACTAAGAGGAAACAAATTGCTAAGACCTGTGGAAACTGATTTTGCTAGATGAGACCATCAGCACATTGTTGCCAGGTTCAGTGGTGCAGAGCTGGGACTTTTGGGGACCCACACCTACTCCCACTGACGATCTGTCCCAGAGCACTTCTGGAGGCCATCTGCCATGTGTCTTGTGTTGTCAGCTTCATGGCAGTTTGGGGATGTGACTGGAGTATCAAACCAGTTCAATATCCCTGCCATTAGAGTATCCCTTCCATTATTCAGTGCTTTTTTTGTCCCTGCTGTTAGGTGAGTAGCTAGGTTTGAAGTGGAAAATGTGATTCTAGTCTTTTTTTTTCTCCTTCACTGAGGGAATAGTGTCAGAACTGGAGGGTTTAGATGAGCAACATGATCATATGAAGGGTGAGTTTTAAGGGGTGAAGTTGTGTTTTCCTTTATCATGTTTTGTGCTTTTTTCCTCTGTTCTGTATTAGATTCCTTCTAAGCTAAAAGAAGCATTGAAAATCTCCAAGGAATGTATAGAAAAGCGACTAACAGAAGAACAGAAATTGGTAACGTCTTCATTTCTTTACTATTTTTCCTACAGACATTCCATTTCCTCCTAGCACTTTTACAAGGGAAAGTGAGTTTTTACTCTAAAGTGATTCTGAGTAATAAAGGCTTTCTTCAACAGATTTACTTACCCAAAAATGCATTATGAGGAACTGCAGAACTGCTGTTGACTGTGGCTTTTTACTGTTTCACTCTTTTAAGTGATGCAGCTTCCCAGGCAGTGGCTCCCAAGTTAAAGGATCATTTTAACGGCAGTATGAGGCTCCATCTTCTACCAGCAACAGTAAAGATAGAAACTAAAAATGAAAAAACTAAACATGCAGTGACTATGGTGTGTTTTCTTATATCCCAAATATATGCCTTGTTTGAGAACATTTAAAATCCTAACATGGTCTCTTTCTGTTTTTCCCTTTATTTTGAAGATTCACCAGCATAGAAGGCTGACAAGAGCTCAATCTCATCATGGCTCTGAAGAAGAAAAAAAGAAAAGGAAGATTTTAGCACGAAAAGTAAGCAATCTTTAAATAAATTTCTCACACAGAAGATGACTTGTATCGATTTTGAATGTTTAGCATGCACAGCCACAGTACACTGCTCTGTTTTGTCCTGTTTCTCTGGTTATTTTCACTTCTGTAGCTAAACAATAAACTTCCCAGGAAATTTAAGTTACAATAGTAGCTGACTTGCATATTAGTTTAACCTGTTTGAGGTTGCAGTATGAGAACAGTCTTAGTTAACACTTCATATGCAGATGACAACCTGTGCTGCTTCCTTCTGCCCACTGAGGGTGTAGGAGCCTTTTTTAGCCTGCTCCTGCAGCAGGCTGTCTGCGTTTCAATTCCTGTTTGGTGGGTCAGTTTTCTGCCTTTCCCTTGTGGTTGGAGTTGCCCTGGTTACTCGCCTGGAGATATTTGAGTGCAGAGCAGCCTTGCTGCTGTTGTGATCATAACAGCACATGTTGGGTGTGGGAAACAGAGATGTTGGGCATTGATAAATGGCGTGTGATACAGTGGATAGCTGTTACAAATCTGTGTGTCAGTTCAATCCTTATCATGAAAAGTAATTATTCATTCCCATCTTCTGTTTCTTTTGTTCCGTTTTAAAGAAATCGAAACGCTCTGCCTACGAAAGTGGGGAAGAACACTCAGCAAAATACAGCAACTCAAATAACTCAGGTAACTGCAGAGAGAAGAGTTTGCTTCTACACAGCTGTGTCAATGTTTGTGGTGTTCTTGTCATTTTCTGGCTCAAAAGATCCAGGGTCACCATCAGTTTACACATTAATATTGCACTATCAAAGCCTGACACCACTGGGTTAGGTATTTAGTAGTAGATGAAATGAGGGCTTAAAAATATTATCAAGGTTAGATTTTCAGCTGCCTAATTTAAAGCAATGTATCCTCTCTTCTGTGCCCCATTCCTCAAAAAAAAAAAAATCAATCCCTTCATTCTGTTTGATGCTTGAGTGGAATAATAACAACATTTGTTATTTGGGCTATTTGACAATGCAGCCTTCAGCGAGAAACTCTGTGGTGATTTATATTCCATAGTAAAGTGTTAAGATGAATGAGAAAATTATCGGTTTATTTGCTGCTTCAGTGCCAGACTCTAAAACAACGGAGCCTTTGACAGGTTTTCATTTAGTTGAAACAAATAGTTGGTACTACCACACAGTTCAGCAGAGTTGACTTGCTTGGCTAAAATGTGCCCAAAAGCTGCCTATTATGGAATAGTCAGATATCAGAGTAAGTTGTGGAGTACGGCAACTGACTGAAAATCATCTCTTAGAAGGCGAAACGGGCTGTCATCCATGCAGTGCCACAACTCTTAAGGAGAGCAGAATTTGGACGCTGAAATCCAACAGCCTAAGCAACAGAAAAGAAGCGTTTCCCATTGAGGAATACTATTGAGTGTGCTCCTTATATGTTTGAACCTCCTCTGATAGTGTGTACTGTAAAGCCTTCTCTGTTCAGATTGAGTGACACTGTTCCTGTGAATGGGAATCTTCCTCAAGATTTCACTGGAAGCAGGACTGGATCTTCAGTCAATAAAGTTGGCCTGCTTCCAACAATCTGTCTTGTCTGACTGTGTTGAATTTTAATGTCACAGCTTTAATTACTAGACTGTTGTTTTATTTAGCAGGCTCTGGGGCGAGTTCCCCATTAACATCTCCATCATCTCCCACTCCGCCCTCTACAGCAGGTAAGTTCAAGAGTCATTACACTGTCTTTTTCTTTGTTTTTTTTCATTCTCTTTGCCCTCTAAACTGTGGGTGTTTTCTCCAAGGATTGTTAAGGGATAGTGGTCTTCAAGAATGAAACAGAGATTACGTTTATCTTACGTCAACCTGAGTATGGGTGTGTGGTCTCTTTTGAGGGCCATAGAGGAGCTTTTAATACTGTTCTTTTTCATTTAATAACCTTTCTTGAGATATATGTGGTAATGATTTACACATAGAGTACAAGTGCTTACTTCAAAGTCTCTGTTACTCCAGTTCTACCGACGTTACTACTTTCTAGGCATTTTCTGGGCCTCATGTTGCAGTTATGCATTTGTTCTGGTGTTTGGTGATCCCTTGTTTCTCTGTAGTGCCTCTTTACCCCCGTACTACTGTGATGTAGTTTGGGGAATTTTTGATGTGACAAATTCACTGGCATAGGCTGCGTAAATCTTGCCAGTTCTGCTATAGCCCACTGATAACACCAGTAGAACTGGTAGAAACAAGCTAGAGACTAATTTGGGTTAAAAATATCTTTATTATTTTGGGCCATTTTTAATTTTTTTTCCAATTGCTGGGTAGCTGTGCAGGCAGTTTTGCTAATGTTTAGGATGAGTGGTGGGAAGTGGTGAAGAATCTGCTTGAGTGGGCAATAGAAATACTCATGAAAGTTCAATTACAAATGTGAAACTGAGCGATAGTGGATGTGCTTCAGTCTGAAAGGCTAGAAGAGGAGCACTGACAAATATTATCAGTAAAAGGTGTTAAAGGAATACATTTCTGGAGGAGAAGCAGTTCACAGCATTGCCGTTTGTTATGGTGACTCATGCTGTGTGATTTCTAGTCCCGAGAACTTTCTGCACAACACAACTCGTTAACTAAAGGGATGAAATCAAATTCCTGTTTGCTGTGGATGGGCTCTCCGGTCTGTGACATAATTCAAGTCCTGCTGAAATTCCAATTAGTCATTTCTCCTTCAAGTCGAGGGTATGTTGAAGTGTATGTTTTATGAGGTAACTTCTCCCAGTTAGTCTAAACAAGATAATTACTGTTATTGTGTCACACAATAACAGTGCTGGTCTTTGGATGTGCTGACTCATAGCTGGAGGGTTTATTTCGAGGTTTGTGTGCTTTAATAAGGAAGTAGCTGAAAATGCAGAAGAAAACCTTATGTCTCCAAAATGGACAGATGTTTAGAAACATTTTTTTTTTCCTGCAATAAAACTACTTTTTACTTACATTTTAACACGAACTTGTTGGACCTTGGTTGAAAGCTTTTTCAAGTTTTGAACATGTGATGCAGGCATCTGCACAGAAACACGTGTAGACATGGCTCAAATGGCTAAAAACGGCTTAAGTTTGGGCTCAAAACTCAGCTCAGTTATTCAAACCAGATTGTCACAGTATGTCAGTCATCTTGTTGCCAGTGTGCTCATGACAGCTTGTGGTGATCAGCCCCGTTTGACACTGTGCATGTGGCCCGCCCTGCATTCCAATCGGGAAGTGCTTTAGTCTGCTGATGGCTTTGATCCTTTTGATGGGGTGTAAGGGCAAGTGTCACCATTTCAGGAATTCTTTTGTGAGTAGAATTGATAGGAGAGATTTCAGATATTAGTTCTAAGAGAGAGCTAATACGCCTGATTTTTTTTTCTTTTCCACCAGCAGCAATGTTGTAGTTTTAGCTATTCTATGCAAATACGCCATTACTGACTTGATGAAAGACTCGTTGGCCCCATGGCAGGACTTTCTTTGTGACAAGTGATGCATCCATAGCTTGTATCTCTCTCTCCATGTACTAAATAAGGATATTTACCTCTAAACTAAAATTGCTTGTGGGTATCAGTGTTGGTGAGATGACTCTTTAAAGGGGAATAAGGCTTTCACTCTGTCTTTTTGGTTGTGTTAGAATCATGGCATCTCAAAGCATCTTGCTGATAGGATGCCATGGTAAAATGAAGGCTGCTTGGCAAAGTGTACCCAACAGAAGCTCTTGCCCTTGTCCTGGCCTGTAACCAACCAAATCAGTGTAGTGTGTGGGTACGTGCAGAGCTAGAGACACTGACCAAAGGGGAATGGGCTCCAAGCTGATGTGCTCTGGGGAAGGAACCTCATTCTGGAGGGTTTCTCACACGTTGAGAGGTGCTGTTCCTGAACAAAGGCATCCTTTTCAGTGCAAAACATACTGAAAAATGTAATGATTGTTGGCTTCTGATGGATTCATCGTGACAGCTGCAGCTGTAGGATTGAATGTGTGACCTGCTTTGAGGGAAAAGGTGCCTGCTACAAATGTAGGTTCTCATGGGATTTTTTCATTGACTAGAATGTTTGGGGCTGGTTTTGTTGCAGAAATGTGGCTAAATAACATGTTTGAAGCATATTGTTTAGATTGTGGCAAGTCACACTAATAGAACTTTGCGTGGTTTTGACTTTCTCCCTTGAATGTTTGATTCATTTTTTTCCTCCATGTGCACAATTCTTTACTTCCCTGAAAATCTGTTATTTTCTTTGTGGCTATGAGCTGTGGCTAGAATCAGAAGGGATGCAGAACACTATGGTATGGATTATTAAAATTGTCACTGCATCTTCTCTAAATCAAATATGCCCAGAAAATACCAGCAAACTCTTAAACTATAGAGAAGTTTGGAGGGTGCCACTTTTGCTTCCCTGTGGGAGTAAAGTGAAAGAGTTGTACTTAACTTTAGCTGTCTTTTTCTGTGTCAGTTTTTCTGAATCCTTCAGTACAACATATGTTTTCATAGACACCCATATGGTGCATCTTTTCTGCCCTTCACCTTCCTGTAAGACAATTTGAACACATTAGTAAGTGCTGCTCTTGAGTGTCTCTGACATATGCAGCCTAAGTGTAAATACAGGATTTAACAGAACAGAAAGTGTTCCTCGAACTGAATGGATTTTGTCTTCTATGGCTAATCTTTCTGCAGATCTCTTGCTAAATCTCTAAATGCACTTTAATCCTGTAAAGCCTGAATTATGGCGTGTGTGTTGTATTTGTTCTCGAGTATAACAACGTTGATAGCCTGGAAATTCGTGTGGTTTTATTCAGATTCAGGCAATATGTTGTATATGTAATATGAAACCTTCAATCTGCTATCCTCCTTTTTGTCAGTGAATAAGAATGTATTGATTTTTCTACTAACTTTTCAGCTAACAGTATCTGTTTTTCTTACTTTGACACAAGACCTGGATGATTAACTTGTGCCCTCTCTCTTTCTCTGCTGTCTTCAATAGAGCATGCATCATTTTGAACGTGAATTTTCAGAAAAGTAAGCTAATGCTGATTTATCTCTTTAAAGATGCTCTGTTTCTGTAGGGGAAAGTTGTATGCAAATCTTGAACTTGCTTAGTATTGGGAGGGAATAAAAAAAAAAGATCTGAACATCCTTATGGATTATTTTAATGAAATACAGCATCTTTAAAAACTCTATCACTAAAATTATTTTACTTGTTTGCAACCCCATTCTCAGCCAACTTTTTAATGCTATTTGCACAATTACTGTCACTTTAAATTCATAATTAAGTTTTTGTTTCAATTCAGGCATCAAGTTTACAGCATCTGATTTACTTCCTATTCCTTTTAACACACTCTTTTAACAAAAATGTCCCTGTAAAAAACCCTTGGTAAGTTCTTATTTGAGTGTTTTATTCTTACAACTGCATGAATGAGTAAAATGTGTGTTTGCAGGCAACTTCTTCCAACATATGTATTGGAAAGGTCTAGTGATAACTGAGCACTTGTCTCAAATGTTTGTAAATATAGTAAGTATAGGAAAATATTTCACTGTTGTGCAGAACAGTTTAGTCTGTAGATGTAACTGCATCTGAGTACACAAGTGTGAACTGAGATTTCCTTCGCACCGCTCATGTCAAGAAGAGAGAGACAGCTTGGTTTTGATTGACTGAAATGAATGATTTTGAAGATTTTTCAGAATTGTGCTCTTGTGTAATAAAGTTAAATACGTAATGCTCATAGCTAGTCAGATACCATTCTAAAATCTGTGTGTACTTACGTTTTAAAGCAGAGCTCAGATGAAGAGTTACCGTAGTCAGTAATCAGTCTCCCAAGAGTTTAATTTTATCATGTTGTCAGCAGCTCAATTTCAGTAACAGTGAGTCCTGAGAAATTTAACAATTTTCCAGGAAGGAAGGTGGCCTCTAACTCTACTTCCCTGTCTTTTCTACTCCCATTGTAAAATAACCAGACCAAAATATGAAGATAACACCTGGAATCTTCGCCTAGTAATAGTGGTCTAAGCACTTTGTGGGTTTTTTGCCCCCCTCTCTGTCTAATGTGTACCTTCTTTCACTGCATGTTACCCTTGTATTCCATAGAGTCCTGGCTGCTGTTTTTATGGTCAATCCCATATTACATCTTGTAGCCTCTTCCACCTTACCTTGCAATTCCAAGCAAAAATCTTGTCTTTGTTCTCTGCAATTCTGGCATCTCTTTCAAGCCACTTAATTTATGATTAGCTGTTCTTGGCTCTTTTACAGCAGTTCATCTGATCAGTGTGGCGATAGCGTTGGTGCACTAGTCCTTCTGACCACTGTAACCACAAAAGTGGTTACTCAAGCTCTTCTTAGTCTTGTTCTTCTTGTGGCCAAGTTTCAAGTTTTGCTTTGCTGGCAATCCACACACACGTGAGAAACAGGACTCTAACCTAGGGGATGGTTTTCCAGTATTTCTAATAATAAAATGACTTGTATCTTTGGCTAGTATAAAAAGTAGATTTGGGTAAGTTGGGTGGCTCCAAGGTATCGATATGCAATTTATTTCAGTCTGTGCTAACACTGTAATGTTTTGATTATTTAAGAGAGCGGTTGATCCACATGCAACAGGCATGTTGAATTGTTTCAATTGATCTCTGGTATTTCTACCAGACTTTAGTATTTCCTCTTGTAGGGAGGAGAGTGAAGATGAGCCCAGTCTGTACTTCTTGTTTTGTTGCCATAGGTTTTCATGCCGATGAGAATCTCTTCTGAAGAGTTGGAAGTGCTACAGCTGCAGCACGTATTAATGTACAGTGGCAAAACTGGATGCACTGTGATGCATTCTGAGCTTGCTTCCGTACGGAAAAGCTTTCTCTTAGAAGACTGGTACAAATTGAAAATAAGGGAGCTTTGAACTATGATTTTCATCTAGTATAACTGCTTTTCTAAATGACAGCAGTTACTTTTTTACTGTTACTTGTTAGTCTGAGAGCGAGTATTAGTGAGAAATTGAGAGAGAAGAGGAGCACAGAGAACTTCGCCTGCTTTTTGTTTTCCGTAGATGAGTTTTATCCTTCATCAGCTGCCTCTTGAGTCTGTGCGGCATAACGTCCTTTAACTGCTTGGTGTTTGCTTACTTCACAGCAAGCAGTTCTACTTCAGTAACCATAATCTCTTGGTTGGCCTTATGTTTTGCTTTGTTGTCCTTTAGTGTCATAGTTCTTGCCACTTATCAGTATATTCCTCTTTGTAGTTTAGAGCTACTGGAGGTGTGAGACTATAGGTGCCATTTGTGTCTCTAGTCTTGCTTGTAATAACTCATCATTTAGATGATGGAATTAAAATTCACCATTGAATAGCTTTAAGATATTAATCATTATGCCCCTACTCATTCCAGAGTATAAGACAAGACAGGCCCATCATTCCCTATACAGCTGGCGACGGGCTACGAGTGCCACCTTCACATGTATGTCTTGTGAAATGACCAGCAGTCACCTCTGAAGCCCTTTCCTCTTACTCCTGCCTGGATCATTGATTATATTTGTGTCAAAAGGATGGTGCAATGTGCAGCAGCAGAGCTGCACAAGATCAGGTTGTTTGGCAGAGGTGTTTGGGGCAAATAAGGCCACCTGCCTGGATCTGAGCTGCCAGGAAGCAGCTCTGGGCAGGCCCTGGCTGCAGGGCTAGCTGCCTGCACGCACCGCTGTGGGCTCTGCCCTCTCAGGGAGTCAGGACGTGGAGGCTGAGGCATGATGAGCGGCATGAGATGGATGTGACGAGGTAGAAAGCAAGGGCCAGAGTGCAAAGGTGACTGGTGGGAACACAAGAGGCAGGCAAGTGGTGTGAATGGTGGTTGTGACTGATTCAGCCTATGAAAACAAGCACTTGTTACAACATGTTTGGACAAAGTATTGACAGTACTGTGGAAGTGTAAAACACTTCCAGAAAACTCTATCTGCAGTTAGTACTTTAAAAATGAGTATAATTTGACCAAGCAGTCCTGACAAATACTGAGTGTTCTTCCTAAGAGTGTGAAGTTAGTCAGGTAAATTAGAGCAGGTAGTGAGATTTGCTTCCAGTCTTTGTTTCTGTTCCCGACCCAAAGAGCAAACTGCTTCACAGGGGACAAACGAGGGAAGCTGAAGCTGGGAAGTCCTATTAAGTGCAAGATCACATCTGAGTCACGTTTTGCACTTCAGACTTCATTTGAGAGGTGTCTCAGATGACACGACTCACCTGCAGATAGAGGGATTTGATCACTTTGGCATTTTTCATCCATTCTGTTCTTCACACTCCACTGGCATTCACGGAATGGCGTGACTAGTGCAGGACTGACAAAGTCCTCTAACAGCCGCAGTCCTCTGTGGCAGGACCTCCCTGACATAATTTAGTGCATTTTTTTTCTCCTCAACTGAACAGGAGCATCGTCGATACCCCCAGCACCGCCACCGCCGCCCCTGCCACCAGCAGCTCCTCCTCCTCCGAGTGCAGAGGTGCCAACACAGCCAAGCCGGCAGCCCGATGTCAGTGCAAGCCGAGGAGCTTTACTCAGCTCCATTCAAAACTTTCAAAAAGGAACTCTGAAGAAAACACAGACGTGCGACTACAGTGCTCCCAGGATCAGCTGAGGCCACACCAGGACTGACTTCCCTCTCCCCCTCCTGTGCTGTCTAGTAACAAGACCCTCCTGAGTGGCGAGTGATCCACCAGCACAGAGCGGCTGATCACGCTGTAGCTACATTTTCCCCTATTCCAGCTTTCCTTGAGTGGCAGCACTGCCCTGTCTGAATTGCATTGCCATGCTGTGAGAAGTACTCCGTTCTTCACTTGGTTTCAAGAATTTTGTTCTCTAGCTACAGTTTCAGGGGTACAGCAATTTCTAGATAGCTGAATAAAAATCTGAAAATAGGAATGATCATGGTGAATTAATGCATTTCTTCTATTCCAGCCCTTCTTTCAAATTACAGGAATGTAGTTTTAGTTGTACTCAGTTTTTCAGCTCTCTTCCATGCACTTGTAACTCATCTTAGTTCTTGCTGCATTGAATCAGCAAGTTTTGTTTTAGATGATCCAACTCCCCGACCCTTAAGCATACCGCACAGGCGAGGGAACTGGAGAATTAAATCTTATTCCCACCGTATTTGCTGGTGGAGTAAAAATGCTGTCTCATTAAACTTGTTTAAATGGACATCCTACCTGTAACTCTTAAGGGAAAGTGTTTTTAAGTGAGGAAAGAGTTGAAATGGGAGTGTATAGGGCACTGGGATATTATTCTTGATTTAAAGGCAAAGTTACTTCAAGTTAATTCTAAGATGAAACTTTATTGAAAGATCCTTTTTGATTTAAAACCTTAAACAAATTGCACTTTAAAGGATTATAGATAATCCATTTTTTAAATTCAAGTACATCAGTGTTTGTTACTATGCAGAGAATGTCTGTACAAAGTTTCATGTAACCTGTGATATTCAGTCATTTTTATTAAAATGTTAATGGAATTCCTCCAGCAGCGTGGTGGTGGGTATATTCAGCTGGGATTGCACCTGCAAGCCAGACTTCCTAAGAACCCAATAGCACTTCTGGTAAAGAAATACCCTGAAAGGTGTTTATGGCCCTTGAGTGAAAAAGGACCTGAGCTCCTCTGTCTGCTTACAGAGGCAGCTCCTCCCCAGCAGCGTGGTGCAAAGGCTGCCTGCCCAGGCTACGGAGCAACCCGTGCTGCACCTGCTCCTAACGGCAGCTTTCACCCTGCACCAGAAGCTGCTGAACAACACCGAGCGGAGCTCTCCCTGCCTGCCGGGACCAGCCCCTCAGCTCCACCCTGGTATGTAGTGATCTGCCGAAAGGCTGCTGCTGTTTGCCAGCTCTTCAAACAGAGTCTACACAACTGCTGCTTCAGGCCCAGGCTCTGTGCGTCTGAATAAAATAAGAACTATAAGCACTGCAGGCATTGAAGTTTGACCGTGCTATTGTTAGCCCACGTGATGAGCTTAAACAAGAACAAATGAAAACATAAAAGCAAAGTATCTGGGCAAGTTTTTTTTTATCCCTGTATGTGGCAGCTAGTAAAGAAAAATTAGGTAGTGTTTCCCATTACATACTGAAGTGGATCAGAATCTTTATTTAAGCTCTTGTGCAGAAGATTTTTCTGCACAAGCAGAGTGCTCGTCTAACTTCCAAAGCTGCTTTGTGCAGCTAGTTGCACTGAATTGTTGAACTGAAAAGCAAGGCTTCACCTGCTCCAGTTTCATCCTTTGACCTTTAATAAGCCTTGCAACCACAGGCTCCTGGAATGCTGTACAGCACTGCAGGGCTGGTCTCAGTGCCTCCTCTTGCTCACTGCAGTTCTTCACTCAGCCACCACTACAGCCGCTGTAACAGTTTGTCTCATAATTACAAGCCAAGCAGAAATGGAGGATTTTTTTTTTCCTCACTCTGAATTTAGAATAGGACTTCTCCACATACAGTAGCACTAACCCACCTGCACTGTTGAGCAAGCAAGCATCACCACACTGTTGCTTACATGAAGTGTGGCTTGGAGGGTAACCCCATATAAATACTCTGGGAGGTCACTGTACTTTCCCCACTGTACAAAAGTTCATGTAACTATACAACAAAATTTATGCGTACAACTTGCCATAAACCATGAATTCTTTGTAAAGCAGGACTTTAAAACATGTATTTACAACTCAGATGTTCAAAGTTTTCTTCACTGCAAATATTATATCCTTCACTTGAGGTATGCAGTTATCTTCTAAAATTTTTGCGTAAGGCATAGGAACATCTGCACCGGTGACACGCACGGCTGGAGCATCCAAGTAGTTAAAGGCAGATCCTGAAACAGAAGACAGCTGTCAGGTTGCCATGCACTATGGTTTTCTCTCAATTCAATTTCTGAATCTTAATCTATTTAAACAGTTCTGTTCCTGTAGCTCTAATACTCCAGAGAAAGCTGTTCCTTCTTGTTTATCTTCGTGCATTGTGGTTTAGACAAAAAGTTTCCATCCTGCTCTCAGACAGTCACGGCCTGGGATAAGAATTACATGCAACAGAAGACAAGCTGAATCCACCCTGTGGAAATCTCTGGAGAGGGCAGCTGGGCTCAAGCTCCTCGGAAATAAACCCCTAAATTTGCCTGCATCTGGCTTTATCAAGAACTCGTCAGGATTTGGACTAGGGAATGAGGTCAACATGGTTATTGCAAAAACTCGGTACCTTCCATGATCCTGGCGCAGATTTCAGCTCCTACTCCAAACTGTGGCCAACCTCCTTCTACAGTTACAAGGTGGTTTGTCTTTACAACGCTGGCTTCCACTGTTTCAATATCCATTGGTCGAATGGTACGCAGATTTATAACCTGGCGGGGGAAATGGAGGGGGTGCTGTGTGAGTTTTGTTATGATCTAAGCATGTCACTTTCATTGTTTGGGTGCAGTGCCCTTTAGCACTTTCACCTATTCTAACTCTGAAGATGAGTTAAAAGATAATCAAATTTCTAACTTTTTATTCTGGCAGAGACTATGTAGAACAGTTTCTGGTGGCTCCTGGAAAATCCCAAATAGATGAGTCCTGCTGTATCAAGGCACAACCCTACTAATATATACTGTCATTGTTCTGCTTCTCATACAGCTGGGTCAACATGAAAATCATTAGTAGTTCTGCCTTAGCTTTGTGAGAAAAAGGTCAAATGAAGAAACATGAAATGCATGTGCTGTTCAGGCATTTACAAATATAAGAGGCTTGTGGTTAATACACTGAATTTTTGCAGAACCTGAATGCAAAGGCCCTCTGCTTTTTCTCCCACTTCAGAGAAAGAGAAAAGCAACAGAAACCGCACCCACCTCACACTCTACACCTTCTTTCGCAAGTACAGCAGCTGCTTCCAAACAGTGTCCGACAGGTCTTGAGTGTGACACTAATGTAACATGAGTTCCTAGAACGGAAAAAGAAAGAAAAAACCTTAAGATTTAAAGCTTTTTTTTCTAGACGTCAGGTTCTCTTCAAGGCAATGTTAGGATTCTCTTGTAAATGGAAGTATTTGACACGTTAAGTATTCGATACACACACAGCATGAAGAGCAGTAGCAGAAAGACTATGCTGAAATGCAAACTTTACACTTTAATTCAGGGAACTGAAGAGAACTTGAATATAATTTTTGGATTACCCATTTCAAGCCTTCATAGAATTCAGTGATAAATTATGAACAAATAGACTGAAATAGTATAGTGATCTCTTATTGCAGTTTTTGACATAAATTATACACTAAGGTGAGGGAAAAGTTTTTCAGCCATCACCTATTCCATCTTTATGGACCAAACCCTTTAGAAGGGTACAGGTTTAGGTGATACAGAGAGAGTCAGGTGATCCTTCCTTATATGGGCAACAAAACAACAGTTTACTAATGGATAAAAAAAACCACTTGAATATTTAACATTTGAAATACTTTTCTGTGCTGCACAACAGCCGTGTTCTAAATAGCTAAGAGGTTAAAAAAGCCCCCAGGCAGTTCAGTTAATAAGGAAACAAACGGTACTCTCAGCTTACCTTGCTTTTCTATTTTAGCTTTTCCAATTGGAACAATGAAATCCTTTGACTGCGCCTGCTCAGACATTTCAAAGGGAACACCATATAGTAATTCATTTTCCAGCATCACAACTAGAAGAAAAGATACTCGGATTAACATGTACGTCTGCAGGCAGAGGACTGTACTGGTGGTTAACGGTACTGCAGCAGACTCGCTCAGGATACTAAAGCCCATCCACGCAACAAGGACTTGAGTATATTTGCAGAAGCAATTAAAAAAGAAGCCCATAGTCTACTTCAATGATAATTTCCAAAATAATTCATCTACAGTTAGTCTTAAATGAGATTAGGTATTTAACTTTGGCTATTTAACAACAGTAGAATTGCAAGTTTTAGGAAGGTCTTAGGTTTTGCATGGACGTTTGCGAAAAATAAAGACCGCCTTGGTTTTAGTCAGTAGCATTCAAAATTTATCAGAATTTCACAGTAAAAATTAGTTATGTAGACATTATATATACAGGAGCTCCTCCTGACTCATCTTCATCTTTTTTAACCCCTTTATGACAGATTCATAAATGCTTCTAAGTTTCCTGGTTGGTACCAAACTAGCACTATCAGGATATACAGCCAGCAACAGGACAAAATTAGGTTACTGCCAGCAAGGCAAGTGACTGCTAGAAAAAAAAATAAATAATTCTGTGCCTTTGAAAGTAGCATAAAGCTGCAGTAAAACAATCTTAAGTCTTTTAGGGTTCAGCAATTTTTTTTGTTTTGTTTTTTTTTTTGTTCTTTCAAACGAGGCAGGAGGGAAATAACAGACATTCTTTTCAGGATTGAGTGCTAGGTATTGCAGTGATCTGCCTGCGTTCACCTGGGTTATCATCCCGGATCGATGCTTTCAGCAGACCTTTAGCATCTTCTGAGCTCCAGGGACTAACAACTTTCAGGCCCGGGCAGTGCCCGTACCAAGCTGCAAAGCACTGTGAGTGCTGAGCGGCGACTCCAGCTGATGCCCCGTTCGGGCCCCGGAAGACGATGGGAACAGGGATGGATCCTGCAGACATGTAACAGGTCTTGGCAGCAGAGTTTATAACCTGGTCAATTGCTTGCATGGAGAAGTTGAATGTCATGAATTCACACACTGGTCTCAACCCAGCCTATTAAATACATTAAAATACATATTAGTTTGGTTTTACATAAAAATAGTTTGTTTTACATTTTTAAAATCAGAAGTAGAGTAATGCAAATTTACAAACCATAGCAGCACCGACGGCGATTCCTGTGAAGCCCATCTGTAAGAGAAGGAAACCAGGGAGAAGTAAGCCCTGGGGGAGAAGCTGACAAAGCGATTGCCGGGGTAGGAGACAGTTCAGCCGTACCTCTGATATCGGGGTGTCGATCACCCTCTTGTCCCCATACTTCTTCCAGAGACCCCTGGAGATCTGCAGGGCAGGAGAGAGGAGTCAGGGCCCACCTGAGGCCCTTTCCCAGCCCAGTACCGGCATCCACATACCTTGTAGGCGCCATCATACTGGGCCACCTCCTCACCCAGCAGAAAGACACGCTCGTCCCGCTCCAGCTCCTCATCCAGCGCCTGGTTCAACGCGTCCCGCACCGTCACCTGCGACATACCAGCAGCCGGGCTAAGCGGGGGCGCGCCCGGTAGCCGCCGAGATCCCCACACGCCAGGGACGCGGGGAGTCACCTCACCGCTCAACCTCCCCGGCGCCGCCTCGGACTCCCGGGACCGGACACCTCCCCTGAGGGGGACGAGCCCCTTTCCCGCAACCCCTTCCCCGCGGCGGCCCCGCTACCTGTATGGCGGCGGGCGCGGAGAGGCGGATCCCCCTGCGCGGCTGGAGCTGCC
>VWZK01010177.1:1157039-1183357 GCA_013396935.1 Baryphthengus martii | reverse complement strand
GGGGCGGGGGGGGTGCGGTGCAGAGCACTCGGGGCCCGCCCTGGTTCGGCGGAGCGGTGGGGGGCCGGGCGGCTTGGGCCCGTGTGGGGCAGGGTGCCCGCACCCTCGGTGGGGGAGCGCGTTAAGTCGAGGACGGTCGCGTCCCGTGTTGAGGTGAGTAGTTGGGCGGAGGACTGGACGCCCGGGGCTTTTTCGGTGCCGGGGGTGGGCTGCGGGGCAGGATGCTGGGGCCCTGGTGTTAGTGTGGGGATGGGACAGCTGGTGCCTGGGTGCTGTTTCTGGTTAGTTTGAGAGAGGGAGCAAGGGAAATGCCACGGTGGGAGCCGGGGTGCCTGGCGGTGATTCTAGTAGGGAGGGTCTGAGGTATGTGCGTCCTGCCCCGTACTGGGAGGGAGATGGGTCCTCCTGCCCTATCGGGGAGAGGAGGCAGAGCTGTGACACTGCTTTAGTTAGGGTGGGGGTGAGGGTGAGCTCTTGGGTCACTTGCAGGTGGGGAGAGGAGTAGAAATGTCTGGGTTAATTTCCAGCATCTTTGCTGAATCATTGTGATCCTGGGGTGAGTTCTTCCACCATCAGCTCTCTGGCTCCTCTGTGATGGAAACCAGCACTTTCCAGCTCCTGCTGCAGGCCTGGGCCCCTCTCTGGCAGGAGGGATTTCTGCCCCTGTCTTGCTGTCACTCCTTGGTCCTTGCATGTGCTGGTGTGTGCAGGGAGGCTTGGTGTTTCTGACACCTGCCTTCCTCCAAAACTGTTTGGAGATTTGTTTCCACGTGCAGACAGCTACTGGTTAATTTCATAGAAGCCAAATACGTGGGTAAAACTCAAACTTTGTTGTGGGTGCTGAAAGCCTGGATGCCTTGGCTTGCTTCAGCAGCACAGGAACAGCAGGACCAGCCTAGGGACAAGAGAGAGGAGGACCCAAGTGATGCCATGATGTGAGCTCTTCAAACAAGTAGCAATTAAAATAAAAGTTTGGAACCTGGACTTAAACCAGGATGTTGTAGAGCTCCTCGGGGGAGGGAAGGAAACTTTGGGAGCTTGGAATTTATAGTGAAGCAATTAGACATAAAGGAATGAAAGTGCTGAGTGGCTGGTGTGAGCGTTTTTCCCTCCTGCCTGAGGTGAAGACTAAGTATTAGTAAAATGCAACTAAAGAAAAGCAAGAGCTAAGTTATTTTTTTAATAAACTGTGTTAGTCATTATGTTTGATATGTGTAGAGGAGGATGGATGCTTTCTTTAGTGAAGCCTATCTGCTGAATTGCCAGAAGGTTCGGTAACTGATGAAGAGTTTGCCTCCTCCTTGCTCCCTTGGTTAGGGTAGCACAGTGCTGGAACCTCATGGGTTCGCTCTGCAGACTATCGTCCTGCTGTACAGCTCGGTGGAGTACGGTCATCACCGGTGCTAGCTTATTTTTTGTCAGTTCAGGTCAGTCACCGATAATGATTTAAATAAACTATTGCCTTTCAAATGTTAGGACTGGCTGGGGAGGAGAGAGGTTGTCCATGGACAGTATAGCTGTGCTGAGGGCAGGAGACTCTTCGTCTTTGGACATCTAAATTTGAGAAGTAGGGAGCTCACGAAGTGAGTGAGTATCAGTATGAGTCCTGGCTTTGCCCTTTCTAATTTTTATGTTGCCATTGGCCTAGAAATCCAAGGTGACCGTTGAGGTGAAACGGTTTGTGTGGAGGTTAAACAGCTAGTGTTGTAATATTGATGCCAAACATTAAGGACTAATGCCACGAGTAAATCCTTTAATTCTTTTGTGGGAAAACCTAGATGAAAAGCATTCAGATCCAATCAGGTGGTGCGTACCTTTGACTTTTAACTGTTAGGTGTATTTCTGCTTCTCCTTCAAGTAACTGTGTCTGACGCCGGCGTGTTGGTTTTCTCCAGGTGCGGTGTGTAGCCTGTGGCCTTGACCAAACGCAGGGCGCGTGGTCTCTGCAGTGCAAATGCCTGCTGGCGTCCCCTGGCCTGTGCTGAGCCCGCATCTGTGTGTGCATTCACAGACACAGACGTTCAGCTGCCTCTCATTTGTTTTCTCTGAATCTCTGCTTGCAAAACGATTGCAATTTAGCAGCTCTGTTCTGGAAGAAGCCCTGCTGAAGTTAGTGGGACTACCTGTTGCAGCAGCGTTGCTGGTAACTAGCCTTGTAAACCTCTGAGTCATAAGAGTGAGCGTTCTATAAAATGCAGGTATCCAATTTGGTGTACTAAGTACAAAATGATGAGCTGAGTGGTTTTTTTTTTTTTTCAAAGCTACTCACTCCTTTTTGTGCTTTCCTAGTTTTGTATGTGCTTGGTGCTGGGCTACGGCAGTAGCTGTGCTGGCCGTGTTAATGCTGCATCTTCTCTCCTCGCTTGCAGAAGCGGCTTAATGAAAGCGGGACTGTGGTTTGACACGATCAGTGCACTTCTGCTCTCATCAAGAATGACATCCTGTTTGGATTAAATGCTGTCAGCAGTTTGGCTGAATTTCATCATGAGTATTTCTTTTGGTTATTAAAGGCAGGCTGCCTTGGGATACGGCTGCGTGTCATCTCTTATCTGCTGGCTGGATGTGAGTAGCCATGTTAGTGAGGCTGTCCCTGGGTGCAGTGTGGTGTGCGATACAGGGACAAGAGCTGGCTTGAGGCTGCCCGTCCCGTGTGGGTGGCCTGAGTGTCAGCCCACTCCCCCGGATGCATCACTGTATTTTATTCAGAATGAATTTAAAGCATCGTTCAAAGGATGTAAGTCATGAAGAGCATACATCCCCACCCTTGTTAAGGGCTAGCAAAGCACATCACATCTCAGGCTGTACTTGAACAGAGCTATTTTTGCCTGTGAAGTTGCCTAGAAAATTAGAGCTCCCGGGCTGATGAGGGAAGCAGCAGGTAGTAGTGATTGCACCCGGGCGTTTTGGGATGGCCTCCTGGTAGCATCCCTTTGCGATGTGCATCTCGCTCCAGCACTGGCTTTGCCAGGGAGGTTTGTGCATTTCTAGTGGTTCTGGGTCCCTGCACAAAGGTCAGTGAGACTTCTCAATGCCACTTCTATGTCGAGAGCTGGGCTTGTTTCAGCTAATTGCTCTTGTAAATTATTCACTCTGGTGTTACGTAGCAGTGCTGTGATCAAAGATTAGTTTGTGCCCTTGTACAGACAGGTGGTGTCATCTGTTTCTTTCCTTGAAAAAGTCTTTTCTGAATGTATAATTCCTGTTAATTTTATTTAAACTGCAGACCTCTTCTGTCATGATTACTAGAGTTTCTGACTGGCTGCATCATTTCACTTCCAAGTTAATGTTTTCCTTAAGTATCAGAAACCTGTGTCGGTGTCTCCTAGGATTTTAATACATCTGCACATTATACTGGTGTATTGACCAGAATAACACCTATAAGTGCTGGCATTTATAAGGTCTGGGCTGTGGATAAAAGTTAATGAGCTGTACTTGAATGACAATTCCAAATAAAGAAAACCTGAATGAATTTGCTTCTTGATTTGTGAGCAGTTAAAATAATTACAGAGGTTGGGAAAAGAGCTGGCATTCCAGGTTTATCTGCTGTCGGGGGGGATGTGCTTTAATGTACTTTCTTAAGGCATGTTCCGTCTCCAATTTGTAAAAATAGGATCCTGGTATGACTAGTTCTGTATCTTAGTGTTCCGTAGTCTTCTGTTGTCTGACCTCATGATTTTCATATAATGATTTGGGGTTTTTTTACTGTCTAATATATCTGAGATGCAGCTGAGGCTGTGCTTGTTCTGCTGACCCCCAAATGCCTGACCTGCTGGACACTCTTGTGCCCAGGCTGTGGATTTGGGCAGGGTGGCAGAGCCCAGAGAGGGGGGATATGCTGCCTTGTTCTGTGGTGAATGAGACCAACCTCATTTGCTAAGAGTGAGAAGGGCAAGTAAACTTTTTAGTTGGGAGTTAACTGTGTACCTTCAGTTCTGGAATGTAGGTCTCTGGCTTGACTAAATCTTTGTGCTGCTTTAAGCTGGGTGACTGTGTGTTGAAGTTTGTTAGTAAAGAGGATGGGAGCAAAAGTCTTGATAACTATGTGGTCTGTAAGATGTAAAAATAAACAAAGCTGGGAAGCTGTACCCTACTTAAAACAGACTGACCTAAATTTTCAGCAGTTCTAGCAGAGACAAGCTCTGGGTAGGGATAAAGGCTTACTAACGGCTGGCTTCCCTGGCCATGGGTTGCTTGGCATGATTGACAGGCCACCTTTGGAAAATCTCCACTGGTGTCTGGGGTCATTCAATTCCCCCCTCCTCCCCCCAGCCCTGCGAGTTGCATGATCCAGGCTGTGGATTTCCCTTGCCGTGCTCGTGTGGAGAGAGTCCCTTGTTATGCAAGTCAGCAATTCAGGGAAGTCATCTTCTGGGAAGTTAAGTTACAGTGTGAACCGCTTCTCAAATTGCTTTTGTTGGAGCATTGTTGAAAATGTTTGTTGTCCTCTGGCTTGTCCCTAAAGAGATTTTGTTTGAGTGCCTGTGTGTCTGTGAAGTCCATGCATGCTCTTTGTCTGCAGATTAACGTTTGTGCTATCAATTGCAGCTCTCCACTACTGAATTATTAATTCTGCAGTGAGATTTTTTTTTTTCTTCTTACTGTCCATTGACTTTCATAGTTGATTTATTCTTCTGTGCAGTTTGAAACTGGAGCATGGGAATTTTGACTAATATTAACAGATCACGTGTATGACCTCAATGGTGGCTAAATAAACCTTTCTTTAATTGGGAAAAGGACATCTGTCTTTCAGAGTATTCATAGTTGCCCAGGTGAAAGGTAGTCCATTTGTGAATGTATGTTATCCTCAGAGGCACATGGCTTTTTATTTAACAAACCTGAGACGGTCAGACGGCCGGTGGAGTGATTTCCCATGGGCTCCAGAGGCAGTCCTGGGGGTAATGTGAAGGGAGGAGGAGGGAAAAGCCTTTTTGTAGATTCTTCTGTTGATGTGGCTTTGTAGCTGAATGCTGTCCTGGCAGAGAGCCTGCCTCTGATTAGAAAGCATTCCCCTCGGTGGTTCTTGTAGGTACTGATGGTCTGCCATGTTTTGTTCTTTGTTTTGTGTGTGCTTTTTCCTGCAGGGAGATAATAGGAGGTGAATTTGTGTATCCTTTCAGCAGCCTTCTATTAAACTTGGAATACCACAGTTCAAGCGATTGAACAGATGGATAATGGAGACTGGGGATATATGGTAAGTGAGCTGCATAAGTGTGCGCTTCAACTGGGCTTTCAAGGTCTCGCAGCAAGAATCCTTCCAGGTCTGTCTCATGTAGATCCAGAGCGTCAGTCATGTGAGATGAAAAACGGCATGTTACAACAGCTTACGTTCTCTGGAGTGCTTCACCTTGAGTCCTGTTTGTAGGGAGAGATTCCCATTTCCTTGGTGCAGTCAGTGAGTACTTAGCTGATGCCTCAAGCTCACTGTTACTGTTTTTCTAACGCACAAAGGCTGAAAATAGTTTGTGCTTCCTGCATATAACTTCAAGGACTTTGTAATTTTATTTGTAAAGAAAAATATTTTTCATTATAAACCCTGTCTCAAACTAGACAAATACATCTTATTTTTCTCCTTTTCTCTTTCTCTAAACATTCTGCTGCCATGCATATGTCTCTTCTCTGGCTGGCCGCAGTCCTGCTTGTTAGGGTTGGTGGCCAGATGGAATTTATGTTCCTTTCTCTCTTGCTGCTTCATGTGCTGTCTGCAAATTGATGCAGACTCGTTTGTGCTCTGTCCCCCTCTTCCATGCAGCTTGCTGATTTGCTATTAAATATTTCTTTTTAGGGTTAAAAGCTGAAAGTTCTTTTTTGCTTGCTTGTTTTATGATGCCTCTTAACCAGAGCACAGATTATTTGCTTTTGGTTCTCTGTCTAAACTTGCACTGTCATCCTCTTTTGAGGGAGAAAGAGGCTTAAAACTTGTTCAGCTGATTTTTTTGTTGTTGTTTGTGTGTGTTCTAAAATCAGAGACAGATTGTGAAAGTAAGGAACACTGGTGGGTCTCGTTCACACTAACTTGTTCTTTAGGAAATCTCTCTGTTCTCATTTCCTCATCTGCAGAATAGGAAAAAACCTTGTTGCCTGAATGCAAACTTGCTTCAGTGACAGTAGCTTAGTTGTTAAGATTTCTAAAGCATTCTGGAAATGTGCTTTCTGAATGTTAAATATCATCCTGTCTGGTTGCCAGTTGTGCCGTGTTGCTAGGTGGCTTGGATTTGTTCAGATTTAAACACTGCTTAAAGGCTTCGAATGGGAGAAGCGTGATTCTCTCCAGAGCCTGCAGTTTTCCAACAGTACTTGCCACGTGTGTCGGTGAGGTGATTGCGTCTTCTTGTGGTGGCTTGATAAACTCTGAAATTTCTCTCTTTCTAGATGACTGATCCAGTCACGCTAAATGTGGGTGGACACATGTATACGACATCCCTCACAACTCTAACGAGATATCCTGACTCAATGCTTGGGGCCATGTTCAGGGGAGACTTCCCCACTGCCAGGGACTCTCAGGGCAATTACTTTATTGACAGAGATGGACCGCTTTTCCGTTACGTTCTTAACTTTTTAAGGACCTCAGAGCTTACTTTGCCACTGGACTTCAAGGAGTTTGACCTACTTCGAAAGGAAGCGGACTTTTATCAGATTGAACCGCTGATTCAGTGTCTTAATGACCCCAAGCCCCTGTATCCTGTGGATACCTTTGAGGAGGTGGTGGAGCTGTCCAGCACCCGCAAGCTTTCCAAGTACTCCAACCCAGTGGCTGTAATCATCACGCAGCTCACTATCACGACAAAAGTCCATTCGTTACTGGAAGGCATTTCAAACCACTTCACAAAGTGGAATAAGCATATGATGGACACCAGGGACTGCCAGGTTTCCTTCACTTTTGGGCCATGCGATTACCACCAGGAAGTGTCGCTCCGAGTCCATCTGATGGAGTACATCACAAAGCAAGGCTTCACGATCAGGAACACCAGAGTTCATCATATGAGCGAGCGTGCCAATGAAAACACCGTGGAGCATAACTGGACTTTCTGTAGACTGGCACGGAAAACAGATGACTGATTCTGACTCCACAGGAGCCACTTCAGTGATTAGCAACTTAATTGGACCCAAGAGAGTCTGGATTTTGACTAAAGCAACAATGTGGGCTGTTTGGTTTTGTTTTGTTTTTTTTATACAACTATTTATTGTTTATCAGTAAGGACTGGAGAAGTTTCATTCTCTAGCAGCTCTGTCCTTTTGTCATGTTCAGAAAAAAAACCATGCATGTGCCTGTTCAGTCAAGACACCTTTTTGTTTGAAAGAGGGAGTCCCAAGAATTAGTACAATAGGTATTTTGTGTCATTAACACAATTCTCTGACACAACTTAAAAGTCCTAAAATTACCTCCATTTAAATGGGTTCTAATCCATCTAATGCTATGACACTGGGAGCAAGAAACAAAAAGAATTTAAAATGCAGTTGGGGAAAAGCTGCTATTGTGTAGACTAATTTAGTTTCTAAATCAATAAACAGTATTGTAATATTCTAGGAAAACAAATCCCACCCTTGAAAAGTACTTGATAAGTACAGTTTTTTACAGTTATGACAACTGTTTCTTTCTATGCATACAAGTCAAGCAACCAAATATTATCTGTAGCCATGGAAATATGATTAGAAATATATTTATATTGGATTCTAAATGCAAAAATGTCCCTGTGGTAGAATTCATATTTTTAATGCCTGGTGCAATATTATTCCCAAGTGTAATGCCTGCCAGCAAGAAGCTAATAAAAATGTGAAATACAGAATACTATTTTGTATTTTCTTTTTGTCTTCCAGACTTAAAAAAGCAAATACAACCAAAACCTGCCACCCAAGCTCTGTTTTTTCATGCTGCAGAGAGCTCACATGCTGTGGTAGAACTCCGTTCTCCTCCATTACTGATGTACTTTGTTCCTTTTTATATTAATCAGTTGATTCAACCGTCCTCATTACGGATGAAGCTTGTGTTTTGAAAACTACATTACGACTAACAGAAAGATGGCAAGTGTTTGAACCAGCTGAAGGGATGGGGATGGAGGGAACACAGAGCCTAAATACCTGTGGCTGCCAAGTGGCATTATGTGGTTTGTCAGTGATTTATCTAGTGACTTTTATATAAAAATTTTAACTGCAGAGTGCTGCTTCTGATGATGTTCAAGGCACTCAAGTTCTGTGTTTCTACTCAACTTCATAGAGACATTTCTGCTTATCTTGGGTACCACCAGAAATTCTAACTTGAATGCTGTTGGGAGCAAGGGAGTTGATATCCCTTTTGATGAATGGACCTTGTTCTCCCCTGCAGTTCTTGTCACAGGTGTTCCTTACATCAAGTGCTTTGCGCTCTGGGCTGTGCAGGCTGCAGCTCTTTAGGGATGTAAAAGGGTGTCTGGATCTCTGTGGTCGTTGCTGGTTCTTGAAGGTGGGAGCTTTCCATCCCATCTCTCACTCTAAAGGGCTGTCCCAGGGGTGGATTTCTCTGTCCTATTTTGTCTCCCCCTCTTCATACATTGCAGAGTTTTTCACTTTTGTAATAAAAGGCAGTAAGAGCTTTATTCTTCCTATAAGGGAGGGGAAAGAAAAGCCGAACTGATGAAGCTCAGGAGAAGGGGTTGTTTCTTTCCTGCAGCACGTGGTAAGAAATATCTGTGTTAACTGGCATTGAATTCTAATCACAAGATGTTCTTTGCAACACTTAATTTACTAGCAAATTAATGACTGGCCTGGATCAGCCTGCCCTTTCCATAATTGTGAAGTATAATAATTAGAGAAGAAATATTCCAAATAATACACTCTATTGGAGCCCAAGATTTAGAGAAAGGCAGTGTGAGTGGCTCTGTTAATGGGAAAGTAAATTCTGCAGACGCCAGTTGACATCAGCTTTGTCTGAATGTTCATTAGCCAGGAATATGGCACTGCTGAGCAAGTTAAGAGCTATTTTAATTGTCCAAACAGATGTTCATTCTAATATACTTGATCTAAGAGAACAAGTTGTTCCAAGAAACCAAGGACCATACGTTTACCTTCCTTGAATTTTTCAGCTCGTAATGTGGGTTTAGAAAAAGAACAAGAAAGCCAAATGGCAGAGTTCTGATGCTGTCAGGACACTTCAGGTTAGAAAACAATGAACCCCAGGCTATTGCTGACTAGATTGCCTCATAGCAGTGGGTACCACTCAGCATTGTTTGGCTTCTGTCTGATTAGATGCAAATGGCTGGCTAAGAGCCTTGTTTCGAACTTGTTGCAACTGATTATTAATTCTGATTAGTCATTACTGATGCTTCGTAAATGTCTTGCCTCACAAAGAACAGGAGGAAATGTGCGGCCTTCACTTAGATCATGGTCTTCATAATTTTGATAGCTTGTTGTGAAGTAGTGGCTTCAAATACTTCTCGTAGGCTGTGCTCATCTGTTCAGAAAGAGAATGTGGAAGGAAATTAATGGCAATTAAGGAAAAAGCTATTTTTTTTCTTAAGAATGATCTCTGAAATATAGAAAGCTAGACTTAAAAACCAAAACCAAACCACTAGCTACTTCAGCTATGTGCAAGATCTCTTTCCTTGCAGTATGTGCTGTCCTGCATAACCAGTCCAAAATACTCATCCCAAATGGGACAGCATACTATTTAAGTTCAAAAAATGTGCTTGGACTTGAATGTTTGCTGAAGGCAAATTTTGTGTCCAGTTGTACAATTTCAAAGAGTTGCTGATTACCACAGTAAAAATCTCACTTAGGGCAAGATGAGTTTTCAAACTGACCAATAGCTGTTTACAGAATTTTACAGTATTCCACAATATCGATGAATTAAGTAGTGAAAGTGAAGTGCTAAAGACCATGAAGGATGAAATTGCCTTGTTTAATGTTTATACTTTTTCTGGTTGAACACAGTATTAAAAAAATGAAGTATTGCACTAATAAATGTGCCAATGTATGGAAAATACACTGCATTTCATGGCTCTTGCAGCCATCTAGTGTTGTTCCACAATATGTAAACTATATAAGCAGACTTCTGGGTTAGCGTAACTTGTACAATGTTACCTCAGTGATGAAAGTTTAAAAGTCAAAAACACATTGGTGGCACATAACAGTCCCACTCCCTGGTACATGCTCAAATACTCTGGGGGCTGTAATTCATTGTTCAATTAAATGACTGAACTAAGACTATAGGTGGTATAATTGGAGTTTCACAGCTCGTTGTTCAGAGTGAGATACTAGGAAGTAAAAGCTCTTATTCCACTTAGAAAAGAAAGTGTCTCGCTTTTATTAAAGGAGAAGCAAATGGTTTCTGGTCTGACTGAATCCGAAGTTGCCTGGCTGTAACCCAGCATCCCTACCTGCTTGTTGGTTGGTGACTTCTGAGCCCACTCGTAGAGCCGTTGGTAAACCTGTCCATCGTAACTGCCAAGCGCAGAATTCAGACTCTTATCTGTGAAGTCAAAAGCATCCACTAGTGGAACAGCATCCTTCCTGTGGAGTAGATGAATGACATTCGTGTTACTGAAGTAGATGTTGCTTTGTAAGGGAGGAAAATAAGTCAGAGATAAACTTGGAAGCCAGTTGTCCAGGTTTCTCAGTCTAAATACTCATGCTGGTTTTTCCCCTTGCCTACACAGTGGCAAAAATCCTGCTTGTTTTGATTCCTTGGAGGCATGTTCTACTAACACCCTGAGTTGCCCCTGCTGTTGAATGGGTATTTGCAGGATCTTGTAATCACCTGGGGACCGTGCCTAATTCTGGACTCAATCTCATGTCAGGTGTTTCCTCAGCAGACTCTGCCAGCTCCTGCTTCTGGCTGTTGTCAGATTTATTTTGTTTGTTGTCGTTTTTTTTTCTTATGCTGTATGTGTTTGCCTTACAAAACAGGATAAGGTTGCTACCAGATTGATGTGAAGTGCTTTGTTGATCTCCAGCCTTCAACTACTCAAGTATTTTTGTCACCTTATCATGGAGTGTCAAGGTCTTTTATTCTCTTTGTGTCTATAAGAACAAAGCAACCCTGAACCACACCAAGGGCCCATCCAACCCAGAGGCCAATCTGACAGCAGTCAGCCACAGGGTAAGGAGAAATATGTCATGACAACATTTCCTAAGAAGGAGGTGGTTTCTTTTTCCTCATTCTCCCATCATTCTGGCATTAGAAAGTTGGGCTTGCTGTACCCCACACCTGAAGTACAGGGATGCAAAGTGGTTTGCTCAAATATTGACATTTGCATCAACCAGTTGTTTCTGGGGAAGGGCTGTTTGAGGGTTTGAGAAAGGCTGGGTTTTTGTTACAGACCGGGAAGTGTTTGCATCCTTTCTACTAACTGTAAAGAACTGCCTCTACCCAGGTACATCCTCTGTTCTTGAATCCTGTTAACAATACATGGACTAACACAGAGCAGTTAAAATTAATTCCAGAGACAGCATGTTAGGCTTTTGAAAGCATCATGTTTAGATTATGGCTTAACTTGAATTGTGCGATCGGTTCTGAAAATGGTCACTGTTTAGCTCAGTCCTGTTCAGCTCTTGCTGAGGGTATATTCTTGTTTATTTCCCGGTGGCCTAAGTAGAATTTTACGTACAGGAGCAACTGAGTTCTCTGCACCATAAATTAATCTGTTAACAAACAGCACTGAGCAGTGAAAGATGAACCCTTTGTCGACAAGCCTGTGTGAGCGTTGGGGTAAATTCAAACCTTAGCATATCTCAGAATTCACGTAGGTAGTAACAAATGGTGTCAAGCAGATGCATCTGAACTAGCTGTGGGCAGGATTGTTTGGGTACCCGTTGCAACTCAGCCATGGCAACCGAGTAGGCTGTATTAGCTGCGGCTTAAGCAGATTTTGCAGTGTATGATCAGTTGCTGTGGCTGCCTCCTGCCAGTGCTGCTCTGACTGTGCACTCCCCTGCTTTCTACAAATCGTAGAAAGTATTCAGGATTTCTTGGTTTATAACTTAAGATTTCATGTTATGGAACTTTAATGCAGAGATTGTGGAGGAGCTGGACACTTAGGTCTGTTTTGCTGTGGAAACAAGCTCTGCGTAGATGTTTCTAATAATTTCTAGTGCTGCCAGGCAATGAAAATAGAAACTGAATGAGGTGAATTGACTTTGAAGATGTTGCCATAGGTACAGCAGCACCATTTTCTATCTATCACAGGGGACACATGAATAGCTGTGTATCTCCTCTGATGCCAGAGCAGCTCACCGAATGACAGGCAGGAGGTCCAGGTATGATGCCGTGACCATGTCCATTTGAGCTCCAGATAGGTATCCATCATGCAAGAAGACTCCTGGATTCGAGAAGATTCCATGTAATGCAAAGAGGTCACAAAGATGTTTCATAATCTTCTGGATGCCAGCCTGGGTCTTGAGCTTTTCCACAGTTTCTACAAAGTTCTTCACTGTGATGTAGTGGCAGTGAGCCTGGAAAACAAATGCAATCAACAGTGAATGCACCTCAAAACACTTTTAGTAGGCCAAGTGACTCAAATGTTCTCGCAAAGAATATAAAACCTTTTAATTTCCCTGGCACTTTTCCAGTCTGTATTCTTTGTTTGATGGTTGACCAGGCTTTTTGCATTCTGCCTTACAGAGACAGGAGAGGAGAGAATTGAGGCTGTAAACAGTCAACGCTGTGGTATTTGCAAACTGTAGAAAACCGCTTCAGAAATCATGGTAGTACTTATTCTAAATATTTCTGATGAATACCCCAAAGAGTTTGTGTGATGGAAACATACTGGAATGTGCTTGTATGACCCCTAACAAGCGAATCCTGGTTATACATTAACAAGGGAACTCTTCTGTTGAAGACTTTGGGCTCAGTGTGTCTATAGGACCTCAGCTTGGAAAACATCCATTGTCACAGAACAACCAAACTTACCTCTCGCTTTTGTGATTTTAGGTAAACTGATGATGTCTGGGTCAGACACCAGTAAGAGTGTCTAACTGCCAAGTTGCAGAAATATTAGCTGAGGTCCACAGCAAATGAAGCAGGCTGACTTCACTTGTTTGTGGGGGTGACTCTTGTTATGCTGACATTACTGCGAGTGGTTGGTGGTGTTGGTATCTGTGTGGGTTCACTCCCTCACTGTGCAGTTCTCCTCCCAGCTGTGGGCGTAAGCACGACACACCTGCACTGCAGCTCTTCCTGTTGGCACGGGCGAGCAGCATGGACTTCAGAACCTCTCTGAGAAGCTGTGTGTCTACTCAAGCAATTAACCTGTGTGGAGTCTGCAACAAAGTCATACCCAGTGTCTAAGCCACTCATCTGAGAGCTGGCAAGCATTAGTTCACATACCTGCCATGCCAGTTGTGTGGGTGAGTCTCTAGGGAAGGTGTGAAATAAGAAGTAAATCCAGAAGTGCCCCAAGAACGCAACAGGCTATGAAAGCTTTAAAGTTATGGGGGAAACTCAGAGGTTTTGGCTAACTCTTCCTCTCCTTGAAGTATCTAAGAAATTCTGGAGGCCCAGGTCCCATTTCCTGAAGAGTCTAACAGCACAGTCACCACTGACAATACCACAGCCAGCCCTCTGTGTATGTTTGGCTCTTCAGAAAGAGTTTACTTCTGTCTGGTCCTGCGTTTAGGTTCTCCTTGCTTCTCAGAGCTGGATTCCAGCTCCACCTCTGACACATGGTCAATCTCTTCTGCTCTTCAGTCCAGAGACCTTGGCCACCCAGTTGAATGGGTGTAGGAAGGAATGGTTTGTTCAGTCCTGTGTGTGTGGAAAGCGCTGGTCAGAGCCTTTTCTAGAGGTAATTTCAAACTGGAACATTTTACTTCAGTTTCATTTCACTAAAAATGTATTTACATTTATGTGTTTTGGAAGGATCCTGGCTGTTGCTGACAAAGAGTTTGACTCATCAAGGAAATTCATCTAATTGACTGACTACAAGGGGGCTGTTCCCTGCTATAAAATCACCAAGATGGTACTGCTACAGTTAAGTATGGGTAGGGTTCGTTTTTCCCTATCAGGGGCTTCTTGCTAAGCCCATTTCCATTTGGGTTGGCTCTGGCTGAACAGTAAATTACAGCAAGATGTTTTTCATTAAAAACTGAATGAATTTAAATAAGCCATGGATCTGTTTCCAAAATCTTCCTTTCTTCATCTTAGGAAAGAAGGAAGACCTTCACCATAATTATAGAGGAATTGTACTTAATCGCATATTAAAAAATAATTATTTTTTTTCTGAGATACTGAAGTGTCACTGGTTTTTGTTTTCATTTAAATTTAGTGCTTTTCTCCCTTACTGCTTTCTTTTCTGCTTAGTTCTGTACTAACTAACCCCAGTTTTGGGAAACAAAGTCTGCTTTCCTGAGCCTGCTTTAGCTGAAGTCAGGCTGACTACCCATGTAATGCATGGGAACTGGGAGTTGGGTTTGAATCTCATTAATTTGATTTTTCTTTCAGCAGTAATTAACACTGTACTCACTGCTTTTCCTTCTTTTCCCTTGTTTTCCCTGTAGTTATCTCTCCTTCTGAGAGCGACGTAAGAAATGCAGGGCATGCTTCACCCTTGCTGTGACTCCACCAGCTTTCAGTAAGGTGGCTTTGGGGAAGCTTTCTTCTGGGAGCCGGAAATGCTGGATTTTTATAAAAAAATGAACATCAGCTGAAGACGGCGGGTTCTAGTTGCAGGATATGGGAGGTCTGCTTCTGCTAGTAGTGGCAGCGTAACTGTGAATGTATTTTCTTGTTCTGTTTTTTTCTCCTTTTCATTTCTACCTCCTCTAATCTTTTGCTATCTGGCCTATTCAGATGGCAAAGTCTTCAGATCGGGAATTGCTTCTTACTACAATTTTCCCACTGTGCAGTCCAACAGTGGTGCCCTGGTCTTTGTGGTGTCCCTTAGATGCTAACAGAAAACAATAATCACTAAGTGAGATTTAAAAAAGCTAATCATGCCATTTCTGTTGCGTATTGTATCATAAAGACAAACATCAAATAAACATATAAATTTTGCTAACCTTCGCAGCCTGCGCCAGCTGCACTGTGCACTGGTTCCATGCATCATGCTTTTTGACCCCAGACTGGATCAAGTCCTGTAGTTTAGTTGCTGTGCTGCTTACAAGTCTGGAAAATTGAAAAAGCATACTGTATATGAATATAGCAGCCCACATGCACTCATTTCATACTCAAGCTCGTATGTGATTTTATGGCATTTCTGACATTTGAAGTTACCTACAGTCAGTATAAGTGAACTTAGATTATATAAAATTCTAAGGACGAATTGAGAGAAGCACCCAGACCCCCATGGTACTGAAGGGTTTTTGCCTTCTCAACTTCCAGAGTAGTTTACTAGGGGCTGTGCTGAGTTTTTCTTGGGTTGTATGTGTTTATTGAGAGTCTGCAAAACAAAATAAAGCAGTGATAATACCGCCCTGATGTTGCATTATGTTTTTGCTTTTCTGCACAGGGATCCAAAACCTGTTCCCATTGGCACTTAAGCTTTCCAAAGAATGACTTTGTTTTCACCCTGATTTGAATGACAGCAGGATTGTCCGTTTACCTGGTTTTCAGATGATGCCTATATGGCCCATAACTGTGCACAAAACACTAAAGAGACCACATACAATAGGATTTTTACTTGTGTTGAGTACTTGAAAGGCTACAGTGAGAATGAGAGGCTCTGTGTTTGCTGTGGTATATTAACTGAAAACAAACATCAGTTCCACAGGTATGTGAAATTTTTACTTTCTGTATAGAATTGCACAGGGTTCAGTTGCCTAAAGGTTTTATTGGATGGCAACTGCTGAAATTGTCTGGGATTTACTTAAATAGTGCCATCAGGTCAGTATAGGATCAGTGCTATGGGATATAGTTGTTAGGAAGCACATGGCTTAAAAACTTATGATGTTCTGAAAGTGAAAGCTTCATACTGAACATGGCTGTTAGTCCTGCACGAGTCTTCTTTTTCTCTTTCAGGAGCAGATGGCGTCAATTCTTGTGCAACGTTATTTTACCTCCCTTTAAAGCAAAGAAGAAGCTGAGCTCTTAACACATTTCTGATATCAAAGAGAGAAACCTCATCTTCCATCCTTCATACTGACCTGGCTGCCATGTGTTGATAGGCTTCAGTGTAAATATCTGAATTGAGAAAATGCAACTTGTTCTTGGCTGGACACCTCCCAGGTTTCACTGAAGCCAGGTAAGTGACAGATGGTGGAAGAGGCTGGCCAGCACTGGCTGCCATGAAGCACTTAATCAGGAACCTGGGAAGAGGGTAACACTCAGAGCAGGGTATGGGTGTGATCCCTATGCAGCAAACAGTCATGCAAAAAGTAAAGTGAGCTTGGGTGAGGAGCAGCAAGGTATGACCCATCCCATCAGTGGCCCAGAATGGACTTGAACAAGTAATGACCTTTTGCTTTGCACGTTACTCACAATAACCTGATCTGTGATTGGTCTCAGCGGTAGCCTGTCTACCATATTTAATGCTCCAGCAATATGTACTAATGAATTTTTAGAATGAAACTTGCTGTGGCTATTAGCAGTTTCAGCAGTGTGATAATTAGATACATTATGAACTTTGCAACTCAAATCTTTGTGCTCTGGCAGTCTTAATGAGGGTTTGGTCTTACCTTCTTTGATCCCCAACACACAGTCACATCATGTTGACAAACATTAAATCCTTTCTTGGGGCTAAACATGTGTCCAAGGAGCATTCCCCACTCCCTTATTTTTGTTGCTCCTCTGCTATGACCTAGACTGACCAGGTCTGGAAGTAAAAGGTTACACCCTTTCTCCTGACTTTGCTATTGATCTTGCAAGAAGAGGCAGTAATGAGTGCAGCGGTGTCTGCATGCAAGCAGAGCTACGTGGTAGCACCTCTGTCCCTGGGAAGTGTAATGGTTTTCTCCTTCTAGTAAAAACACACGTTATTAAAAGTTCAAGCAGCTGCGGTTTCTTTCTCCTGTATTTCATCTACCCTGGATAATCATCAGTCTGTGTGTTTGGAGGAAAGTGGTGTTCTTGGAGCATGACTCATCCGCTTTCAGTATCCGACCACTTTGCCTTCTTTGAATCAACCTCACTTTACCAATGTTGTGTTGCATCAGTTGCTTAAAAAAATCAACCACAAAACTTGTATAGCGATGCTTTTGCTGTGCTACTAGACAAAGAGGAAAATGAGGTTATGCGGAACAGCGCCTGCATACATCCCAAAACCAGAAGAGATAATCCAATTCCCACACACCTCCATGCCTGTTAAACAGAGAACTTGAATAGTTTATGTCCTGAGCTGCATTTTTAGAAGGTGCTGTGAGAAAGGAGTAGCTGGTTTTACTGGTTTTGGAGAAGTGGTAGAGGCTGAATAAATGAGGGGGCAGGCTTTCAGATGAACAGATTTGAATTGTTACCTGGCAGTTTGCAGGAGCAAAATGGTATTTTCTCCTTCATAAATACAGGAGGCAAGTATTTTGGTATACAAGGAAGGGAGTCCACTCAGCAAGGAGTACCCATGTCCCCCGCATGCTCGGAGGCAAATCTCCACTGCTGAAGTGCAGCACTGAGTAACAACAGCTTTAAAGCCTGAAGAAAGTGCATGGAGCTGTTTTTTTTTTTTTAAAAAAAAAAGAAAAAAAAAAAGGCAGAATGTTAATGGTGAAAGTGTTCTAAAACAATCCTTAGAGTAAGTTTCCTTTTTAAATTTTGTGCTATTTTCCCTGTCAGATCCTCCTTTGCTTGCTGGTGTAGCACCCAGTTCCCCGAGTCTGGCCTTCAGCTTCTGCCTGCGATGCTATGCACTCTTGTGCCGGGCACGCTGTGGTCAGTTTATGCATTTTTGGGTTTCTCTCATCCAGCTGGGCTTTGGCTGCCCTTGTTCAGAGTGTCTTTTCATTTCAGACTTTGCAAAATTTTACGCTCTAAAAAGTGACATTTTTGATTTTGGTTTAGGAGTGAATATTTGCATGTGCATTTGTAGATGAAGTTGTGAAATAATGCTTTGTACCACCAGCTACTTGGAACAAGGCTTTCATCAGACAGACAAGCTTTTCAAGGACTTTTCACACTGCAATAGTTCCCACAACAAACAAATTAGGGTGGTAAAGCAAATGCTGTCGCTGACTGGTTGTGGACCTAGGACATGCCGTTTGATCTCTTAGCGTTTCCTCTTTTTCCAGTTCTCTAGTGGTGTGAGGAATGCTTGTCTAGTTTGGTAAAATACTTTGATATTTAGAGATAAGTGCTGTACGAGCTAATCCTGCTGCAGCTCACCTCGGGCAGCATGTCAAAATTCTTCTTCTGGATCTGTCTGTATGCCCTGTCGAATAGCTCCTGCAGGTAGTCGTTGATGAAATGAAAGGCATAGGCTGCTGCCAACTGGGGCAGCAATTTCTCTTGCTGAGTCTGGTAGTCAAGGATTTTTGATTCTTGCTCCCTGTTGGAAGACAGCTGATGAAGTAGGGAAAGTACAGACGTGGGAATAGCTGCTGTTAGTTTACCCTGCGCATAATGAAAAGCAGCATTTTTCATGACCAAGAAGCAGTAGGTGAACACGACTGAGCTGGTGTCGTGGCAGCAAACCTGCCCGGCTTGCTAAGCTGTTAGAGAAACAACCCCCACTAGGAAAAAAGTGATTTTTTTTTTTTTTTTTTTCTGCTGTGGTGGTGAACCAGCCCAACAGTAGAAAAGGCTCTACGTGATCAGTTGGTACAGAGGAAGGACAGGGACTGCAGGAGAGAACGACAGTGACGCCTTAAAGGACAGCAAGTTGTTAAGTGTTATAGGGGAAGTGGTGGCACTGCACCCTGAAAAACTTTTGCTTTTCAAAGTGGATCTTTGTGGCCCTGGGTGTAGATAGGTTTCTCTAAAAATATTTGAGTCTAAATTATTTTAAGATTTCTGAGCTTTTTTAGAACGTTCTTTACCACTTTTGCTGTGGTTAATACACTTGAGAGTTGAAGCGATGGAACTGGTTATTACACTAGTTCTGCATGCTATACTCTTGTGGTTTGGTTTGTGTTTGACCCAAACCACGTTCTCATGAGGATCTGCTTGCTTTTGAATGGAGATTTAAGTGGAAATTGTTGAAATCCATTCAAATGAAAATATCTGTTTGAAAATTACAGGGATTCTTACCAGACTAATAAAATTCAGTGTTGTAAAGTGTGGATGTTGGAATTGTGGATGTTGGAAGGTATTTTAATGTTGCACCCACTAGTAGGATGCTACGGAATAAGAATTCAGCGTCTCGTCCACCTTGTCTGGATTCTGCTGAGTTATGGGATTACACAGGAAGGTCAGTTATAAGAAAAATAAGTTGCTTGTGTGAACCACTGAGCTATTGAACTTCTCTTAGAAAGAACTCTAAACAGTCTCTTGTACTTTGACTGAAGCTCGTTAATGTAAATAACGGGGAAACATGTTTGCAGTACCCTATCTGGGCCAGGAAATAAGCCACCGATTTACAAAAAGGTAAGATGGAAAGCAGAAATGCAGACTAGTGTGGGGAAACACAATATATGGTCCCCCTCCCACCACTGCAGACCTGCATGGCATTACCCAGGCTTTAGCTTGGACTGCCGACGAACCGCCGAGTACCGGATGGCAATGGTGCAAGCTTTCATTACAGGGACTATAACTTCATCGGAAAGGATGGAAATGCGCACCGTAGTCATTGTGAAATAATTAATCTTCTGTGATCCCGATCTTACATAGGTGCCATCTGGATGAACCTAGAGTAGAGAGAGGATGTTAGACACCACCTTCTTCAATGCTTCAATACTAGGATGGTTGCATAATCTCTAGGTGTAGAATAAAATAGACTTAAAAATCCTTCACTGAATGCCAAACTAAATTTTTATGTATGATGGATGAAACGTAGCCACTTGAACAAACTCTTACTGCATCTGCCTCAGATAGGTTCTGCCTGCCCTGTGATCGCCAACCTCTGAACGTGGAATTCCTGACACCAGATTTCATTTAGGATTCAGGTAATTTCTGCCCTTGATAAAACCACAGAGATTTGCAGACACCTCAGAGGCAAATTTTTGTCCTAAATTTAGGAGGTCCCTTTTGTCTCTGTGGCTGTGCAATGAGAGTCTGATGGGTAAGTCTGTGATGTACATACCTCACAGAACTTGTTCAGCATGTTCTCCCTGGGGACGCGCACGTTCTGCAGCATGAGGAAGCCGTTGTCAGTGTGCTCAAAACTCATTTTGGGACCTATGTCTCCTGCAGTTATGCCTGCAGCAGGAGAAAACACAGCCTGCTTACTACCACTCGAACTTTCTTCTCCCCATTTTGGGTCAGGCTGGAGATCTCAAAGGAAGGGCACATTGATCTCTGCTTCTTCCTCAGCATGGGTGATCTTGCCTGAGGGATAGAATAGGCATTCAAATGCCTTGTGGTAGTTTGTTTCCATGAACCATCTATTACCCATGTTGGCCGGGCTCAGAACTGAGGTGTTATTGCAGAGGTGGTCAGAGCAGCCCACGCTTCTGGTTAAGAAGGCAGCTTGGTCTGGATATGCCTGAGGATACATTAAACCTTGCTTTGGATAAAAAGGTTGGGGTTAATGATAACTATGCCTTTAGTGTATCTGTTCGTTTTGGCAATTATAACTCTCTCTCCCTGGGCCCAATGTTTTAGAAAACATTTAAGGGTAAAATAAACAGAGCATCTGCACAAGTACTGCGATGTCTGGAGTCATTTACCTGGGCAGAGTGAATGGTCCTGAAGGCTGCGTATCTGCACGATGAAGGGATGCACGCCGTAGCACTTCCCATGGATGTAGAGCTGAGCAAAAACCACTGTGTGAGTTGCTGACCTTCCCACTGCAAGAAGAAAACCAGGCCCATTCCCTTGAGACAAGTTACAATGCAAACATTTCCACAGTGAACAGCAATCAGTGCTGATTGTGTCTAGATCTCACTAACATATGGGTGAGTGTAGGTGTGATCCAGAGATGCAACTCCAGTTATTTCCTGGAGTTAAAATACCTTCCTGAGGGAGCCATGACTTTCAGATTTGAATCCTTTATGCTGAGACCGCCTGATGACTTGATTCCTTTATGCTGATGACCTCCCTGCAGTTTTTGGTGGTCCGAGTATTATTTACAGAGGAGATCTATTCCTTCAAAGTCAGGAGTTTCCCTGATGAAGTTCTGCAGCCCTGCCACCCAAGGGCTTTTGATAGACGATGATGGCTTGCTTCTGACCTTTGAACATGTACAAACCCCTTTGGTCTCTTACTTGCTCCCCTGTGCGTGCATCTCTTACTGAAGTCCTTTGCTATCTCCTGGGCCCTCAAACACAGAACTTGAGCAGGACATACTGAGTAACTGAAGGAAGCAAACTGAGGCAAACCGAATTCTTTTGAGTGGTACTTACTGTCTCCAGGCCACCACTTCATTGCAGAGATCTTTGGTGTGTTCAGTATAAACTCCTGCGTAGTGATATCAAAGACTGCTGTTGTTTCCAAACCCTGAAGATAAGTTCCTTTCAAAAAAAAAAAATAAAAATCCTGGTGTATCACAAGAGAGAGTGGAGGACCCTTGGAGCTGGTGTGAATATTACCAGGGTTTTGTGGTTTAGTCTCCTGAGGAGACCTGTGGGAGGATGCTCCCAGCAACCTGACACCATCTCCTGCAAAGATCTGAGCCACATGTACTCAGGTAAGTTGCCTGGTTCATTGTGACAACCATCAACTTGGGCAAGTTGCCTGGTTGATCTCCTCCACCGATGGCGACTGCCTGCGATCTAACCGTGATTTTTCACTCTCGCTCTTGTTGTTTTCTCCAAATTGGCAAAACCAAAGCCAGCACACCTCCAGTTTGCAGCGGAATGCCGACTAAGACACAGGTGGCATTTCCCCCACCCCAGCCACCCCTGCCCTAGTGAAGCATGAGCAGCTTGAACTCAAATTCCGCAAAGAATCTGGGCCAAAGCCTTTGATCTGTAGAAACACTGCATTTTCTTTGCAGCCTTACCATGCCCCAGTTCAGTCTGGGAGTAGCTTCCAATGAGCTGGTACTGGCTGGCGAGAGGAATCCATTTGGTGATCTGCTTGTCAGAGCCCAGCATTGAAATACTTCTCGTGAAAATGCGGTGAAGGAGAAATGCGACGTCTCCTGCCAGCGCCCTGCAGAGAAGGCGCAAGGGTTATTTTGACACAGATGAAGTTCCAGGGATGTGAGGAATGAGGCAGTGACACTGCAGCAGACACCAGACAATACCACCTGCTGCCTTTTGATTTCTGCATTGTCATCCCTTACCCAACATCCAGCATCAATGCAGGGTTGCAGGAGAAGCGCTCCTCCAAGCTGCTTTTGTTCTTTCTTTCATGATACGGTTTGCTTCAGTGTTAAAGCTCATTATTTCACTTGCTCTTGGAGGAATTATTGTTTCTGAGTAGCAGATGCTGAGCTACTAACAACACAGCTCAGCTCCTGTGGCTCCGATAGCTTGTGAGCCCTTTCTGTCTTTATTTTACTTCACAGGGTTTTTTTTTTTACTGATTATTTGTCACATTTTAAGACTGAGCTGAAAAACTCCCACCACTCTACCCTAAAACCCCCCGAGCCTGGCAATTCACTGTGGGGCACAGTAGACTAAATTATGTATGTAGGCACCCGAGACCTGGATTTCCTGAACCTTCCCATTCCTACTCTCAGGAGATACCTCAGTGTGTTGGGTTGTTGCTGTCACCATCAGTAAAAAGTACTGGGGTTCAGATTTGATCTGACTTGAGATGTTTTTTTCTTGTGGAAATACATCCTTGTAACACCTGGTTTGTTGTCTGATCAGGTCCTTTGCCACTGCCAGCTGATAGGGCTGCGTACATCCTAAAAATCCTTATTCCAGATGCTGTGTATGGGAACTTGAGTACAGTAATTTCCATGGTGCAAGCGAGAAACTCATTTGGTTTTAAACTTTTGTGTGTGTGTATGTGAGAAATTTTAAGACAATACGAGGAATATAGTCCCTCTTTGTGGGATTCCTCCAATTACCGTTGAGTCACCTCACAGATATGAGTAGATGTGCTCTCGGTAGCTTTTATGGCTGTTAGCATGTTGCTTTAAGGCGGTGCTCTAGTGAGCATCTCATTTTAGACAGATACCTGTTAGTGTTAACAAAGGGCTATGACCTTTCTCTTATACTGGCCCAGAGAGAGAGAATCAGTCCTGTCGGAAAAAGTGTGGGAGGAAATATGAACAAAGACATTAAAGCGAAATTGCTTTGATTAGCACAAAAAGACTTAATGAACACTTGGCAGCCCATCCAGAAACAATGTTACTTTAATTGCAATTTAAAAAACCCTGGCTTTTAAATGTGTGCAAGGGATTCGCTGTGTCTGGCACCAGGAGGCACCAGGACTTTGTCAGTGAGAGCTTGGTGCTCACCTGGTGTTTCCATCAGACGAGAGCTGCCCTGTGAGGTGGCTGTGCTCTTAATCCAGCAAAATGCCGTAGTGCAGAACTGGCCCTTGGCATCAGGGGGCCTGAGAAAAGCAACCCTCAGTGGGGGAGGCAGATGAATTTTGTCAGGTTTTTAAAATCTGCTGGGATTTTTTTTTTCTTTTCAGAGAGGAGTGGAGAGCTGCTTTTTATTGGGAATATAATGATCCAGGTTCAAGACCTCCTGATTTCCCCCTCTGTCCCACTCACTATAGGCAACAAAGAGGTTGGCATAAAAAAATTATAATCTTTCATATGACAAAATACTGCAAAGTGATTTTGAGTGTCAGCAGTGATTTGCATCGTGCAGGCGTTGCCCTTGTCAATTATGCTTTTGAACTTGCACGTTCTTACCGGCTATGTAACCCCACCAAATGGAGAGTTTGTACCAGGCAACAGCAAAGTGGTGCTTTTATTTAGCAAAGGGGGAAAGGAGGAGGGGTGAGTAATTAAAGTTAAAATTAAAATGTGGAGATGAATGCCATACAAGGGTTAAGAAATTTTTTTTAAGGTAAGGATTGTGAAAAATGTTTTATTCCATTTACCTACAAACTGAGGAGTTTTTTCCTTAATTTTTAAATAAAATATGGGTTTTCTCGACAGAGAAAATACATTTTTTTAATTTGTCTAGAAGTCAGTAACATAACTGAAACAACAATGCTTCCAGTTCTAGTTATATATGTGAAAATGTCTGAAGGTGATATGAGAGCTGTAGCACAGGTAAGGAGCTTTCAGGAGTGGAAATACCACGCTGGGGATGTTACCTGCTGTGATCTATCACGCTGTACCCGTGTGCTGCTCTTTGAGAAGTTCCCTGCCCTCATTTTGCCCTTTCCTGAGCACGCTGCTAACGTGCTGCAGGTTTTTACGTTTGTCTCAAAACCTTATCTGCCAACTGTTGGCCTCTCTCTGCCTTTGCTAAAGCTGATTCTTGTTGGCATACAAAACTTTTTTTAAAATTAGTTGTACATTTAAAAAAGTAAATACAAATCACCTGTAAATGTACTTATATTCAGGTCCATTCTCGGTCCATCCCATCTCACGCATCTTTTTCTGGAGGTGAACAGCTTTTCTGACTGCTGCTTCGTACCTCTCATTCTGGCTCTGGAAATACTGGTTTTCTCTGCTAAACACAGGGTCGCGTTCAATAGCTTCAACTGCAAAGCAACACAGAAGAGTTGGTTCTCCTGGGGCTGGGGAGGTGTGGGCAGCACCTCAAGACCTGCTCAGGAGGAGTGAGCAGGGCTGGGGTCATGGATGCTCATACTGTGACTTTTAAGGGTGACTGCAGGCAGGTTTTATTTTGCCAGTGCTGGCTCTGATGGCTGTCACACCTAACTCTGGAAAGCCGTGAGTTTGGGGGAGAAGGAGGGGAACCGAACGAGCTTGAGAGCGAGGTCTGTTAGGTGGAAATAGTGACCCTACAAGGGTAAGCTGCTGTCCCTGGTCAGGGCATTGGAGGTGACTTTGTGCCTCAGGCAGTAAACGCTGTGGATCCCTCTGTCTCTAATGGCGGTTCTGGTGCTGTGAGGGCAGCGTTAGCTGGGTTTTGCGCAGAGCATGGCTAACGGGTGGAGTTGCTGGATGTTCTGCTCAGCACCTGCACTTCAACTCAGGACTTTACCAGCCCTTCACAGTATTGCAAAGCAGCCCTTGGACTTGCTCGTCCTCTGTCGGCCTGGATGCTCCTACTGCTCCTTTTGTGCCTTGAAACCTTGAGTCCATTCACGTTTAAGGTTATACTGAACTCCAGTTGCACCGTGAAGGATGTGATCCCAGTGGCCTCTGTTTTTTTTTTTTGACAAGGGTATAATATGGATGTAGCTACAGAGACAAAAGTTGTTGTTTTTTCTGTTCCTTCTGAGTACAGTCATTTTTCAGCACACGCATCACAAGTGAGAGCAGCTCAGCAGGGGGGAGCCAACACACACAAGGAATTCCCCACCCGGATGAGCCTGCTGTGCTAAGGAGGGTTGTTGGCTGTGGTTCACGCATGGTGTGCATTGCTGCGTAGCGGTGTGACTCCCGCGCGCATCTCCCTTGTACACAGGTGCTCACCTGTGAGACCCTCAGTCCTTGTACTCCAACTGTAGTTTAACTAGTCTTGTCAGAGATACTGGGGATGGGAGAAGGGAAAAAGCTTCAGACAGCAGGAGTGGCTGCGGAGGAGTCATGGTGATTTACATTAATGGGAGACTCCATCTCCATGCTCCCACGTTAAGAGACAGGTGATAAGCAAATACCTAGGAGCGAAAAACCCACTGTGCTGCAAAGGAGGAGGAGAAACAGTGGGGACATAGGCATGTTCTGTACCAGCCTGTGGCTAGGAACCTCCCTAAGGTTCACTCACCCACTGCCCTCCGCATCAGAGTATTTTCTGCACCACCATCCAGCCAGGCTGTGAGCTTTTCCACACTGAAGGAGGCTGTCTGCCTCTCACTGGCCAGGTCGGGATTCACACCGCCGAGGACCGAGCCCTGTGAGTACTTGCTGGTCTCCAGCAGAGCCATATCCTGGAGGCTGAGCTGCTCTGGGAAGAAATGATGCTCGTTAGGTGCTGGCACCCCTTCAGTGGGTGGTTGATAAAGGTGTTGGGTGCAGCAAGGAGTGGTTTCACTAGGCTGGCAAAGCTGTTGTACCTGCACAGGGGCTGCATAAATATTGAGGCACTGTCTCGTCCTCATTGCAATGATACAGACAATAAAAATTCAGGGCACGCTTAAGAGCTCAAAATGCTGGTTTTAGGATTATTTTTTTTTTTTCTAAACATAAAATCTTTTTCTTTCATCAGTCTGTCCCCAGCATTTTATGAGAAGTTCCTGCTAGAATATCTCCCAAGCATGCGTTAATGTTTAAGGGAGTTTCTAGCCCTGGCCCATGCCTCCCCCGCTGGGCGCTGCCGCCGCTGCCCGCCCCGCC
>VWZK01010177.1:951880-1156708 GCA_013396935.1 Baryphthengus martii | reverse complement strand
CCCTGCCCCTGCAGCCCTGCTTCCCACCGGGCTCCGCTTTACACTAACTCCGAGCATTGGAATTCCTGTGGCAGCAGGATTTGTTGCAGGATACTAACTAAAAACAAAAAGTATAGAAAATAAAGCAGATTTTTCCCTTGAAGGGGCTGCCTGCCTCCCTGAACTAATTTTAATAGCGTAAGAAATTTAAAATCTGGAAACTCTTGCAAATATGTTTTTCTTTCCTGCTTTTCTGATATTCACATCTTTAATTCAAGGTATCTTGTCGTCCTGGGAGAGAGAAAAACCTCAATGCAGCGTTCCGAGGACACAGGACTCAAATAACTCCGATCTGCCCTTGAGCCGTCCCAGGAAGCGCTGGGATGGCTCAGCCGCCAGCTCTCTCCCCCGTAAGGCCGCGTAAGGAAGATCCGTGTGTCTGTCCGCTCCGTGCGAACGGAAAACCCCACGTACCTTGTTCTGCGCGTCCTTCGGGGAGCCGTCCGGCTGCTGCCTACCTGCCTGGGCCTCGACACCCCGTCTCCCCGCTGCAGGGATCTTGTTCCCGGGGCCGGCGGAACTTGACCCGGCCCATGGGTGTTCCTGCGAGTGCGCGGTGGCAGCTGGAGCTGAGCTCTGCCCGCAGCGAGCGGCCGGTAATACACCCCAGCAGCTCCCAGGGCAGGCGGCCTGCAGGCTCTGCCGTTAAGAAATGCCCTTTTTCTCATCTTACTTCAGACTATTTGTGCATTGCAGGCTGCGCTTCCAGCACTCTCACCGAAGTGACACCCTGCCCTTCTCCCAGTATTTCTTTTTTTATTGGTAGACTGCTCGGGATGGAGGAGAGTACCCCTCCGGCTCCTGTGGACTTGACTTGCTCAAGGCTTTCCTAGCTCAGTTAGGGCACTGTCCTCAGCCCTTCCCACAGTTTGGGGTGCAAACTGGGAGACTGAGAATGTGCCTCACGGGCTGGGTGATGCTGGGGGGCAGAGGGAGGTTGCTACAGGGTGTGTGCTGCCTTCATCTCCAGCAATCCTGAATCTGTACCCGCTGTAGTTTGTCCAGGTGTCTAGTGGGCAGGAGCTGACAAATCACTCCCCACCCCGGCTACGTCAGTATGAGTGTGATAGGAGAGGAGTCCCTTTCCTGCCTCCTGTTCATTGATGAGTTTGTGCTGCTGCTTCAGACCTGCTTGTCTCACCAGAGACTGCTTTGTCGAGGAAGGAGGAGAAACAGGTGGAATTCACTGTACTGTAGAGTTGCCTTGACGTGAGAAGTTAAACAAAGGATGAGAAATCAGATGTAGTTTTGCGTAACTGTAATTTTAAGCTTGAGCCTGAGTGAACGAAGCCCAGCAGCCATGGAAAGCAACAATAAATCAGAACAACTGACTGTAATGCAGTGAGTGTGCTCACGGGCAGCGGATAGTGTGTTAGGGATGAGTCTGGTAGAGTAGAGCTGCTGTGTGGCTGCTGTGTCACCCTGCAGAGCAACAGGGTGTCCTGTGCGTGTGCTGCTTGATATTCCAGTTTGTGCCACATGCGTCTTACCGTGACTTGGAGTTGCCAGTGCTTGGGAGGCAGTAGCACCTTTCTGAAGTTATCCGTTGGCTTCCTCTGTTTGTTCTGCTATTTTCTACTGCTGGAGTCAGATGTTTTCAGCCTTGTGCTTCCTGGGTGCTGTTTGCAATCTAAATCACAGGTCTGGGTCTTCTGAAGGAAGAGTGTGGGATGACCTGTAGAAGAAGCCTGTCCCTGAACCTAATGTTCATGCAGGCTCATGTTTGGGGAGGCTTGGGTGCTGCCTGTGTAGGTGATTACCAGTCTGTGTTAGTTGGAGCTGGAGTGCCACTGGAGCTACACACCCAGGAGCGTTCTCATATGCCTTGGCTCCACGTGCTCACAGGGTGCCTGGAGTTCTCTGTGGGGCTGTGATGGGAACCAACAAAATCCACAGGAGCACCTGGTCACGGTGTGTTGGGACATACCACATTATTATGTTACTGATAATTTTGCATTTTTCTCCATTTTCATAAGCCTGGATATCCCTGATATCATGTATGATTCACAGGTTTCCTATGATATTTTTGTCAAGTCTGTGGTCAGTCTGTGGCAGTTTTAGATAATTTGGTGAAATGCTCTAAATATAGTGAAATACCTAGGATAAGCAAAAAGGCTTCTGAAAAGGGATGTTCAGTCAGGGCCAGTCTGAGGGTACCACTAGCTTGAGGAAGAAAACCAGAATTTGCCATTTCTGAGGCCATAATGAGAAGTAAATTAGGCAGTAAAATATGAGAGTTCCTTGTCAGGTCGTTCCACTGCAGCAAACTATCTAGGAGCACTTTAGGGGTGAGTGCATAGGAAAAGAGATCTCAGCACGACCTAGAAAAATTGCAAAGCTGGTATTGAAAACTCTGGCAGTAAGAAAAATCCAGGCAATGGGCAGTTTGTGCATAGCTTAAAGGTAGGATATCTTTAAAGAACAGAAATGATTGTTTCTTACTGTCTTCCGTAGAAGATGTACTGTCACGATATGAATACCTTTGGCATCTGCATGTAAAAGGAGGTGGGTGATTAGTATAAGCAGTCTTGGGGAATAGCCCATGGAAACCTTGTCGATTGGAGCTGCAAAAGGTTGACAAAGCATTTTACAAAATCCTGTCTGAGTGCCCTGGTCTCGTGTCGTACCAAAGATCAACTCTCTCCAGTGAACATGTTTCCCTCTGTGTGGTTTGTGCCAAGAAACAGAGTACGCAACTTGCCATGGAAGGATAACAAGCGAGCTATGATTATAAGTGTCAACAAGGTGGTTGGGCAACCTGACCTGAAGAACAGATTTAGTCAATGTGCCCTCATCCCTAATGGGCTGACTGCCCACACCAGCGCCATAGCACGTGTAGAGTTGGGAATACAGTGTATGTCCCAGTGCATCCAAAACCAGCTCTGCCTTGTTCTGAGCTGGAAGTTGTAGTCTCTGTCATTAAGGATATCGCTGATGAGACAGAGAAGTCCTTTTTTGTTTGCTTCGCTGCTTTTAGTCCTGGCTCTTGGGCAGCTTGGTGTGTGTGACCTGCACGTGTGATGCATTCCCTCTTTTTCTGAATCTGTGGGCTTTGGTTGCTGCTAAACCACTTTAAAAATGTTTAAAAATAATGAAGTGAGCTTGCTAGTGTGAGGATTATCTTCCAGTTCAAAACTGAGGTTTTAAATTAAATACAAGGGCAATGTGTTTCCTTGGCTTTGTGGGTCTTGCCCTGCTAGGCAGGTGGACATCCGTGGCCAGTTAGAGATCAAACATATGGGAAGTTTCAGTGCACAAGGCCTGATTCCACAGTTTTTGTGCCCTTAATCTTTCAGTAAATTGAGATGAAATCTGGGGATAAGCAGTGGATGCAACATTGGGTGCCCATGATGAAAACAGCTCATTGATGAGTAAATTAACACAGCACTAACAAAGCAGTTGCTGTCAGACTTCACTGATTTTTGTGTTCATTCCATTTATATGGCTGTTGTCTGCCTGTGTCCTTGGAGCTTTTTCAGTTCCTTGTGGAAAAGAACAAAATATACTATCATCATTTAGTTTATTTCTTAAGAAGTGTCCACATTAAATAGTGTGAATTAATTAAGTAGAATTTCATGACATTTTTATATAAATGTATAAACACCAACACAGAATAGAGACTATATACCATATAGACAACATACACAGTGCGAAAAATTGTCTTCCATCAATACTCTGGTAATCTGTATCTTCTGAACACACCATGATTATTCAGGATAATAAGGGGCATAGGGAGGAACTCATTTAAAAGAAAAAGAGACACAGAGATACCCCCAAATCTTCCTGGTGATACCTACACTGATGTTCCTTTGTGTGCGACCTCCACACTGCTGCACCATGACGCACAAGAGCACTGTTGAATATTGTCCAGGCTCTGAGTCTGAGCCCAGTGGGGGAAGTGGATACCAGTTTGTAAGGGTGAGAAGAGCTGTGTTGGAAAACACTGTGATTTTTAAGCCAATGCTTGAACAGTAAAAGCATCATTTCCCACATGCCATCACAGAGGGCTGGAGCCTGAAGCTCATGCTGAGGACGAAGAGCCACGTGCCCCACTGTGTGCCGTGGGGCTGCTGCAGCCTGCTCCGGCCCTGCGGGAGCTGCTGGTGCTGGCTGCTTGTGGCTGGTTTGGTGGGTCGGTGTGTGGATGTGCTGCTAGGTCCCTGCTCACAGCCTGCAGGGTCCCAGTGGGCAGCCAGGTCAGGGCTTTCTGCTGTCTCTCCACCGCTGGAAGGATTTCTTGTGTCTATTAGCTCAGCCTGAGTTAGGACATGACCCAGCCCTCCCTTTCCTTTCTGGATGCCTGCTGAGAATGACCCAGACACCCCTTTAGCAGTCAGGGAGCATATTGATGTGCAGCCCCACTCTGTGCTTGGTAGACATTACTTCAATAATCACCTTGATTATTTTTTTTCCAGTTAACATTTGCATACTCGAGAAGACAGCAGCAAAGTATTTTCAACCTTTTCATTGCTGACCTGAGCACTCAGCTTACCCAGATCTTACTGGATGGCTCCCACCCAAGGACTTGCATAAATGCCCCAGCCCAGGTGAGCTGATTACACTGATTTCACTGGTGCATATGGAGTGACAGATTGCCTCTCCTGAAGTGCATTTCCACCTGTGGCAAAATCACAAATTAATTTGCTGACATTTTATGAGCTCTTTGATCAAGGTTACTTAATCTGTGCCACAGCCCCTCACAAAACAGCACCACAGTAATTCTGGCTTGTTATTTAAACCAATGTTATCTATGGAGCACCACACAGCTGAGTAGAAACATCGTTAACAACATCTTTGTTTTCTTGGAGAAATTTGGCTTTTTTCCCCCTGAAAAACTGGTTGATACTGCTACTTCCTCATGGCTTTAATCATAACCTATATGAAAAACTTTACAATTGGAAAGGACGTAATAGATCCTTTCAGGTCTTGTTTGACCCATAGTGAGCATATGCACTGGATTTCTGAAATAAAAACTGGTTTAAGATAAGCATGATGAGGAAGGGGCTTAAAAACTACTGCAGAGACAGTGCCATGAGATGGGGCTCTCAAGGACTGAAACTGAGTTAAGGACTTTTATAGTCCAGTCTGCTGCAGAAACCACATACCTCTACTACTGCTCTTTATGTAAACATAAGGAAAAACTTCTTTGTGGTTAGGGTGATGGAGCACTGGAACAGGCTGCCCAGGGAGGTTGTGGAGTCTCCTTCTTTGGAGACCTTCAAAACCCACATGGACCTATTCCTGTGTGACTTAATCTAGGTGATCCTGCTCTGGCAGGGGAGTTGGACTAGATGATCTTTTCAGGTCCCTTCCAACTCCTAATGTTCTGTGATTCTGTAACACCTGGTGTGGCTGAGATGTTTTACTCAAACTGCCAGGTTGAGCAACAGCCCTCTGAAATGAAACACCCCACTGAACCAGGGAGACTAAGGAATGGATTAATAACTTTAATAAATAAGTGATAAATGCCCAGTTTCCCTTAGTTTACATATGGGTCCACTGAAGATGTGAATAGTAGATATTGTTTAACCAGGTGTTGCCTTCTCAGCTGACTAGGTCAACTGAGGCTTGCCATTCGAGAGCCAGTGTTCAGAGGCAGTCAGTGAGTTATGATGTTTAGGCTTTATATCGGGGCTGATGTGAGAAGCAAGAATCTGAGACCTTCCTGAAAGCGCAATTTTAGCTCTAATTGTGGACACCTCAGGGCATAGGTGCCCCATATATGTGGTAGGTTCTGTCCATGTGTGGTGCAAATGCACCATCTATCTCAGCTTTGCTATACCAGCAACAAGGAGATTCTTAGCTTTGTAAGGTGGCAGCTGAAATGAGGCAGCTCTGGCCTCTGAAGAAGGGGATGAGAAACACTGCCAAATGGTGTTGCATCAATAGCTATGTGCCCTGTAGCCCCTGATGCCTACAGATGCCAGCTGTGTGCAGGGTGGTTAACAGAGCAGCAGCCTGACACGAGTATGACATGACCACCTCTCCATCACGGGACCATTTTTGTGGTAGCGCATGTCCAGCTGCTGCATGAAGGGCTGAAGCTTGGTAGTCCAGTGGCAACAATCGGTTTGTCTGCTATATCCACAAGGATCTGCTGCATGGTCACTCCACGCTTCCATGAACACCCTTGCTGAAAACATCCAACCTTTGCTTTCTGCGCAGAGCACTTGCCTCCCACTCGGGCCCTTGATGGTATAGTCCAGTGTACTTTCTGCCTGTGCACGGAACTGCCTAAGTAGCTATTTTCAAACCATTTTGAAATGCAGTTTAAAGGTGCTCGTGAGGCACGGTTGCACCTGCCTGTGCTGCATTGATATGGGCACACTGAGGTTGTTTTTTCTAATAGTACAGGTGTGCTGCTGGGACACACAGCCTCAATCAGGCTTGACTTGCACACTGGTGCGATACCAGTGACCTTTGGGAAAGCTATTACGGTCATCAGGGCTGTTTTCAGTGATATGCAGATTGTCCCTTTTAGTTACTACGCCAGGTTTCTAGGAGGTTCACCAGAGTTGCAGTCTTCCTCCTGTGACACTGTGCCTGGTGAGCCTGCCTCCAGGAAGAAGCAGGAGTCCCCCAAACCATCCCTCCATGGACTTCCCTGGCTTAAACAGTCATTGTGTCTCAAGGGTTAACCAAGAGTTAGCTGGATGTTAGCATGCACCCACAATCTGGGGGGAAAAGATAACATCATTTCTCTCTGCATGTCCTCATGTGAGTACTTCTTCAGTGAATACTGCACCTTTTCCACAGTGATACATTCCTGGGCTGGGAAAACCTTATTTTGTGCCTTCTACTGGAGCAAGGGTTAATAACCATAAGTAGCCCCAATGGTACGGCTGTGAATGTCCACCATGTACAGAGATGTCAGCATGTATGTGTTAGCACTGGCCCTGGTAGGATCCTCCTTGAGTTTTGGCAGAAGCTACGCTGCTTTCTCGTCCCCTGCTACCGTAGATGTTCTTCTCAGGTTTTCCTTGACTTTAATGAATTCTGGTGCGTGGTCTTCCTGTTTCTCTTGCTCTTTCTCCAGCTGTAAGAGAGAAGAGTCACCATTGTTTGTCCATACTAAAGGACAAAAGTGCATTAGCTACATTAAAATGGTGGGTTTTGTTATTGCTGGGTGTCCAGTTATTAGTGCCAAAGTTGAATGAGTGTGTAGTGCACATGTCAGTGCTCTGTTTTTTCCAGACCATTACACCAGAGCCATGTTCACCCATAGTCTCTTTTGCTGGTCCACGGAAACATTATTTTTTCAAATTTTTTTTCCTCCAGGGAGGAACATTTCCAGCAGAAAAGCAGGGAAATTATTCACTTCAGACTTGGCATAGAGGGAGGAGGAGGTTTGAATTCTATTCAGCAAGGGAGGCCTGTGAGCCTGGGAAAAGCTCTCAGCATTAGGTTAGTGTCTAAGAGGAGGTAAGTCATTGTACTGCCTCACTTTTATGTGTGAAGTCTTTATGGATCTCTCCCTAAACCACCTTGTTTCATATTCCTGGTTCTTTTCTGAGAGTTCTGGACCTCGATTTTGAAGTGATCTCAGATTGGCTTGTATTACTACTGTTGCAAGAGAGCTGTTGTGCCATTAATTAATCTTGCTTTATCCATTTGCTGTGAAAATATTGGCAAGAAGAACAGGTAATGACTTTATGGTCAGTGACAGCAAGTCTACTTGCACTGGTTTGGGTAAGAGGACAGGCACAGAGCACCTGGGGCACGGCTGTGCCGCTGACAAGTGTCCATGCTGAATATTGCTTTCCCCAGGTATTTTTTTTTGGCCAGGGTACATGCTAGGAACTGCTCCCAAAAGCATCTTGGGTGTGATTGCAGCAGGGTTTGCATCTTTCAGCACTTCTGCAGCCTCTTACCCCTCATCCTGGGTCCTGAACACCTCTGTGGTGGGTGCTGCAACAGCTTCCATGCTATTTGGGGTGCTTTGAACTGGAAAGCACACCCCAAGAACATAACATGTGAGCTGGAGGAGCCCCAGGGCCAGTGGTGCATGGTGAATTTCCTGGGTGAAGTGGTATAAATGAGGTGGATCCCACTGTGAGGATGAAGGTGCTGCAGGTGCGTTGGACAGCAGTGGAGGATGTACTATGGTTCCTGTTTTATGGAGGCACAGCAGTGCTATACCTTGGGTTGACCCTCAGTCTACCCATCTCCCCTGTGGTCTGTGCCCTGTGGTAGTTAGGATAACCTGGGAATGACTGAAAACTCAGCTCTACCTGATCCAGCCTCTGGTGCCTCTTTAATAGCTCTTTCTCAAAAGGAGATTGCAGTTTCTTTGCCTCTTCCTCTTCCTTCTTCTGTCTGATGAGCTGGTTTCGCCGTCGGTGCTCAAGGACCCGCTGCAGCTCTGGCTTGCTCTCCATGCCCAAACCTCTGTGGATAAAAAGCAGGTAAATGAGGGCAAGAGCACCTACAACCTGGGGTGTAACCACTGCCAGCCTGGCAACCCCAGAACTTTCTTCGGTCCTAAATTGAGACATGGGAGACCTGGTCCACAAACCGGTCTTGGTTTGCAAATCCATCCACAAGGCTTTGAGGGTGTTACTGGGAGCACCTTACTGCTGGAACAGTGCCTTGGGCTGCCTGCCTCCAGTGGGCACAGTGTTTGCTGTCTGTGCATGGGGCTTGTGGTGCTGGAAGATTTGCTAATCTCATTACATTGTGGTACTACAGCTTTCTGGGTCAATTGTGAACTGGGACCTTCGGTTGGCTTCTGCCAAGATTTTACTGTGTCAGTCACAGACTCAGCTGCGTTGAGGGCATTTTAAATAATGACGATTTTTTTTTCACCAGCAGGGGTAGTCATTGATCTGCAGTAATTGTCCTGGCAGTTCCTTTCCGCCCCTTTGCATCCCAGCTTTGCCTCAGAGCTGAGGGCTAGAGATCCCCCTATTGGCATGGAAAGTTTGGGTCAAGAGGCCAAAGTGAAATGTCATCTTCTCCTGGAAGCCAGAGCGTTCGCCGCTGGCGCAGGCGCCTGGCTCCCCTTCAGCCACCTGAAGCATCGCGATGAAGTGGGGCTGCTCCAAGCCCTCTTCTGTGAGGGATGGGATCACAGGAAAGTACACATAGCAAGGACATGCAGGCAAGGCATAAATAAGTGGCAAAGGGATGAAAAAAATTCTCCCAAACCTAACACTTTGAATATTGCTGTGCCTGAATTTAGACACTAAGATTTGCCTCCTGCAGCTGACCCCAGCCACCTTCCCACCGACTTCTGCCCCCCTGGAAGCCTGGGAGTAGTTATGACTATGTAGGGCTATTGGTGAATGTGGAACAAATCCAGATATGCTCCTGTGTCATCGTGGGATGGTTCCTGCCCTTCATAGGATGGTTCCTACCTTTCCAGGTTTGACCAACCTCCATGCCAAAAGGAATCCACCTTTGTAAAATCCATGAGCTTTCTGGCTTAAATCACTAAGTGGTGGATGACTCTGTGCCCCACTGAGCCCTAGCCAGAGAGAGGCAAAACCAAAAGTTGCTGGGAAGTTGAATATTTGCTGTATTCAGGAGAGACTTTGCTGCAACTGCACAGAGTTCTATGCTGCTGAAGAACAGATTACTAAGAAATGGTCAAGACCATGTTTACGCAGACTATCCTCTGGAATAGCAGCTGGAATGTGAGTAATCTTGCGAGAAAATACAGGACTAGCAGTAGTTGACTGAAGTATTTTTGAGGAGAAGTTGAAGACCTTGTTGCTGTCATGCACTGGAAAGGAGTGGTGCTTGACCACTTGCACGGGCTGGGTTTAACACTTGTTTAAATCAGTGAGCTGAGAGTATTTATAAGTCCTGTTGTAAAATGTGGGGTGTTGGTGTTCCTCTGGGTGAAGGTCTGCTTTGGGGAGAGGAGGGAACCTCCCCATATCTGTGCTAAGGGCTTGCCCAGGGCATGGCGGGTTGGGGTGCGCTATTAATGAAAAACTCCTCAGCACTAGGAGGTTTCTGTTGACTAAAGGCTGGTTGATTTCTCCTAAGGTCATTTGAAAGCAGAGGCATCAAACCCTGTGGACTATGGAGCTTTCTTAGCAAGGTGGCAGGCACTAAGGTGGTATCTCACATCATAAGAAACTGAACTGGCAGGCAGGAGAGGGAAGCACTCTCCAGATGCACCAAACCTCTGTGCTGTCACAACATGGCTAGGAACAAGTGCTTGTGTCCTTACAGTGCCACGTTTAGTGATGCTTCCTATTGTAATTTCTCCTTTTGCTTTATGGCAGGACAAAGTTCATGGCAAGATCAATAGCCATAGTGTTCTCCCTGGAACTTTCATTATGGTATTTCAAGGCAGGCAGAACTTGGGTGCTGCAAAAATGCTTTTCCCAAGGCTTAAGAGAAGGCAAACTTGCCTTGGCTTGCTGGAGACACAGCTTGCAATGTTTCCTGTGTATTTGTTATTACTCTGATTTAATCAGCCTGTGTTGTTAGTACCCAGAGGTGTTGGCTAAGACAGGGGGGTTGTTGCACAAGCTCCTGATTTTAGTTGCTTCTCTCTGATGCTTAAGGGAAAAAAAACAACAGCAAAGCAGGAACAGGAGCAAATCATAGATCCTCTCCCTTGCCTTCTCTCCTCTCTCCCTCTGCAGTAGCATGTAGCAGGAAGCAAAACTGGTAGATTCAAAAGTGGCAAGAAACTAGCAATGATGGATTATTGCATGCAGTAGGGTTTGTTTCATGTATTTTCTGAGAGGTATTTGGGAGGTCAGAGCCAAAGCAGGTGTAAACTGATGCCAGAGACATACAGGACTATACGGAGAAGGTTCAGGAGATGCAGGATAGCTGCAGTGGGGCTGCCTCCTGCTATTACCTGATGGCTCATGTGATGTAACATAGTGGCAAGTGCAGACCTAGAATACAAAGTGATGATGTACTTTTTATTTGCCAGCTGGAAGTTCAGCTCAATCTGATGCCATGGGGGTCTGTACCCCGACTGCTGCCGTTCATCTCTGCTACCTCCATTGCAGGGATTTCTTGATTCTTTGTTCTGTAATGGTTAGACTGGCATAATGTTCTGTGAGATCAAAGCCAATGCTAGTGAGTGAGCCTTTAAACTGAGCAGTGTCACTGGGTGGGATATGTTCATTCTCAAGCCAGAGAGTTTTAAAAATACCTGGCTGGTGTAGTTACCTCTGCCTTGATGCTGGAGAATGGCCCGAGTACGGTCCCTGTAATTCTTCTGATTCTGGGAAAATCAAATGACACCCAAGCCCAGCCAGTGTCAGGATTGATTAATACACCCCACTGGCAGGCTTGATTGTTTGCTGAATTAATGCATGTGTCTGGTTCTTCTGATGACTGTAGTCCTTTTGAACGCTGTGCTCCTTTTAATTAGATGGCCAAAGTGCTATCATGTCAGAATATTTCAGGGTGTTCAGAAAATGGTAATATAAAACCAGCAGATTTCTTGCTGTGCTTAAAAGCCCCTGAATTGAATATGCTTTTATTGCGCTGATGTTCAGACGGTTGCTGCAAAGCAATGATGTGGCTATAGGTTCTCAGTTACTAGTGTAATTTTTCTGAGATTGTATCTGTACCCCTAAAAAGTTAAATTGAGGTGATGGGATAGGAAGTCAGGAATGTGAATTTTAAGGGAGACAGTAATTAGCCTTCTCCTTATACAGACACTCTCACTCTTGTGCTCTCTCAGCTTTCAATGGCTCCAGCCAGCCTGTACCTCTTACTGTCTCTAGCTTGACCTTAAAGCAATGCTGTATATTTCTGGGGACTTGCCAAGTTAGTGATGGAGACAGAAAAAAACAGGACCAGGGTGAAAACACATGTGGGACACTGAGAAAGGGGCTGCAGGGATGCCTCACGTCTTCTGGCGCTTGTGGCTTGGTGTGGGTGGAAATGGCAAGCAGCTCCAAAAACTGCTGTCGGATGCTTCAGGGTGGCAGAGCAGGAGGGGTTTTAATTCTGCTTTTGTTTGAAAAGAAACTCTTACATAAGAAAAAAGAGAAAAGGTCTAAAGCAAGTTTGAAGCTGTGTTCATTTGAAAGTGAAGAGACTATCGTGCCCTTTCAACTCTCAGGCTGTTTCTGGCACTCCAATGGCTCAGGACCTCTCAGACCACTCCAGCAGCAAGCTGTGATGACTTCTTACCTTTTGTGGTTCAGCAGCAGCTCTCTGTGCAGCTCTTGGTGGCTCTTCGAGGCTTTTACAGGATTTAGGAGCTTTTTAGGTTTGATGAGGTCTGGGTTTCCATCTATGTAGTCCGGATCAGTCAGGATATTCCCACCATCTGGTTGCTCCCGCTGTATTTCAGTGTACATTGATGCTAAAAGAAAAGAGAATTGTTTGCATAAGAAACCTCACCCTGCTGTGATTTGGGAACCCACCTCTCTCCTCCACTGGGCAAGACAGAGGAGAAGAGACAGTGCCTGCCCCAGCTCCTTGACACCCCGGTCAGTGTCTGTGTGCACGTGCCTCCGTGTGCTGGTGTGGGTTTTTTAGAGGTGTTAAAAAATACTCACTTTTTGTTGATGATAAGGCACATATTAATTAGATCACTTGAATTACTTGCCAGCCACTTGCTTCAGTGGCTGCAGCATTTAGTGCCAAGGATTAATTAATGCAAGATAGATCTAACTAAAACTGGTAACAACCATGTATGTGAACTGCACTGAGCTTCTGTTTGCTCATTGACCCCTTAGCACAAGTGGATGCTGTGGGGTTTGAGGGGCTTCTGAAACACTGGCGTGAGGAAATGTTGCTGTATCTGAAACCTTTTGTCAAGGAAAGATTTTGTTGATTTCCTGCTGGCCTAATAATCACGATTGAGCCTGGAAATAATCAGGAAAAGCACAGTTCACCCATGCAGTATGTGATCACGCTGTAATAATGTGTATGTTCTGAATGTAAGAACAAGAGCCCACTGTTTTGGAAGTGGTGGCAGCTTGGATTTCAGACAAACCACAGGGCATGTTCACTGTTGGTATTTTCCAAGTGCTCTGCATTTCTCCTTTACATAAAAACCCTATACAAAGTGAGTGCAAAGCACAAGTTATAAGACAAACGGCATGCAGTGGGCTGTGTCTTTAAATGCGGAGCACAGTGGGGCTGCCTACAATTATTCAGTGCAGGGTTTAATCAGGGGCTCAGAAAGAGCAATTTATTCCTGACTATTCACTTGAACAATTTGGAAGTTTACCAGTGAGAACAAAAAGTCACAGGAAAAGGGTGTAGGCAGCTCCATGTCTGTCTCTCATTATTACAGTGTTACAGTAGTGTGAAGTTATATGGGTTGATGGAACAGCAAGAAACAGTTGTTCAGTAATGTTGCCTCTCTCTCTTATTGCAATCTCCTGTATAAAAGGAATAAAACCCTTTTAAAAGAGAAATCAATTAAAAAAAAAAGGCAAGAGAAAGCAGGCTAGGTCATTCTTTCGTAGTCAGTAAGTACTTATCAAATGTGAAGTGGATTGCAATCAAACAGAATTGTGTAAGGAATAATACCACTAAAGAAATGATTCAATATCAAACAACTCATTGAATGTTAATGTGGCCAGTGCCCTACTGCTTTGGGAACAAAGAAAAACAGATCAGAGCCCATTCCATGAGTGTAATTGGGGTGAATAGTTTAGTACATATTTAAAGGGTGCTTGGAAGCTGGAACCAGTGATTTCTTGTATCAAATTATTTTCCGCTAGGATCATACATCACTGCTGGCAGAAGGGAAGGTAACGTGGTTTGATGTTTGATGACAAGTGCCAAGCTGACTCAAACCTCTGTGAGGCTGGACTCCACAGGCTGAAACTGGGGGCTCAATGTTGTCTTCCAGAGAGATGCAGGGACTGAAGAATAGCCAAGGGTTAAGGCAGCACAATTTCATGGCTAATTTTTTGTTAAGTGAATACCGGGTTTTGAACAAAGAGAAAACATGTCAGGTTCTCACTGAGGTAAAGTTGCTTTGATTTTTTTTTTACTTCTTCTACTTCTTCCCTTTTTTTTGGTCTTTTGTCACAGGAGAAGAGGCAGACAAAAGACAAGGAAGGAAGGCACAAAAGCAAAGGTTTGTTTTAGCATGAATGAAATGGATGACTTCCCATTTCAAGTGGCAGTTTTCTTCCACTCTTCAAAGAAAAAGTCTCTCCATGGAGTGACTTAAATGAAATGCCAGGTGTTTTTAATGGAAACACCCTTTTTGGACAGCTATACTAACAGACTAGCCTCAGCATCACCCTTTTCCCACTCTTCCTGTCCCGTTGTTTAGACCAGAGCTGCCTCCAGTGACAGAGCCCACATGTGCTTGTGTGCTGGGTACCAAATCCTGCTACACAGCAGGAGAGGGGCTGGGGCATATCAGTCTTGGGTTTGCCCATCTTAAATCCTCCTGTTGTGCTCTGCTAGGGGATAATGCAGCGAGCAGTGAGCGTGGAAGGATTAAACAGCCAATCAAACCTGAAGGACCAACCTGGATGCTGTAAATGGCTGTAACTCTAGTGACTTTGGTGGGTATTTTTCTACACTGAGTAGCTTTTCGTCTCTGCCGCTAAGCTGTACTGGCTGTTAGGGCACTGATGCAGCACTGTTACTTGTTTTCCCCCTCCTCCATGATGTATGGATTTCATTTTGCAACTCAGGAGTGGGAGTCCCTTCTTTCCTACCTCCAAGACCCAGATCACTTGGGTCAGGCTGTCCCTACATCCACACAGGGCTAACACTCAGCAGCGTACAATGCTATTGCATCGTGTCGTCCAGCCCTTCACTTCGGTCTCATGGTGTTTCCACCCTCCAGACACACAAGATGATCAGGAAAGGGCCTCCCCCTGACTTGGGGCACCCTCTGCTTATGCAGCACTTTGGGGAAGCACCTGAAACTAGTAGAAATGAAGAAAATATTGGGAAGGAAGGAGTGGGAGGAACTGAAACCAACTGGAAACATTTCTGACTGGGTGGCTGTTAAATCAGCATACAAAAGTCCTCACAATGAGTGCAATTTCCCTGAAAATTACTGAGGGGGACCAGGACACAGCAGGTAGCTCTGAGCTTGGTTTTCACTGTGCTAGATGTGCCTACAGGTGTGCAGACACTGACCTTGAGGGTTTGGCTTCCAGCAAGTGTCCATACTGCTGCCCCTGGGGACAAAGTCAAAGCCCTGAATGTGTTCCTGCCCGGGACTGGAAAGAGCCTTGAACCTCACTACAAGAACAGTACTTTCAGCCTTCAGAAGACCTTAATCTGGGACAATTCAAGGAATATCTTTGTTAGCATTGAGCAGAAAAGAATAATGAAGATATAAAAATATTGGTGAGTCTGAAACACAGTTTGGGGTTATGCTGGGAGTAAGGATAGGACATCCTTTCTCCTGCAGGTTGGCAGATAGGGACGCAGTGCAAAATGTTTCTTGTGTAGTAGATCTATCATCTTCAAGACCTGATGTAATTCATGTCCGTATAAGGGGAGACAGACTGCTATCAGGCTGCTTTTTGTCATTATTTATAGTGCCGGAGGTATAAATCAAGCCAGGTCTCTGCAGTGGATTTACAGCAGGATGTCTGTTTTTGCATGATTCAACCGTAGATCAATGAACAAGGCTCTGTTCTGGCACCTCCTTGGCCACCACGATAAATCAGCAAAAGCTGTTAGACATTTTTATATTGTTCTTGGCAAGACATAAACAAAAAAAAATACATGTGAATTTTAATACCCTCTGCTGTACTCAGAAAAACAGCGTGACCTTTAAATAGATCTGGTTTGGAGTGTTGCTTATAAAAAGTAGCTGTGTTTGCTTTGACATAGTCTTTTGCTTGCTTTTATGTATTTTCACTTTCCTCACTTCTAGAAGCCTGAAGCTTTCTAGGAAATATGTGTTTCTAAGTAACTTTTCTGTAAGTATAGAGCAAGACTGCCTGGATGAAGAGACCAGGGCCACTGGCAGATACTTGGCCTTCGTGCATGGCGTTTTCTTCTCTCCTAAGCATAGCCGTGAAACTAGCTCCCAGTCCTGATTAGTTTTCTAGGAGACCCCATAGGGAATGTTTGGAGTCTTTGAGACGACACAGAGACCAACCATCCTCCTGCCTGGGGGTGTGGGATTGGCTGGAGGAGAAAAATGACACTTTAATATCGTAGTCACTTTTGATTTAAAGCAAAGTCCAAATTCCTGCTCAAACCACCTGGAAATGCTTATAAATCCTGCAGTTCCTGGGAGACTTGCAATAAAATCATCTGTCTGCCATCCTGGGGCAAATTTTTTCCACTTCTGATTATACTCAGTGCCAGTCTTTTGAGGAGCGGGATATCAGGCAGATTGGTGCAACATTTCATGCCTTTGAAAACCTGAATGTTGCAAATAATGCATTAAATATACCCTACCAGGAGTGTAAAATGCAGTGTGCTGCTTGGGGTGCTGAGCAGCTTTTGTGCAGCCCATGTCAAGGAAAAATGTTTTAGCCTGCTCCTGGAGAGGAGCAGGATGAGGACAGGCACCAGACATGGGAACTTGGCTGTGGCTGGAGCTGAGCTATGCTTCCCTTTGCTGCTGTTTCTTTTTGGTTTTCCCCTCACTAAGAGGAGTTGTCGTTCAGAGAGTATTAGGAAGAAGTGAACTTGTCTCTCTGTGAAAGGTTGCCCTGTGAGCCCCTCTGTGCTGGGATTCTGTGCCGTATGCTGCTCCTTGCACTGCCACTGGCAGCCTGCTTCACTGTCCTATCGAGATGGAAATAATCCCCAGGAATGTTAAGGGGATTAGTGGCCCTGGAAAGGGCAGGTAACCTGAGGGGTGCAACTCTGTTTACAGCTGCCTGCATGGCTCCAACTGTTCTTTGCAAGGGAAAAAACAAAAGAGATTGAAAAGAAAATTATTCCATAACTTTCGGGTTTAGAAAGCGGTAGGGTGGAGGTCTGGGCTCGTACCCACCACCTCTCAACTTGTGACTGCATAGGAGAATGGAGGGTGCAGCAGGACACCAGCTGCTTTTTGCAGGTGTTTGCGTGAAATGCCTCCTCCCCCTCGACATCCTGTCCCTCTGTGACCCGCTCGCCCTTTCCCTGTGCATCCCCTGGCCCTTTTCCACACCATCTTCAAACTGCGCTTCTCTTCCTTCAGCACCATAGGCAGCCCTGCTCTGCAGCGTGCCCTGCCCTGTGCAACGATGCCCTGTTGGTTCTCAGCATCCTTAACCAGTTGTTGATGCCAGCTTCTGCAGCACAGGTCAGTGTTTAGCTTGAGCTGAAATCTATAAAGCAAACATAGTTCATAGTCTTTTATTTCTGCTCTCTGTGTCATTTGAAAACTGATTTTCCAACCAGAGCATCTCAGGAGAGGTTTGTCGATAGGGGCAGGTGATGACCAAACTGCTTTTGTTAAAAATATTGTATGGACATCACTTTCTGGGTAGAGAATTATCCTCTGTAAAATGCCATCCATGTAGAAACAAGCAAAAGACATTATTCTGGGAATGGGATCCAAGCTCAGAGGATATGGCTGTTTGTAATTCTATGAATCCCTGTTACTTGGTAGAAGGGATGAAACTGAGCAAAAAAACCTCAGGACATCCAGAATTAGAGCCCAGTTTCTGGTTTATAAAACCACTGACCCAAGGGACCATTTCCTGGGTAGAAATGATCACTTAAAACTGGCTAAAGAGAAGTTCTACTTTTCTGGATGCCTGGGATTTATTTATGAATATGTGTTTTTTAGAGAACTGGCAAATTAATGAAGGGCTGCTGAAAGAAGCTGGTCATACACATCCTGTAAGTAAAGCAACTGCAAAACCAACACACTCAATATGGGTCAGCAGGGCTGGTTCAAAGCTATTTACACAAGTAACCTGAGCCTGGGAAATAATGTGAATTTCTGACACATTTAACTCCAACCATGGGGAAAACCTCCCCTTTTTTGGGCCACAGCCTCCAATAGCATCCACTCCATGGGGAGCCCTCCTTTCCCCAGGATGAGGGTACCATTCCTCCCACCCCTCCTTCTCAAGAGGGCTGAGAGGAGCCAGCCTGTCCTCACACTCTGCAAGGGTTTGCATGTGCAGTTGGAGGTGTATGAGAACTTTAAACTAGCTTCTGTTCCTTGTTAGCATTGGTATACGCACACTTCTACCTGTTAACCATAAGTTAACTTTTTTTTTTCATTTTAGAGCATGAACTTTCAGCCAATATATTTTCACTGTCTGAAGTGGAGCTGAAGTTTAGCCCTACAGCTTTTCCTATGAGAGTGTAATGGCAGAAAAGGTCAGGCTGTTTGTGGAGTCCTACAAAGACTGAACCTCAAAGTTTGTCTTTCGTTTTGAATTCGTGACCTGATGGCATTTGCTAATTTGCATTATCTTCCTAATGTTGATTAATTGTATTTTAGAAACACCGAATAGCTGCAGTTGGCATCATGGGGTGGGAAAATAATTGTGTGTTGGTCTCTGTGAGGACCAAAGCTTTCTGCAATGAGAGCAGCTTTTAGATGTGCAACTATATTGCGGAGGATCTGCTGCTGCTGGCAGGACAAGCAATTTGACCTCAAAGTTGGATGCTTGTTTTTGGAAGCCACTTTCTGCAGGGTCGGTAGGTTCAGGGCAGAGTGAGGCACCCAGGTGCCAGCTTTAGGGGCTCAGATGAGGATGCTGCCCAAGGAGGAGGCTCACAGTGTCTGAAAGCCCTTTGGCAGGGGATCCCCCTGCAGCCGAGCCCTCAAAATGCACCTTAATGCCCCAACTAATCCCTGTATCGCTCTTACGCAGCTGAGCTCGGAACAAAATCCCCGTCATTCCTCCACATCAGCTTAATGACTGCTGTGGCTTACTGCCCTGATGATGGATGATGATGGTGTTAATAATGATGATGATGATGGTGTTAATAACGATGATGATGATGTTAATGATGATGATAATAATAATAATGATAATAATAAAATGGCAAGCCCAAAGATTGGCAGATTCGTTCATCTCCCTAGGCGAGATGGTACCAGCTCCCATCCTCACCATGATTTTCCTCTCTTCCAGTTCCTGCTGTGCTGGCAGCTTGAGAGCATCTCATACTGATGGACTTGGCACACTCCCCCTTGCTTGTCACCAGGTGACCGTTTCACCGATAAATGATACTTATGCTCCAGTAAGAAGGCAAAGAGCCTTTGTCTGCTTTTAATCTATAGTTTTAAATAATTAAGTAAGGCTAATTCTGGTATTTATAATGCAATAGGGTGAGTGTAACTCGATGTGGCCGCTATGGGAAGTGGTTCCCAGCTATCGGGTGACTGTCTTGGGGCAGTAGGTGCACATGACCCAGGTCCCTTCACCTCTGCTCAGCCTCAGTTCAGGAATAAATCCCATGAGGTCGCGGGATAGGAAAGGGAAAGAAAACCCTAAAGGAAAAGTAACATGGGGCAGAGGAACACGACCCTGCAGCTCCCGGCACCGCTGATGTGTATCACTACTGTTCTTGCTTCTACCTCTCTGCTGAGCATCTGCTGGGGATGGGGATGCCTGCCAGGATGGCCGGTGCTCCTCACCAGTACAGCCCGTGCTCTATGCTGCTCACCAGTATGGCCAGTGCTCCCTACCAGTATAGCCAGTCCTGCCCACCCTTGCTGTGCACTGTGCCAGCACTGCAACCCATAGGGCTGGGGTTTCCCGTTCGCACCAGTTCCACCCCCACCTAAGGGGGAGCACAGAGCTGGTCTCAGGCTGGGCTGCTCACACACCACCACCTGCCATCACCCCAAATGTGAAGGACCCTTGGATGTCACCATGGTCACTAGCTGAGCTTTGCACTCGCGCACGCCTATTTGGAAGAGAGAAATGCCAGCAGGTTTGGGGCTAGCTGAGCTGTCTGGTGTGTGGTAGTTCCAAGTTCCCTGTTTTGTGTTGGCTAATCCTGGAAATGCTTGTACAGTCAGGCAGCAGAGAGCTCCCCTCTGCCTGCAGGCAGGCAGGCTTTGGGTGTGCTGGTTAATAATTTCATTTAATTACCTTGGACTGCGATAAGCAAAGATAACAAGGCTGGAATCTCACTCTGTTAGCAATCGCCAAGGGACATCAGCCCCACGCCTTTTGCAAGTGGCATGTGGAGCGACTTGTATACTTTTGTTAAGCGGTGACAGATGCTTAGCAGCATTTCTCAATCACAAAGTTACTTTTAATATCTCATCAAATATTTGCTCTGTGCATTTGCCTGCCTATGATATAGACGTACATCAATCATTAATAAATGTTTTAAGGCAGCGCAAAAGTATTTTGTTGAGTACAGAAAATCCTCCCATGTTGATTTGCAGGGACTGAATTAGCGAGTGCCCCCTGTCCAGCCCAATGCCTCTCCAAGAAGAAGGTTTGCTTAAGGAAATTCTTGTGGGCTCTGGGTCTGTTTTGAAAGGCAAAAGAAGCGGAAGGGAAGCTTCTCAACCAGCTACTGAAGTATTAAAGCAACATGATATCTCAAACAAAATTAAAACCGGGGTCCAAAGTCACCTGTGCATAAATACGTATGCAGTGCAGTCTAATCCCACGGGGGCTCAGCAGCCCATCCCCGCAGCGGGGAGCTGGCGGAGAAGCGGCGACACCCCGGGGTGGCTCAGGGGCCCCTGGGCTTACCTGATTTCCGCAGCGTGGCCCTGGGGAGCCCGGGGGGCAGGTGCTGCCCCGTGCCCCATGACATGGGGCTGTGGGGGCTGAGGCTGCCGCTTCTGCCCGGCTGCGCTCGTGCCTGCATGACTTTTGGCTGGGTCCAATGAAGCTGCCACTTCTCTCTGGCAGGAGCGGGGACAGAGAGTCACGTGGAGGCGGCTGCTCCCTCCCTGCTGCTCTTGCCACCTCACGGGACCCCACTGAGAGATGGTACTTGGCCAGCAGCAGCCGGTGGCCTTGCCCACTGCTCGGTGCCAGTCCAAAAGGTGTCTCTGCCACCCTGAATACTTGCTCCCTTTGCTCTTTGTTGCCAGACGATGTTTCCCGAGGATGGATGACCAAGCTAAGCGTTTTCTTTCCCCAAAGCAAACAGCTTCATGTGCGCCCAGGTGCCGGAGCAGTCCACTCAGCACAGACGCTGTTGCTGGCAGAGAGGTCGCGTCCCTGCTCCACAGAGGATGATTTCTCCTAAGCGTGCCTTAACTATGCTCCCAGAGAAATCAGATCGCCCCAGAGGAAGCCGCACGCCCACTCTCTTTAGCAACCACTGCAACAGCCAAGCCCGGCACCAGGGCAACCGTTCGAGTTATCGTGATTATTCCCTGGCGTGTTGCAACACCCTGTCGTCTACTGACTGCTGCTCGGTCCAGGGGGAGCAGCTGCTGCACTCCGTAGGTAGGAGCTGCAGGAGGGAGAAGCAGCCCCTACACATGAGCCACAGACAACTTGGAGGCACCTAGGCTGGGTGATGCCACTGCGCAGCCCCAGGCTCCTGCTGCCCCAGTTCTCATCCTGCTGGGATGCAGCCCCTGCCTGGATTGGGCCCCTTGTCCCCATCCTCGCTGTGGCTGGAGGTACCATGTTGGCTGTCTCTGAATTGCCACGGCCTGGGAAACCAGAGTCTGCAAAGTTAGGGTCAGAGAAGGAGTTAAACCACCCCAGCAGCTCTTTTGGGCTCTTAGATGAGTGCTGGGGTCCAGCTCTGACCAGGCTGCCCTCTGCCAGCCTGAAGATGCCCAGAATTTCGGGCACAGATGGGGCAAAACAATTGCACCCAGAGGAAGGGTATAAGGGAAGCCAAGGGTTGCTGCCGTGGTGCCCAGCCACATTCATACACTGCAGCACCCAGGGGTGCATGCACTGTTGTGGCCGCCGCAGGCCTGGTGCTGCCGGCCCTGGGAAGAACTGGAGAAAGAGGCCAGACTGCCGTGGGCATGGGGGTGCTTATTCACTTATTTTTACCTCTTCGCATTTTGCTCCTCTCTATGTCCCAGCATTTTCCCCCACCCCAGCCACATTCTCCAGCCAAGGGCTCAGCAATGCCCCGTGTGAACAGAGGCCCCAGTCTCTCCCAGCTCATCTCACAAAGTCCTCCCTGGGGCAGCGCCGGCTGCTGGCACTCACCCGAGCCGGCGTTCCCAGGCTTCCCGCTTCCTCTCGGATACTTGGACTGAAGAGAATATTCTTTCTGAAAGAAAAAATGAAAGAAAAATGGGAAAGGACTGTACAGGTATTGCTCTGTTACAGGAGATTACATGCAGGAGGAGTTGCTGGTTATTTGCTACTAGAGACTTTAAAAAATTAATATTTTTGTTTTAACCTCCTGACAAGAGACTGTTAAATTTAATTGACAGGGTGCATCAAATGCAGGAAATGAGAGGCAGGCTGGTCTGCATTCCCCTGGGTGTGGTGTGTGCAGACGTGTGCCTGCGTGAGCATGGGCAGCCCATCCCAACCAGCTGTGGGTTAGATGCAAGCAGAGTTTTGAAGGTCCCACACAGCTTTTGCCCCTAGACCAGGGCTGTGGTGAAGGAGAAGGCTTTAAGTAGGGAGGTTTTGTGTAGTTCGTCTGCTCAAACTGCAGCCTGCCTCACAACTCACGTGTGCCCCATGAGCTTTTTGTGGCCATGCAGATTCCCTTCACGTTGCTTATTGACCCCTAGCCTGGCTGCTCATTGCACACTCCAAAATATCATTTTGGCTTAATTTTTAACTGAAAAAGAGATGGATGCACATCTATACTACTCCCCTCCAGTTGCCTTTGAACAAGCTAAGTGGCAGGTGGTGAGCTTCAGCTCTGCGAGTTCACTGGAGATGTGTCAAAGAGGGAAAAGCACATCATTTTAAACCTGCTTTGAGCTCCTTAGTAAGTGTAGTTATGGCTGGTAGATGTGGGAGTAGAAAAGAGCTGTGATCCATCATCGCCTGCTTTCAACTGAGTAAAACTAACTGGGAAAAGGCAAGCTAAATTTTGTGGACATAATCTGTCTGATACACCCTAGTGCCTGACCAGCTGCAGATCTGGGCTCTTCTCTGCAGGGAAGTGGGTTTGCAGGGTGCTTAGGACCTCCCATCCTGAACCAGAGGACTTTTTGTGGCAAAGCTGTTTTTCTAGGACCTCCTTGTGCAATGATTCTCTTTGCTATCTAAATTAGTAAGTAATCTCACTCTGTTCTCCTTAGTCTTTGGGATTAACAAAAAGCCTTTGTATTCCCTCTGTAGCTCCCTGAAGGTTAATGTGAAGGTGGTTGATTGCTGGTTGGTATTTTTCTGGAGTGGCTCCTGCAGACGGAGTTGCGTCATTCACTAATTGCCCTAATGTTTCCTATGAAGTGGCTTCATGTCCCAGTAGAAGGTGATGTGGGGAGCTCACTTCAGCATCCCTCATTGCATCTCCTATGCCCCACATGGTCCCGTGTTGCTGTGAGTGCTGTGGGTTTTTCACGGAATCATGGAATGGCTTGAGTTGGAAGGGACTTTAAAGATCATCTAGTTTCACCCCCCCTGCCATGGGGAGGGACACCTCCCACTAAACCAGGTTGCTCAGAGCATCATGCAGCCTGGCTTTGAACACTACCAAGGATGAGGCAGGTGGGGGGGTCCTTGTTTGGAGATGTCACCCCCAGAGGAGCGAGCCCAGGGGAGTCCCTGTGCCAGGAGCATGGGGATGTCACTGATGGGTGGCTGTATGGTTAAATAATAAAGGCTAGGAAGAGGAAGACAGCTCTGGGGGAGTCCACAGCCAGGTCCTTGTTACTAGGGCTGTACTTTAGACTGACTTTTAGCTTCTGAGTTACTTTCTAGCCAACATTGCTAGTGATGCTGGCTGCTGGCTGACATTTCTCTAGACAATTGCTGCGACACCAGGAGTTCACTTGTGTGGGCACATCTCCTGTGTAATAAAAAACCCCAAGCGTGCCAAAAGAGCTCCCCACACAAATACTGGCTTTTCCAAGGTTGTGTAACGCAGCCAGCCGATGTCAATGCAATGACAGAGAGATAACACTGCCGCCGAGATGGGCTTGCTGTCTGCCTGACCGCAGTGCCGAGGAGCCTTGATGCAAGCTGTGAATTACAGAGCAGACAGCTCTGCCTGGCCCTGCCTAACTGTATCTTTATTAAATCTCCACTCACAGCATGGGGTTGGGAGCGTAGCGTCACTGCCAGTAGTGTCCAGGCTCTCGATCCGCAGACAAACTTCTGACCTCTCTAAAGTCACCCAGAGCTTGGACTTGAAGGCAGACAGCATTTTACCTCCTGCTGCAGGGAGGTCCTGGGGACTGGTTAAACATTTCTTCTTCTGGGTTAATACTAGATGTCGGCTGAGGTGCTGCTTGTGCTAGTGGGGACTGGCTGGGCAGCCCAGCCCTCCCTCCCAACTGTGTGTCACAACCCCCAGCACAAAATTCATGCAATCCCATTGCAACCTAAGAAGTCATACTGGTTGCACTGTGGTTGCACTTGACAGCGGTAAAGCCAAGGCCAAGGGATGTGTAGGCTGGTCAGAGCTCTGCTTGGTTGCTGATACTCAGTCACTTCCATGGCAAAGGGTGGCTGGAAAAACACTCCTGCTAATCTCCACTCCCATGAGTGTGTTTGCAGAGCAGGACGGCTTCTTGCACCTTCCCAGCTGACAGCGGGAAGTTAATGATTGCCTAGTTGATAGAGACTTTTGTCTGCTCCCCATGGGACAAAGTAGATTATGTGAGTCTGTCCTCAACCCAGCTGGGCAGGGGCATAGGTACCACAGGAGTCAGAGGGCTTCGTTTGTTGCTGAGGGCTCAGACAGAGAAGCTGTATTGCAGTAAATGGGTGGAAAATGCCCGCTATTTTCCAAAAAACTCATATTTCCACATGAAAATCTCTTCTGCGTGCTATGCAACTGATCTGGCCAGGAGTAAGAAGTAGTAATGAGACCTGGTATCGGACAGTAATGCCATGTCCCACTGCAGGACAGATGCAAGTGTGCCAGGCGAATGAAGGAGGAGCTGCCCTGAGCCCATCTGGTGCTTCCATCAGTGGCAGCAGCAACCGGCCTGCAGTGGCACCAGCAAGAGAGGGAGGATCCTGGAGACACTCTGCGAGCAGATACCACTTCTAACTCAGAGGCTGGCTGCTGTCTGGGATCCCCAGCCTGCTTTGAGCATGTTAATGAGGACACCTACCACTTGGGCTGGAATTACCCTGGTTGTTAAATGGGGCTAAATGCAACAAAGCAACACAAGGTATAAATAGTAAGTAGTCTCATGTACTTTTACTGTTCTTTCTTACTCCTAAACATCTTGGGCATCATTATATCCCAGCAAGACCATTCCTGCCCCCGACTCTGATGCACAGTAAAGAGCTCCTGCAGCAAATGTCTAGAGGCAGTTTCACAGTTGTAGACTGCTCAAAGCAGGCATCCCTCCTCCGTGGCTCCCCGCTCGGGGAGTGCAATGCTCCTGCTGCAGTTTAAAGCCAGCCTCCCTGTATAAACCATTAATCAGTGTTACTTGTCCTACACGTGGGTGCTCTAATATTTACTTGCAGCAAAATTGATAGCTGGTAATTTTGGACCATGTTTGTGCTTTGATGAAAGCGGTTAGGGAAATGAGCTGTCAGCGAGGCCAGAATGTGAGCCTCGGAAAGGGCAAGAAGGATGGTTTCAGACAGATTCAGATCAATACAGGTGCCATTAAGGTGCAATATCATGGCATCTATATTGTACTGTAGCCAAAGTCTGAGCTAATAAATTAGGCAAGAAATTGCTGCGATCAGATCATGGTGATAAAGAGGTGTTAAAGTGAGCAAAATGCTGCCCAGGCTGAGAACTGATGTGAATCTCCCACAGACCTGGTTTTGGGAGGAAGGCACCATTAGCAGAACTGGAAGTTGCCCAATCTGTTTGGGAGTAGATGAGCTCAGAGAAAGGTACTTTGTCCATAAGGTGCCATAGCAGCTGCTAACATCAGTGTTCAATGAATGAACATATCCACTGATCAAAATAGTCTTATTGCTGAACCCAGAGGCTTTGAAAGAAGTTGTCATGACCTGGAAGAAAGCACTGATGGTTGGCAGATCAAAGACATTTCTGTGTGTAATGAGGCCACAAAACATGCAGTTTAGAGGTGAGCCAAATTGTACTCTACCATTGCTTTCAATTAGCCCCAAATACCCTCTTGCTACTCCCGGTGCTCCCTATGAAAATGCATGCTCCTGGATGCTGAGATACCAACTAAGCTGTTGCCCAAGCCTCCTGTGTTATTGCTGAATTCTGGTCTATCTGCTCATTTGCAGCGGCTGGGACTGATCCAGAGACCTCAGTGAAATCACCCCCTGGAACAAACTTTTGAGGATTACCAAGACTTTTTCCCATCTGTGATGTCAACACTCAAAACTGTCAGCTTGATTTTTTTCCTGCGAAGTCTTGCCATGTGAGATGTTGAGGCTTATTTGATTCAGCAAGCTGGTACACATGTTTGCAGAGATGATACCATTTTCTTGTTAAGAAGACACACAGAAAACCAGCAGCATTCTCTAATGCCTAATATCACTGCTAACTTCCCTCCTGGCCTTGGCTGAAGGAAGTGCTGCAGTTTGGATGAATTTTCAGAATTCCTTGAGGGCTAGGAAAGGCAATATAACAATTCCTCCCTCCAGAGCTGGCAGACAGGTCTCTGCCTTCCCAGTGGCGGTCATGACGTAGCTGCTGTCAGGGCTGTTGCGAGAAACTTCGGGTTCCTCTCTCTTACAGGGGCAGAGCGATGCTGGTTTCGAGAGAGTTACTCCCCAGCAGGGAGCTTGACTGTGCACATTCCTCTGCTCCCAGCTCATTATGAGACGCTGTTATTTTGGCAGGTTTTGCAATCGGGACTGGCAGGCACCCAGGAATCAACGTCCAGGCACATCCCAGCGCTCCCAGCTACGAAATCTGCTGCCGTGGCGCTGCCGTTGTCATGGGAAGGGGTTTCAGCGGGGTCTCTGAGCCACCACGGCATCCAGCGCCCAGCCCCGCTGCTCCCTGTGCCAGGCTGCCCGCTGCTCTGCTGCCCTTCTCCAGTCCTCCATCCACACTTGCCCAGGGGTGAGCAAGTTTGTCAAGCGAAGCCGTGAGCTTGTATTACTCCTGGGCCCCGGCCACAGCCATAGCTGATTTCACTATCGTATTGCAAAGGACTCTGAAAAATATCAAGTTATTGGTGTAACATTTCATTACAAGTCTTCTGACCTCTACATCTGCAGCATGTCTTGGGCTAAAGTGGACCTGAGGGTGGATTGTTGTGGCCACTCTCAAGAGGGCAACCAGCAGCCTTGGGGATTTTTTGACAACAGTAATTTGTAGATTTAGGCTTGGAGAAGGAGGCTGGGCTCTCTGTCCAGATACGGGGCCAGGCTCACGTTACTGCAGCTCCCGTGCCGCTCTCAGGGAGCACCAGCCAGGTGGCCACTTTGCTACCCAGTCAAGTGGAAAATTGCAAATGCTTCAAATAGAGCTTAGTGTTATTTTATTCATAAAGAAAACACAATTTGACACAGATGAGTGCTGCGCTGACCTCTGCCTGTCTTTGTCACCAGTACCACTCCCCTCCCGAATCCTCCTGGCGAGGCTGGCCCCAGAAGGCAAGCACAGCCGTCCTGTGGCCATGAAAGCTGGCAAATTAAGGCTGATCTCACAGATTGCCCAGAAAAAAACGTACAAAAAAAGCTAAAGTAGGGAAGCCACAGCATGAAAAAGGGAGCTTGCTGGAACCACCAGCCCCAGGGCAGAACCCCCGCTGAACTCCCCACTGAAGCTGAGCAAATGCTCCTTGGCTGCACAGGACCCCACAGCTGGGGAGATGGAGTGTGACACACCAGACTTGAGCCAAAAATTTCCTGCAGATTAATGAGAGCAATCAGTGACAGGGCTCAGCCCTGCGGCAGCCGGTGCACAAGGCTCATTTGTCAGCATTCAAGCTGACTGTGAAGCCCGACACCCTGTTGCGAGGGGCATGGAATGGCTCTCAGCAGCTTCCTTGCACAAACTGGAGCAGCGCATCCATCCATCGGCATGGTGCCGATGCACTTACTGTTCTCCCTTGGTCCTAAGGAAATCTTTGCCTGCAGTTCAGTCATTTTTAATCTGGTCCTTTGCAATGTGCAGAGCACATAGCACCGCTGCTGCATGCCAGGGCAAAACCAAATTCTTGCCCTGCTATCTATTGGCAATACCTGCATTGCCCACCTCAAGGCTATTAGCAGGAGTTAAGCTGTTGCTAAGGATAAACCATTTTTCACCTGTCTCAGAAGCTTACTTTTGCCCTGTGCTGGAGGTGTGGTACCACTGGTGATGTGAAAGACTGCTCCACTATTTCTGGGGCTGCTGCTGACTGCACGGGAAGAGTATCAGTCACTGGCATGAAAGGGCTCCAGCAGTTTGGGAGTGAATTGCTGTCATGCTGCAGAGAGACCATCAAGACACTCTAAAGTGCCTTTAAGAATGGTATTTTTTTTCAAAAATGAAGGCTTATGCCACATGAATAATAGGGACAACATTTATTTCTGGCATTGTGTCATGCTGTCCTAGAGCAACCAGGCTGCAGTGGCATCATTACTCCACTTCACAACCAGACACTATATGTTAAGGGCCAAGGATAGTGCTGCCATCAGAAATCTGCTTTTCTGGCACCACCCAGTTGTGCTCTTTACCTGGCCAGGATCACTAGAATTGGTCCTTAGCTTCAAAAAATGGGGTTTATGAAAAATAAGGGCAGAAATGCCCTGGCAGCCCCAGGCACTGCTGGTAGCAGTCTGGCAAGGTAGAGCAAGGTGGTCTGTTCCCCGTGGGCAGTGTGTGCCAGTGTCAGTCAGCTGGATCCTGTGTAGAGGGGGACCCCAAAGGGAAGGTGCCAGAAGGAAGGAGGTTTAGCTGTCATCTGGAACAAGCTGCCACCTACCAGGATGCCCGCCATCATGGGCTGCAAATGAAGTAGGCAGTGGGGGAAGAGGTGAAGCATCCCTGTTCTCACATGGTTCATGGGGAGGCAGCAGGTGACTCTTGAACAACCACCCCCCAGGAGCAGAGCAAAACAGTGAAGCAGTGAAACCTTTAATTGCTTTAATCCATTTTTATCTGAGGACTGCTGAGCCATCCCAGACCTGGCAGCTGCTGCATTGCCTACGAAGTGATCTTTCTGGTCTCCCCATGAGTGCATCATGCACCTCGCTTCAGTCTGAGCCCTCTTCCATGGCTCCTTTGCAGCCGTGGATGCTGCAGGCAGCACTGGCTGGAAACAGACAGCTTCCGTTCACCTGCTGGAGAGGCTGGCAGTATGCTCCTCTGCATCCTCCCCAGGACCTTCAACCACAGATCAAACCCCTGTATCACAGCTTCTCATGCATAGACTGGTGAGATGTGCTCAGTTACCTTACTGCCGTGAGGGCTGCATGTCCTGTGCTTGTGTGCACACCCCTGCGCTGCTTCAGGGCAAAGTCAGCTGTCTAGAGAGGTGGTATGGGTATCACGGCAGTGGGGAAGGCACAGCCTTAAACTGGGGCAGCTGTGTCCAAATTAGTTCCCTGCCAGCACTGAGCCTATATAAACCCTTTCAGGACCAAAATGTTAACCTCTCTGGAGGCAGGGAATGGGTCACATTAGGTGTTGGAGTTGATTTACGTGTGCTAAATGAGTACTTGGAATGACAGAGGTAAGAAATAAAGCTGCGATCTCTTTCCAGGAGCTAGTGCAACCTACTGTAATGAGTTTGGCTTCTGAGGACTGGGATGCTACAGCATTTAATTTTACTTTCTTTGAAAGCTACAAAAGCCTGGAGCAGTATCACTGCTCAATCAGAGTCCTCAGATGTCACCACTGGCATAAAGTCACCTTAGAGGGCTTCTGTGGAGGTTTAGAACCAGTCCCAGCTCAGCTCTCACACTCTGGGCTGGGCTGTGTCAGACAGGTGAGAGGACTTGCAGATGTTTGCTGTCTCATGAGCCTGATCTGTTATTTTCTGGGCATATGTTATTTTTGCCCAGAAATAGGGGTTTTATCAATGATCTCTTTGCTCTTGTGAGGCATTTGGGGCTTTTCTGGTGTGCAAAGTTATCAGCTCTCATTCTGTCTCTCTGAACCAAGGCTTGTTGCAAGCAGCACATGGCAAACCCTTCTCCCCGAGCACTGCAATGCTCCAAACACTGAAAGGTTGTGGTTCCTTGTTGTCATCTGATTTTTGGATTTGCTCCCGGGGCCAGTGCCACCAAACAACTGGTGGCATTCAGTGACTGTTGGTGGGACTTGTTCTGCTCATGGACCTTGGCACCTGCAGCCCGTCTTGCTGAAAGTGGAGTGGCAGCCCCAGCTGGCGAGGGAGGATGGCCACTGCTTCAGTGGCAGAGCGGGCAGGGTCCCTCCGAGGGCTCTTGTGCTGCCTGGGCAGAGGGATGCTTTGAAAGAGCTGGCAAGGACACTGGCTACTGGCTGTCTGTAATAGCTGTCAGGGAGAGCCAGGAAAATCCTGCTGTGCCTGTTAGTCTGTGGAGCATGATGGGGCACTGGTGTCCTAGCCCACTGCCTTGTGAGGGCTATATCCCTACAATGTCCCCTCTCATGTGAGAGGAGCAGCTGGATGATGGGGCCTCTCCTGGGTGTCACAAGATACTGCGCTTTGTACCTCTGTCTTTCTGTAGTTGAGCATTTCCATCCCCTCCGGGACCAATTTGGGCCTTATTCCTCATCTTGTTTCTGAAGTGGTTTAAATTCCAGCTGCTGCCCATGCTGGTAGCTGAAGGGAAGATGTTGGTGATGACAGGTCTTGGGGCTGTCTACTTTGGCTTCATGCAACCTATGTCCCTGCACCAGCCTCTGTGCTGGTCCATGGCAGCTTCTTCCCTGTGCTCTGCTGCACTGGCATGAAACAGCCCTTTTCTTTTTCATTATAAACTTCTCCTGCCAGCCACAGATACAGCTCCTCTTGTTCACCTTACTCATTCCTGTGCTTTCCAAAACAAGGACCGAGGATTTTTGTAGTCAGGCTAAGAATTTCTAAGCTCTTGAAGGGTGAGAACCAGTTTTTTGTCAGTTTGGATCTTTCGTTTAGTAATACAGACTTTTTAATATTTCCCTTTAAGCATTGTCTTGACACTTTGGGGCCCTGCTCCCTGTTGGATCATGGTTTTAGCAGCGGATGCTAGTCAAGAAAAGTGATGTTGCTGAGCATGGTGGATGCTGCTGTAGCTGGAGTTGCCCTGCATGCGCGGACCTGGTGTGATGGCAAGCAGGGTACGTGCATGCAGAGCTGAACTGTCAGGATTAGTCCTACAGGAGTGATGTCTGCTTTTGGGTGTTCACCTGTGTGCCGGGTCCAGGGAAGGGAATCCCTTGGTCAGCATTAAGTGATGCTAGGAAAATATGACTGTTGCTTCCTACCTCTTTCAGGATGTTTGGAAGCTCCTGAAAAACGCAACTTTCATCTCTTATTCTCTCCCTGCCCTGTGACAGCAGCAGACAGATGCCTTTTCAAGACTGAGACCTTTCTCCTGACAGATGACTGACTTCTACACAGTAGGAACATGACTCTGCTATTACCCACAGCAGAGCTGCTAGAAAAACAGGGGAACTTATTTACCTGTTTGAGAGCCTCCTCCTGCTAACAAGGGGCAGAGCAAGAGAATTATTCCCCCTTCCACCTTTTTGCAGAGGAATTTTTTTGGGACTTGCGTTTTATTATGAGGTGTTGTTTTTTGTAGTCTTCATCTCCCTTATCATATCCTGGGATGCATTAAGAAGGGTGTGTCCTGCAGGTGGAGGGAGGTGCTCCTCTCCCTCTACTCTGCCCTAGTGAGACCACATCTGGAATAGTGTGTTCTTTTCTAGTGTTCCTAATTCAAGAGGGACAGGGAAATACTAGAGTCCAACAGAGGACTATGGGAATGATTAAGGGAGTGAAACACTTCTCTTATGAGGAAAGGCTGAGAGACCTGGGGCTGTTTAGTCTGCAGAAGAGAAGCCTGAGAGGAGATCTTACTAATGTTTACAAAGATCTGAAGGGTGGGTGTCAAGTAGAAGGGGCCAGTCTCTTTTCGGTGATGCCCTGTGATAGGATAAGGGGCAATGGTCACAGACTGGAACACAGGAAGTTCCACCTCAACATGAGGAAAAACTTCTTTACTCTGAGGGTGAAGGAACCTGGCACAGGCTGTCCAGAGAGGCTGTGGTATCTCCTACCTGGATATGATCCTGTGTGGCCTGCCATAGGTGATCCTGCTCTGGCAGGGGAGTTGGACTCGATCTCCAGAGGTCCCTTCCAATCCCTAACATTCTATGATTCTATATGAATAATGTGTATGATTGCTGGTGAGAAAACTCCGTGAAGTGCAGCTAAGTGGGGTAGTGGAGCAGCTTGACAGAAGCCAAAGTTGGTCGGAAATGGGGCTCTGCTCTGGGCCAGCTGTGCTGGGGCAGCTGAGGGACACGGTGCGTGTCCTGGGCCATCTTCCTTGTACCATGAAGATAATGGTGGATGATAGACCAGAGGGCCTGACCTGTGTGAGCTGAGACACAGGCAAAAGCACTTCTCTGTCCAGGCTGTGGAGGTAACCCTCACTAGTAGAGTGAGTTGTGTTTGTGGGGAAATCCTACCGGCAGCTCCCAGAAATGCTGATCCTGTCCTTCTGCTCAGATGGAGGAGTTTTAAAGGATACTTTCAAAGCCCCACTTTTCAGCATGGTTCGCTAGGAACTGTGGTTTCCCTCAACAAGCAGAGCTTCTCCCTGGCACTGGCGTGCTGCCTCTTGTTATTTTAAACCGGCCACAGAGCAAAGCTCCCCACTCGACAGCAAGGCTAATCTCAGCTCATCTGACACTAGTGTAAACTGACACTCTTGGGAATTTGTGGACAGAACACTTTCCCTCGGGAAGCAGCCACTACGCAAACCCTGCCTTGAAAAACCGGGGAGAAGAGCAGCAGAGAGATGCAGATGTCTGGGAGCATCTTCCTGAGCATCCTGAGGAGCTGCTGCTGGGGAGGCTGTGCTTATAGAGCTATTTGAAGGTGGTTTGCTGTGGTTAGAGGGATGTCAGACCCATTCCTGCACCCTGCAGGGCTGGTGCTCTGCAGAGCAGAGGAATCAGCACCAGCTCCACAGGACCCCTGAACCAGCGGGATGCCCCGGCAGGGGACTGTGTTTTGCTGGAGCCTTGCTGTCAGCTTGGGCCCACAGGACGGTGGTGATATCAGAACAGATTTTTTGGGAGCAACTACAGCCTTTGAAAGTAGAAATGTCCTTGGAGCCATGCTGGCAGCCTTTCCGGTCCCTTTTGTTGTGGAGCTGGGGGTTGCCTTGCACTCCACAATCCACTACTGTAATCCCCTTGGAGTGCTGCTCTGGTCTAAACTTAAAAGGGGTGCAGCTGAGACTGCTAATTCAGGCAGTGCTGGCGAGGGGTGCTGAGCCTTCCCCCAGCTCCGTTCTCCTGTGTGGGTCCTCTCTGGGCTATAGCTGGTAGATGGGGTCATGCCTGCACCCTGAGCTATACTGGTTCTGCAAGGGCTGGGGGAAGGAGAGCCTTCCTGCCTGTCACCTAGACCCAACCTGGTCCTTGGGGGAGGGCTGACGCTTGCCCACCCAGAAAATGCAGCAGGGGTTGTTTCCATCCCCCATCAGCTTCAGCCTAAGGATAAAGCACTGACCCAGGAGCTGCCAATCAGACATCCCTGCTTGGTGCCAGCTGGGCAGTGGCACAGGCTGTTTTCAACCCTGGAAATGTTTGGAAGGCTGAAATGGGAGTGAAATCTCTGACCTTTTGGTCCCCATGAAAGTAAAGCTGTCTCAGAGCTCTTTGGGATTGCCAGGAAGCTGTTGCGATGGGAGAGTCTGAGCTCCCAGGAGCATTTCAATGCCAGGTCATTCAGTGATGGGCTGTGGTGGGATCATGGTGTTGTTCAAAGAGGGAGTAATGGGGAAAGTTGTCCAATAGTTGTCTGATCTGATGGTCGAGAGGCTGGCATAGATAGCTCTGCATGCAGCAGGGCTGAACTGGGTGGCACTGAGCCAAGCCTGACAGCTTATTTTCCTGCTTTCAGTAATGCCTGTGCAAATGTGCCGAAGCCTGAAGGTCACGGCTACGTGAGCAAAGGTCTGGGGATTAGCAGTGGGCAGAGCATTGCTCCTCCCGGGTGTGCTATCAGATGCGCCCATACCCCTGAAGGCGACAGACCGTGCTCAGATATGCATGCAGGGTCCCTTTTGGGGCAGAGGGCCACCACTGTCCCTATTGCAATAGAAGTGTGGTGCACGAGTGCATTTCTCTTAGAGCTAGGAGATAAGCTACAGAAATCTAATACTGGATCGGAGCATCGCAACTGAATGGTGATGACACATCTCTAGGCACTGATGTCATTAGACATGAAAGCAAGATGACATCTAACAGCACCCTCAGCACAACCATCTCTAGCCACCTCCACACGACTCTGACTCTGTAAACCACCATTTCCTTTTGGAGCTGTGTGACTGCTACCCTGGGGGATTTGGAGGAGAGGGAGATATGCCTGTGTACTGTGAGTCCTGGCTCAGCTTCTCCCTGTCCTGGGAGGTAGCTGGAAGCAATTCACAGGTCAAGAAATACGTGGGGCTCACTCTGAACCACATCTGTGGGCTTTCAGACTCACTTGGAGCAAGGCTGATGTTTCTCCCCAGAAAGCCAAACTTTGCCTGTCCTAATGCAATGCTCTGATCCCTCCTCACTGTCCTGAAAGCCCCAGTAGGCCCCAATACTGAGCCCATCAAATGGAATTACTTGATCTGGCCCTGACAAGTGACACCCGGGAGTGAGTCCCTTCCCTCTAATCCCTTGGTACCATCAGCTGCTTTAGCACGCGCAGGGCAAAACAAGCACCATGTGAGCTGATGGTGCCTTCTCCACCATCCCGCCACCGCCTCAGCAACCCTGAATAAAACCGCCCCGTTACCTTTTTCCCGTGAGCCGCCCCCATGGTCCGATGTGTTGGCTGTGCTCTGCTCACCCAGGGTGCAGGACTCTGGTCACCAGCCCCGTTAGTCCCAGAGGGAAATGCAGCTGTGCAGCTCCCAGCCCCTTGCCGGCTGCTGCGGGGAGATGTGGGTGAAATCCAGCCTGTCTGCAGCAGGGTCGGGCGGGAAAGCTTGCTTTTGCTCCCTTCTCCCAGCACGTGGAGAACTCATTTTCTTCATGCACCTAACGGCTGGCTCGCGCCCAGGCTCTGCCCGGGCACAAAGGCAGCTTTCATGCTGCGGATGCCCGGTTTCTAAGCCGGGATCCGTATTTTGAGAAGCTGTGGAAGATTACAGTAATTGCACTTGACAGGGCAAGATGTCACAGGACGCGGATTCGCCTGGTTGTGGGGCCCTGGCACCAGTCAGTCCTCGCCTGTGGCATCCCTCCTAGCTGCTCTTTTGGTGCTTTGCCGAATAAACCTGTACCCCAAAACTAGAGGAGGATTATTCCTCTCCTTCCTGTCTTCATTCTGGCTCTTGTCTCCTGTTGCAGCACTGATTTTTGCAAACTTTGCTCCTGCAAATGCCCCGGGCTGCCTATTTGCTGCTGCAGTGCTGGAGCCCACCATGGCCCCTATGTGAGGCCAGGATACTCAGAGCTGCATCCTGGGAAGCCGAGCAGGTCAGGGCTGGTGTTTGCTGAAGTCTCTCGGGGATGCGACCTGGTAAAAACCAGCCAGGTAGGTGCCTGTTTCTGCAGTAGTACAGTTCTTAAAATGCCGAGGCACTAAAAATATTTTATATGGGGATTGCTATCCCTGCACCTACCATCCTTTTCGGATCTTTTTAAAAAATGAGCAAGTTAAATTTGACTCCTGAAGGCATAATTATACCCCCGCCTCTTAGATTCTTCACGTTTGAAAAGTTCCAACTTATTTATCAGGACACAGTGCATTTGGCAGGAATGGTGCTTCAAAACACTCACTGCTGATTAAGGTCCCTGCACAGGAGTTGCACTTTCAACTCTCCATTAAAAATAGTGATGTGCCTTAGTAACTGCTCCGCAATGGACTCAGAGCTAGTTTTAACCATCTGTAGTGTGCTGGAACATAAATTTCCATCATTCTGGCTATAAACCAGATTTCTAGTGTGTGTTAGAAAAGGCTAGAAAGAGTTTTCAGTTGCTGAAAGGGACTGGTTTTCTTCTGGGCTGTAGCTGATGCTGTGCACTGGTTTACCCCGTGCAGTCACCTTTCCAGTTCTTAGACTGTTTACAATTTGGCTTACGAGCGAACCTAGATCCTTTGAGGGGGCTTAAAATAGTTGGCATATTTACGCTGGCAGTGCGGCAGGGCTGTGTGATGTGAGGGCTGTTGTGTCTGTTGTGTTATTTCTCACTGCTTCCACGGGTAGGGATGATTCAGCGTGTTTGGGATTAACTGTTACTGTTGCAGCAGATTTAGGGATGGATTTATGGCAGAGGCTTCCCTCAGTGCGATCAGGTGCACATTAAAAGTGCAGGAGGCTGGGCTAAAATACTGCAACTATTGGGGGATTCCTCTGTGATGACTGTTTTGGGGGTTTATTTCAGCCTTTGGACAGGTGTTACACAATTTATTTCAGGATTTTTTTCCTCATTTAGGAAAAAAAGTTTGTCTTGCTGTTTTTGGATGACGGTGCTGGGTTTTTGGATCCATGGTTTTATCTCTAAAGTGGCTGGTGCAGGACAGGCTGCGTCTCTTCCTGTCCTTATCCTGCCAAAGTTCCTCACTACTTCTGCTCCCTGGGGTGACCTGAGGACTCAGGTAACCATTGTGACCTGCCTGCTGGAAGCTGTGATGGGGCAAACTCTGCTGTTAGAGGCAGAGAAGTCTGTACAGGAGAGCCTGTTACCCTGCACAGCTTCAAGTGCTCCAGCAGAAATGATCCACCCTCGAGTTCTGCAAAAACTACTGGTCTGCTTTAAAGAACGGGTCAAACCCAGATACCATCATAGGAAATTAAAGTCTGTATATGATGCAAATTTGTCCCTGTCCATGATGACAGATAAGCCTGAGCCATCACTCACGCAGCGTGTCTGATCTCAGCAGTGCTCGCACTCAGGGAGGTTTTGGGTACAGAGGGTGCTGAGTGAACACATCCGGACACGAGCGAGAGGCAGCTGCTCCCCCAGGACCTGCTCAGGGTTGGGCAGCAGCACAGGAACCACACTGGCAGGAGGTCTGCAGGGCTCTGACAGCCTGCAATTGGGCAGGGATCTCTCCTCTCCCGATAGTGTTGGCTGGTCACAGGTTGGGGTGCAGCTCCCAGAGCAAAGAGGGTGTTCGATGCATATCGCTCCAGATCGATGCTGGCTTCAGCTCTCCCGGTAAAAGGCTCCCACCTATTGGTTATGCTGCACAACTTCAGCTGTCAGAGGAACTTGCACCTCCACCTCTGCCTCTTTGCTGGATAAAGTTGTGTTGGCAGAACCTTTTGGGGACTTGTAATGGAGGGTTTAACTCTGGCAAAACCCAGGAAAGATGCAGTCAGGTGGGGAAAACACTTTGGTCTGCAAATATTACCCTGCATTGCTGCAAAGCCATCTGGCTTTATTGTAGCTTGTAGGAGACACTGAGGGATTGGCAGGACCTCCAGGGGAAAAACACCACGGCCTGAGCATCCCCAGGGATGACTTTGTCCTGTGATGTACGGGGAGGGTGAGCACCCGTGTGCAGTGCTGTGGGATTCGTGGTAGTGGAGCCTGGGTGGTGGTGAAGCCTGGGTGGTGGTGAAGCCTGGCTGGTGGCAGAGGAAAAGTGTGCCTGCAGGGAAAAGCGTGGATTTTGCTTGAAAATGGAAGTGACAAGATAGTGTTTTATAATTAGGTATCTTATTTCAGAAATCTGAAAAAAACTTTCTCCAAAGTTTTTGGTTGAAAGACAGAAAAAATAAAATATCCTGGGTTGACCCATAGATGAGGACAGCTTGGCTGAAACGTGGCTGGGTATTTGCTCAGGCTCTGCAGGCACCTGTACAGCTCTTCTCCAAGCCCTGTGTAGCCCCCTGCTGTGAAATAGCTGGTCCCTGGGGGCAGGCAGCCACTGCTTGGGTGTGTGACCAAGTGGTGGGGGGCTGGGGTTCTCGTGATGGGGCCGGGGACCCTCTGAGATAGGTCTTGCCTCCATGGCAGGCTAGGGCTTGATGCTAATCCATCTTCCTGGGGGCACAGCCCTCCAACTCCAGCAGCTCAGGCCAGCCATCATATTTATTTGTGTTCCTATCATTTTTGATGTGCTGAAGGAAGAAAAAGAGAGAAAATTAATGAGGAGGTTGGTGGCACAGTACAAGTCTGCAGTGTGGCACAAGTTGCAGCTTGGCTCAGCGTGGTGGGTAACATCACTGACCCATGTCTTCTGCAGACTGGTAGGCAAGATGTAGGTCGGGAGTTACTACAAAGAAGATGGGAGGGGAGGCAATGTACCTCTTCATATGGGCTCTTGTCCTTCAGCCCTTTTGCTCCCAAGAAGACCCAGTTGTCCCGGAAGCCCAGCTTGCTCACATGGCTGCTGCCCAGTTCCACAAAATATGCCCGTATTTTGTCGTTCATCCTGAAAGAGGGTAAGAAGGTGTTAGTGTGGTGCCAGGTGGGTGTCCTCTCCTGTCCCTTCTCTGCTGCTGGCAGCAGCATGTCCAGCTGCACCCCCAGCTGTGGGTTTTTGGGGAACCGAGTGTTGCTCCCAGGGCCAAACTCACTTTGTGGCAGCATCGTCATAGCTGGCTGTCATCACGATGGTGCCATGCTTGATCTCTTGGAGGAAGGTATCCAGTCTGTTAATGTCTGGGAGACAAGAGCATTAGGGAAACAAAATGGGATTTAGCAGGAACTGCTGCAAGACAGCTGAGGGAACCTCCTCTGGGTTAGTGGGAAATACCCTGACTGTGCTGGTGCTACCCAGGCTTTGGAGTCATGGGCTCAGGGAGACACGGGCTCCTAGATGCCACATTCCCTATTTTGTGTTCCCACCTGGGCTCTCCTGCAGCACCCACGGCCGGCACTTTCCTTCTGCTGGTACAAACTGCAGGGGGGAAACTGCTCCTGAACTTTGCTTGCTTACTGTGAAATCTAGTGATGCGAGTTTACTTCCCCGTTTAAGAAACGACCCCGCTCGCTGCAGAGCTGTCCGCCCTGCGGTCATGCAGTCCGCTGTATCCCGGGAATCGTTCCTCATCCCACATCCGTGGGTTGCTCGAGTCCAACGCCCCATCTAGTGGTACAGGAGCTGACTGCCTGCTCCTTCCTTCCGAGCTGCCTGCTCCTTCATTCCCGGCTGTCTCTCCCACCACACGCCTCGCTCGCAAACTTAGCCGGAAATCTCAGTATATTGGCGTTTCTCCTTAAAACTCCACAGTTACCAAGAATGTGGCTTTTGTTGCTGCCAGCCTCGGCTCCTGTGCCCAGCCTTGCTGGGGCTGGGGGCCACATCTCGTCTGCCATGCCCCAAGTTCCTCATTTATCCTCCTGTGAAAGGCAGGGAAACAAGCTGCTTCTCAGCCACCACCAGCATTCAAAAACTGAGTTGGAAGTTGCAAAATCTCAGGATTAGTGTAATTACCTGATCTCAGAACCTACCCTCTCTCAGGTCTCAAGAGCCCTGGTTTATTTGGTTTAATGGAATTATATTTTTCAGGTTATCGTGTACACATAAAAGGAGCAAGAAGATGACCTCAGATGCGGATACATTAGGAGGACTCCAGGCACAATGGCCTCAGGGAAGGTCGAGCTTTTACCGCCTGAGCTGGCAATCCTGGTCAAACTCCACTAGACTTTATCATTAAATACACGAGAGAGGAGCAGCCTGAATAGCCGGCAGCCCCAAATGCTGGTGTGAGCCCCAGCTGGGAACCACCAAGCAGCAAAGCGATTGTACTTACTTCCAGAGTACATGTCGAATGTGTCAGTTTTCAGGAGCTGCCCACTTGTTCCTGAAAGGTTAAAATTCAGAGCAGAGCACAGTGAGTTTATACTGGGCTGGCTCTAGGCTTTGCCTGGCCATGAGCTTGATGTTCCTGCTGCAAAATGCTTTGCTCTTCCCTTGGTGTGTCATATTTACTGCGATGGTGATTGTGTCACTTGGAGTTCAAGCAGCCATCGTGCACGACCCAGGCGAGTTTGTTCCCATCTCCTTGTCAGTGTTTGCAAATGTAACTGTGGCTGTACAGCCCGTGCAGAGCTGGACTGATGTGCTTTTGGCTCAGCCACGGTGCCTGGGATGGGGTTCCAGGTGGTCTGATCTCTCCCAGGAGAGGAAAGGATGCAGGAAGAGGGGGTTTAGCGCCCACCCAACTCACCATTCACCAGTGCGATGTTCAGGCCTCTGCCAATGTTGTTTTTCACACTGCTCATGAGGCTGGAAAGGAAAGCAGAGCACAAGTAAGTGCAGGGAAATGCTGGTGCCCATGAAATTGTGATGGAGCAAAGTGGCTACAGACATCAAAATATCCCCAGAAGCAGTAGCAAAGAACACAATTTCCAAATTTTTTTAACCACAAATGCACTGCGATGGCCATCAATGTGCTCGGCAGAGGCCAAACTTGTCCTATTCAAGCCCAGGCCAGCCATGGCTGCCCTGTCCCTGCTGTGTGCTGCTTACATCACATCGTTGAAGCAGATGGAGGGTCCCACCACATTTGCGGCACCGCTGATGATCTTGAAGGCAAAATAATTCTGGGGGCAGCTCTTCTGGTTCCCGCACTTGTACCGGGGCGGCTGCTTGCCTGTGAGGAAGGAGCAGAGCTGCAAGCCACGGTGTTGGCCCCACGGAGGGACACTGGCTGTGTCCTTAAGGGTTTGAGCAGGGCTGGCACTGGGGAACAGCTGCCCATTAAGGGGGCAACTCCTAGACCAGCTTCTTGCATGAAGGAGGCTCGTCCTAGGGCTGGGACCATCTTCTTGTTTGAGGTTTATGGTGCTGAGGCTTGGGGTGGGATGGGCTGACCAGGGTGCTGGGTGTCGCTCTGGGTGTGAGCAGTGGGACAGCATGGTTGATGCCATGAGGATTGCAGAGGGGTGAGTGCCAGGGAGCATCCAGAGTTGGCACCTGTTCAAACCCCTTGGAGGGGATTTCAGCCCAGTTTCCCTGTTCTTGGCCAGGGTAGGGATCTGTGCCATGCTTCCAGGAATGGGGCCCAGGCCCTGCTTCCTGCTGTAGCCTGTGGCCCAAGTGTGGTTTCTGTTGCAGCAGGGAGATCGCATGAAGGTTTGTGAGCTTGCAAAGCCCACCAAAGACACTGCTGCTGTGTGCAATAACAAAATTCCCCTGTGTTTGGAAGTGTGGGATTTTTGCTTTGGGAAAGGGGCTCCTGAGGGCAGCTATTGTGCTTCCACCATCAGCCTCAGCCCTGAAGTGGTGTTGTGTGATGCAGACGTCAAGATCGTTACTTACTTCTGGGCTTCTCGGTAGCACCTGCGGGTACAAAAGAAGAGGATTGGAAATCCCAGAGAGCTGCTGGCTCTTTCCTAGTTCGGGAGCAGCTGTTCAGGCACTGACTCTCCAAAACTACTCCCTGTGGCTTGCAAGCACCCTGGAGACACCTGCCCCAGTGCAGCTTCCCACCGTACTGTCCCATCCCTGCCTGAATGGTCAGAGCCAGTGGCTATAGCCTTGGCCTGGGCAAATGCAAATGTTCGTGGCAACTATATGCAGCTCTGGGGTCTGAGTCGCAACGGGGCCACCCGCACCGTTCCTCCAGACCTCGCTGGAGCTGCACCAGTGCCTCACCGAGCCAGCTTCGCAGGCTGATGGTTTTCCAGCTCTGATCGAAGTATGTCTGCACGACGAACCATGTCCCCAGCAGCGTGAGGAACAGTGCCACGTACCGGATCACACCTGCAAGGGGTGGGAGAGGAGCCAGGTGAGAGCTGCAGGAGCCACATGAGTTGGGGACTGGAGCATCAATCTGGCTTCTAGGGGACTTGACCCATGAGTCCCCAGGTTGCCAGGCACAGGGTGACAGACGGCATTTGTTTGGTGTGGGAAGGCAGCTAAACACTCCTTCCCTCATCCTCTAAAAGGACTTTGATCTCTTAATTAATATCTCCAGAGCATGTGGTGATGCTTAAATAGACATTACCCTTCTACTGGGAGGCACTATTCATATTTCTCTCTGCATTAAAGTAACTCTGATAATTAGTCAGAGAGCTATGTAGATCCAAATACTTCTTATGTTCCCAGTGCTGGGAAGGCTGCTATCCCCCAATTAGTCACTAGCTACAGCCAAGCAGCTGCTAATACAAATGTGATTGGCATTTGGCTTTAAAGCAGCGTTCACTGGAGCAAAACGTTCCAGTCCTGCGTGGAAAGAGAGTAGAAAAATATACTTATATTGCAGCTGAATGGCTCTTATGGAACCAGGAACATCTCAATAGCAATCTCTTCCCAGCTGCAGAGGGTTTCACTGGGAAAAATACAACAGAATGAAATTTACACAAATCTTTTAAAAACCTGATGCTTATACAAAGGCCCTTTCCTGTGCCTCTGGCAGGGGAAGGTTGGGGTGGCTGAGTTTGGAAGGCGTCGTGTAAATGAGAAGGAGGCATAAAGAACGGTAGCAAAATGGACAGAGAAAAGTAAATCTCTGCCTCTCTTCTTACCTGTCACCCGCATCATGGCTGGGAGAGCGAGCACAACCGAGGGGATGGAAAAATGGGCACAGGTTACCCTGAGGCAAAAGAAGGAAACACCATAAAGCATAATACCTGTTATCCACCAAATCCAGGCAGATATCAGATGAAAAAAATAATTGCTACGTTTAGAGGTATTTGCAAGATGAGATCACCCAAGATGCATAGATCCGTATCAGGCACGTGTGTTCAGTCCCACCCTGACGGTGAAGTCCTGGCTCCCGTACGCTGGAGCAGGCTGCGCTTGCTTTGTTTTTAAGCCTCTTGACTCGGACTGCGCGTGCCCTGTGTTCTCCTGAGTCACATCCTTTCTCAAGTAACACTTTTCTAGTCTGATGATAGTGACGAGCTCCAAGCATGTGTTTTCAATCGTGGCTTTACTGTGTTACCTCCTGAGCTTGTCCTCTTTAAAACCAGAAAGGGAAGGTAAGAAGGGCAGTGCTACTGAACCGGGCAGAGCAGACGGGTTTGGGGACGCCTGACTTAAGAACAGAAATATTTCCACTTGTCCAAATCCTGCAGTGTCTTCACCCACATGAATGGGGAGTGGTGGTATTTTGGAGCGTGAACTATTTCTTACCTGAGTGAGTCAATCTCCTCCCCTCTCTGTCGCTGCCACCCCAAAGGATGAGACAGACATCTGCCAGTCCACACACAGGGTTCTTAGGGGTCGGGGACCCATGCTTACCTTCAAAATTTCGGGCTGCAGCCTGGTGAACGTTGGTTCTGAAAACCACCCTGGAGTCCCAAGGCAAATTGTCACCTGTGAGATGTGTGCTCAGAGTTAGAGTCTGATGTTAACTAAAGCAGCCCTTTAGTGAGGCTTGTCATAAAAAAAAATGTAGAAGAGCTAAGCTGAGAGTTGCTTTTCCTGTTTGAAGAGTAAACAAGGGTTTTAGCAGGGCTGGGCTGAAAGTTGATTTTAGGCTGCTGCGTCATGAGGAAGAAGAGGAGAGCTTTGCCTCCTGCCCAGCCCTGCTCTGGGTTCCCTCCCAGGGCTTGAGTTCAGGAAAGTTGCCTGTGCCCATGTGAATGATCATGGCTCTGGTGTAGTGTCCCTACTTGGACCCCTGGGTGGGAGGGACCCAGCATCCTCCCTCAGCATCCTGATGAGATGCTCCCCCTTGCTTTCCCCTGCACCCTCAAGTAGGCTGCAGCATCATCATACGGGGTTTTTAGGCAGCCTTATAAACAAGGAAGAAAATGATCTGCTGGGCAGGAGGAAAGCTCTTGCTTTCATGCTTGTCCTGAGACCCTAGAGAGTGCTTGCAGTGGGCCAGGGTGGCTGGTGCCTGGCCGTAGTGGCAGCCCCGCAGTGATGTTTCAGGTGTCCAGAGCCCAGCACTGCTCCCCAAGGAACCCCTCCACTGTGCCCAAGTGTGCCGTGAGGCTGAGGCAAGGAGGAACTGCCGAAGCCGCTCCGGCAGGGAGTTAGCAGCTGCCCAGGAGACAGTGGCCTCATGGTTTATCTGCATCTTAAAGGAAGCCTTGGAAGGTATTTGTGTACCCTCAAGTAGAAGCTCTATCCCTGGAAGCATTCACGGTCAGGTTGGATGAGGCTTTGGGCAACCTTATCTAGTTGAAGATATCCCTGCTCAGCACAGTGGGATTGGACTAGGTGACCTTTAAAGGTCCCTTCCAACCCCAAACATTCTATGATTGTGACAGTGTGTTTTTGACAGGGTATCAGCTAAGCACACTTGCTTCCCAGCAACATCTCACTTCTCATCTCTGCAGCTATTCCTACTAGAGGAAGGTGTCCATGAACAGGAATCTGTTTCTGCAGAAGATGACACGAGGGTCTATGATGCCCAGTGCCACCTTGTCCTGGCTTGGTTCACACTTGGAACTTATTGAGTTCCACCCACCAAATGCTATGAGCAGAGCCTTTTGCTGCTGAAGCATTCAGACTTGGGCTATGACTTGGACACAGTGAGCAGAGCGGAACTCCACTGGCTTTGCAAAACAGTCCCCATATGTTCCCTGGCGCTGCAGTGGACATTGACCTCACTGGAGAGCGCTCTCCTTCACCAAATTTGTGGGTTTTCTATGAACATATTGATTTCATTGCAGGAGAAGAGAAATGGAAAAATAAACCACTAAAAGTTACTGCTTTAAGGAAGTCATGTATTTAGTTGGACTATTTATCTTCACCTTAATCCCAGGTAAAATTTATTGGGTGAAATCTCTGGGTGGTGAAATTCCTGTGACCTGATTGCATTACTAGAGGATAAGCCTGTCCTGGGATTTCTATTACAGTGTCTTTAAATTGTTCAGATTGATTTATTTTAATTATTTATTTATATTTTTTTGCTAAGGCTGTGCCAGGAAAAAAAAGTTGACTGTGCTCTGGCATCTACTAAAGAGTGACTTGCAGGAAAGGGAGAAAGGAAGGAGCTGTGGTGGGTGATAAATAGAGTTATTTGTCTAATAAACCTGAAACTTATTTGCTCAAAAACCATTCCAGGAACAAAAAAGTTCCCAGACAAATACCGCTAAAGAGTTCTGCGGCATTGTAAGGCAAAGGCTCCACCCTGAGCCTGCTCACAAGTGAAGTGCTGCTTTGCAGTGCTGAGTTACTGCTGCCAAGAAGAAATCGGGGCAGATCCCTTCCCTCACAAGGTGGTTTTCCAGGGTACAGCAGGTGAATGTTCTCATTTCCTCCCAGCACTGCAGAAAAACTTCACTTCTCTTCCCTGGAAACTCCTGCCTTTGTTGGGTTTGGATTTGGGCTGGGGCTTTTTTTTTTCTGCTTTTTGAGCCCCACATGCCTCCCTCTCTCCCTGACCATGAACAAGACACCATTTTGGTGCAGAGTGGGGTTGTGACTCCAAAGAGGGTGGCTGCCAGATGTCACCTGTGCCCACACCCAGTGAGTCACGCCTTCAAAAGTCAGGGTTTTCCTGAAAAAAAAAAATGCAGAAGAGGCACCAATGAGGGGGGGAGGGTGTGCACATCCACTATGTGTCCAAGGCTGGTCCCACTACAGGAAGATGGAGGATGCTACAATTCCAATTTTGGTCTTGAAAAGAGTCAATCTGACTGGCTTTGCCGAGTTACTCAAAGGGAGAGCACTCTTTGCCAGAGGCTTATAAATTCCTCAGCTCACAAAAATGCTTAGCTGGTCGTTGCATCCACCAAACAGCTGGAGATGGGCTTCTTATGGCAAAACTGCCCCCAGTACAAGTCAATAGTTAACTGGCGTGAGGCCCTGATCCTGAAACAGAAGCCAAACAGGATGAATGGAGGTGGTGGGCAGAGGTGTGCGGCTGGGGCCAGCCGTGGGGGCCAAGCCCCACCTGGAGCAGGGCTGTAGCCAGGGTGGGATGTGGGTTGCCGCTGAGGAAGCCAAACTGTGGGGCCAGTGCATAAAGTAAGGCTGGTTGCAGTGCCTGCTGCGGGTCCACCCCTGCCCACTGCCTGCTACAGGGCAGGCATGGCCCCATCCTGCTCCTGACTGCCTGCTACTGTCAGAGAAGCATCACCCAGCTGTTGTTGCCACCAATTCTGTCTCTTGCTCTTCTATTTGTCACTGATGGCCGCTTAGCCAGTTCTCCATACATGTCACTGAGCCCCAAGTTAAACCACTATGACCTCATCTCTCTCGTGAGGTTTCCCCAAGCAGTTGATCAAGAACTGTGGCAGCAATAAGAGTTGGAGAGGAGCAATTGTATGGGAACAGCAGCTTAGTGAGGATCTCTGTGCCATGGATTGCAAGTTTTATCAAAGTGGCCTGTGCCAAAATGCCAGGGCAAACACAAGTGTTGGTGCTCAGGGCTGGCAGCAAGCTGTCTGCTGCGTAAAGGTGCTTCTTGGGGCTGAAAGTGCAGGGTAAGTGTGGACCATGCAGCCGTTCCTCCACTGGGCAGCCACAATGAAGGGCTCTGTTTTTCAGTAATTTTCAGATGCATTGAAATGCCTCTTTGGTAATTAGTAAAGCCCTGGGTGCCAGCACCTTAAAGGCTCCTGGTCAATGCCTGGGAGGTGTCCTGGCAGTCAAGGTTGACATAGTGAAAATCTTGCAAATTCTTCCAAAGCCATGATGCATAAAGAGGTTTGAACAGACTCACACATCACACAGCTGATTCCACCGCATATCCCATAACGGGTGGAAACATGGATTTAACCCTTGTCATTAACACAGGTAACTCATTAATTCTGTCTATGAAACCAGCATAGCTGCACCTTAAGAAAGGATGACAGTGCATGGAGTTTCTCCTTATCTCCATGCTAAGAGAAGGAGGAACAACTAAAACCTTCTCTGTGCAACCCTCTAACCCGCTAGTAAGTAAAAAAAAAACCAAAACTGCCGCAGAGAGGCAACAGTCACGGATATGACAAGCCTACGTACCGTTCAGTGTCCCGGGTGTGCCGTCCCTCTCCGCAGGCTGTGTGGGTGCTGGGACGTCCGAGGGAGCTGGGGCACCATGTGCTCAGCAGTGTGGCAGTGCAGGTGCCTGGCCCAGCCTCCTGTGATTCATTGCACCTCCCCGAACCTTATCTCCCTGCCCAGCACGGGGTCAGGTGCCTTGGCATGCTGTCCCGCAGGGCACAGTGGCTGGCAGTGGCTGGGAGCAGCTGTCCTGAAGGAGGAAAAAAAAGTTATTAAAGTAATTCCTGTGGCCATGAGCTCACGTGTTTCCTTTGGAGGTTTTTTTCCACTTTGGCACTTGCTTTTTTGTTGTATCAGAAGAAGAAAATCTCTCCCAAGGTGGGCAACAGCCTGACCCTCTGCACTTGCACTAAACCAGTGCATTGTGTCTGATAGAGCAGCATGGCTGGTGATGGGCACAGTGACAGGAGTGGCTGGGCACAAAAGCCAGGACGAGTGTCCATCTGCATGGGGTGAATCTGGAATAATCTGATCTGTTGTGTTTTCTCCCCATCTGCGCTGCATATGTGCAGGCTGGTCCTGAGTGTCATTTTGCTGCCTCTCATTTGCAGGAGGCTCGAGGTTCCCTTTTCAATTAAGCATTTATTTATCCAGCAACAGTCCTGAACTCTGAAGGAGTCCTGAGTTAACTGTAGATACAGATATAGGCCTTTTTCTTTTTAATATTTATTGTTATAATTATGTTTCCGAAGAGAGAAACGACTCCTTGGAGACTCCAGCCCTGCAGTTAGCACTAGAGGCCCTATACATTTTCCAAAGCTGAACTTCATTCACCCGGCAACTGAGAACAAAAGTGTTCCCATTCCATTTCTGTTTTCCATTCTCATCACTTAGAAGAACCAAATGGCTTCTCCTGGAGCTTCTAAAGCAATTTTCATCCACAAGCCAGTGGAAGAGACATGGGACTGGCAGCGGCAGTGCTGCCTTTGGGACGGGAGCTTGAAAGGGCTGGAGTGGAGCTGCTGTAGGACCAGTGCTGCTCCCTGGTCATTAGTTTAACACCTGAGGGTGCTCTCTGTGTAAAACTATGCACTAAGCTTTCCTTTGCTTCCTCCCAGCCCTGGACCCAGTGATGGGCAGGGGTGTAGGATGCAGCCCAGGTCCTGGGCTGTGCACCAGAGGAAATTGCAGCCTCTACACCAAAACATTCCAGACAGGCAACAGAAAAGTAAACACAGGCCTGGGCTTTGCATTGGGATAATTACTGCCTTTGGAAGGAAATTTTAACTGCGGTGAGAGTCTGGGCTTAAACAGCACAGTCTAAATCAGAAACCTCCTCCCTCTCCAGGGAAATATCCTTCCTATTAGTTTGTTTAGCTGCTGGCAATAACTGGCTCGGCTCAATAAGAAAGCGCCCCAAGCCCCAGAATGCAGCAACATGCAGCTCTGCTCCATTCCCTCGCTTCCACCCGCGCAGGAGCCATCTCACAGAGTGGGGCATGTAGTGCCCTGGGGGAGGCCTGCTTCATGATGAATTTCTCCTGCTTCAAGGGACCTCAGTCTCCCCCAGCCCTCTGTGGAGATGGAGATGTTGCTGCTGCTTGCAGAGGAAATGAGCGAAAAACATCAGCGGAGCCAGAGGCCTCGTCACCCCAGTGAAGAAACGCATGAAATGCTTCTGATCTCTGGAACTGCACATTTCATCCAAGGTGCTTCCCTGAAACCACAAGAAAAGATGGGGACCCGTGCACTTTTCTCACGGGACATGGCTGTGGCACAGCCCAAGCACTGCTGCTGGGGTGGGGAGCCCTCGCGTCCTGTCCCTATGTCCTGCAGTAGCCCAGGTTTTGCCCATCCACTGTGGCACACAGCAGAAAGGTGCTTTTAAATCACACAAAGTTAGTGAATATGTAAGTTCTGAGAACAGGGCATCGTCTTGGTCTCAACTCAGCAAATGATTAACTGGTGCAATGCGATGGAATTACATCAGTCTCATCTGCAGGCTCCCCCCAGGAGGTTTCTGCATGATGCAGAGAAAGAGAAATTAAGAAAACAATAAGAGATATCAAAAAGCTCCCAGATTTGGGAATGAATAATCTGTGGTGCAAAATCACTGCTCTGTGAGAAGCATCATGGTAGGACCGTCAGGAGGGAGTTGGAGGGCCAGGAACTGCTCTCCTCCTCCTCCTTCCTCTTAGTGTCAGCAGTGGCTGCATGGGCCTGAGTGGTGAGTTGGTGGCTCCTGCAAAAAAGTCTCAGTGGCTGCAGAACTGTCTCTCTGAGGAGCTGTTTCCTACAAGAGCTCAGCACCAGGTACAAGCTCCCCTCAGAAGATTCCTTGTCTATGGGGCTCTGCAGTGCCTGCAGGGACACACTGCTTTGGAGGGTGCTCACTGGGCTGAATTAATCACAAATTCTTCTGATCTTAAGGAAGGTTTGGCCACTGCCACTTTGCAGACTTTGTCCTGAAAAGTTTTGTGGCTGGCTGTTTTCAGATTGCTCGTGCTGGGCTCAGTCAGGTACTGCAGATGTTAAATGTAGCACCTTTAAAAGGAAACCTACTTTTACTTCTCTGTTTATCTAATGTTAACAACCACCTGTATTCCCTGTATGCAAGAGGAGGATGAGAGCGAGGGTTGTTCCTGCAGCCCACACCTCCCCACCTGTGCTGCCACCCCTCAATAAACCATCCCGCTCTGGTACTCACCTCTCCCGCGGTTAATAAACAGCAGCACTTCGCTGACCAAAGAGTGAATCATGCCAGCAAACTGATGGCACGGCCTACACGTTTCACCAGTGTCCCAATGACCGAGCACAGCCCCAGTGAAACGCTGGCAGTTTTACCTTGTGCTGACAGGCTGAAAGAAGAAATACGTGAGGCCAAGGTTTGATAGGAAGGACGACATAACAATATTGGACAAAAAAGAAAAAAAACCTGTGAAAAAGCACTTTCACGAGAGAAGGGTGATAGTTGGTTGGGAAGGAGGCTTGGTGTGCCGGTGGGTCTCACCCAGCATCTCGGTGGTGCTGGCTATTGGGGGTGCTGTTGGGCAGCGCATCCACCGCAGCCCCAGGAGCGCAGCCCACCGATGCGGGCTCTGCTGCTCGGAGAGGAAAATAAATAAGGGAAATCATAACCGCTTTTACCATTAAAAGAGAAATGAGCTCGTGTAGTGCTAAGTCCCGAGTCTGCGGGCCCAGCACAGCCAATCTGGTTTTATTGTTTTGCAGGAATCCTCTGCAACTGAACAATGACAAATACCAGGAATTAGCAGAGTGTAATTACTCCATATTAGCTGAATTCACAGATCATAAACAGCCATTGATTATTCCTAATTTCACATTTTTAGCATTCTGAATTGCAGCAATTATGCCTGTCCAAGGGAATTATCTTCTCTTTCAACCCCTCTGGTCCCCAGACGCTGCCCTTCCTTTAAGATACTTATTTATTGCCGAAAAAAAGAGGACATTTAACATAAATCCCTGCCTTCTTCTACAACAAAACGCATCCCCCAGACCCCTCTGCCTCTGCAGCCCAAGGGTTGCTCCTTTTGCTTCCAGCTGCCTCAAAATGCAGATGGGTGCCCAGCGTGATGTGTAACCCGTGGGCCATAGCTCATTTTACCCAGGTTCGTGGCAGAGGCAATTAGCAGCCCTGGTTCTCGCTGTGGGTGTTGCAGGGATGCCCATGGGAAGTGGCCTGGGCAGCACCAAAGCCCCCAGTCCGTCTCCTGTTGCCGGTTGGTTCCATGCAAGCAATGTGGCTGTTTTAAGCATCCTCTCTTCTTCGAAACATCGTTGCAGGCCAGGACATGCTTTTCAAATGCTAATTTGCACCTCCAGTGAAATTGTGCTGGGGGCCTCTGTCTCCAGCCTGGTACTGACTGCACCCTCCCCGGAGAAGCTCTGTGAGAGGGGCTGGTAGACCTCAGTATTTTCTTGTTACAGACCTAAGTCTGTAACAATAGCAATATTTAAAAGAATGAATGTAGATATAAATTATTAATATTTGCATGAGAAATTTCTAACCCTATTAGTATCATATCATTAAATTTGTTTCTTACACACAGGCAGTGATTTCATTACAAAGTGTAGCTGAGCATAATGCCAGCTCTGCAGCACTGATTCGGTCAATTAACAATGAGAGGGGGAAAAAATCCCGTTTACCAATGGCAAACCTTTGGGACTTTTCCTTTTGCATTGCTCCCAGTAAATACCGGGGTGTGGTGGGTGACAACCATAGGCCACACACTGTGCTCACAGATGTGCTGGGGTGTTAGGCTGTGCACCTCGTGGCTGTGATAGAGAAGGAGAAGAAGAGGATGGGCTTGCTGGCTCCCTGCCACAGGCCATGGACTCCTGAGTTGTTGCAGACACTGCATCCAACCCACACAGCAATTCCGGTATTTTTATCTATTTTAACATGATTTTCCCACCCTGGGCTGCGGTGATACAAAGGGACAATTGGAACAGAGGGACAAGGGTCTGAGAAGCCTCCGGTCTGAAGCACTTCCCGCTGCCAGCACCAGGCAGGGAGTTATTTATTCCAAGCAGAGGCTGTGGCCACCAAGCAGCAGCAGCTGTTTTTTATTGCACCCATTCCTAGTACACTGGAGGAGGATTGTGGATGCTTCCACCAGGACAGCTTTTTATTAGATTGCAGGCAGGGGTTAAACTGATCCTTGTCAGCACAAATATAATGCCCAGGGTGATGGGTGCAGCATAAATTGAGGGCAAAAGGTGGCTGTTTTTACCACTGCTCTCAAGAATGCTCTGCTGTTTTACTGCATCAGTCGCTTTTTAATTGGGACATTTCCCTCTGGCCAGGGGATGTCTTTCCTTTTTTGCCAATGAGGTGCAATAAATAAATGGGCTAAGATACAGTGTCTGAAGAGAGGTGAAGTGCAGAGGACAGATTAGTGGCTGCACCAAAGCCCTTTGAATCTCCCCAGTTTGCCACGATAGCACTGATTTAGGTACAGCTTCGCCAAGCTGGGGATGCAGGGGTTGTCCTGCAATGGAGAGGGGGCTGCAGTAGTACAAATTGCAAATGTGTTTCATCTGTTTGCCACCCCCACTTTTTTCCAGTGTTAGCAGGGGGTGTGACAGTCCTCAGTGATGGATCAGCGGGGTGAGTTTATCTGTGGCCGGCTCAGATACGTCTGTGTCACTGAAAAGCAATATTCAAAGGAGTACACAGTAACCCTGCGTGCCGAGCTGGCCAGATTTGTGTATCGCTTACAGCAGAGCAGGACTCTGGGGAGGCATCATCTGAATGCTCCAAAATTGCCTGCTATTTGCTGTAATTAGGCAGAGTGAGCTGTCACAGTCTTCCTCGTGGTGGGAGCAGCAGTGGGAAAGACAGTTACGTGGAACGTACGAGCCTGCCAGTGGGGACGCAGTTTGGGGAGGGGCAAACACTGTTCTGGGCCCTTGGCCGCTCTCCTAGCCCCGCAGGATCTCTCACTGGGGTGGAGTGCCCCAGCACACTGATTGCCATTGGAGGGGGTTTGAGCAGTTCATTTGCTCCTCAATGCCTCCCTGAGGAAAAGCTGGTGCAGGCCAGGTCTGGCATATGTGACAGGGTTGTGTGGAGGCAGCTGGCACCTGGTGTTGGCAGAAGTAGTGGCAAATTGTGGTAAAATATATCCCAGTTATTGACAGATGTATCTTTTCTGATTGGGTGGATGATGTAGAGCAAAGTCCTCAGAGCCGACCCACTGTCCTTGCAGGAGCTCCTCTTTAGGGGAGAGCCCTGCATCCTCATCAGTTTTTTTTAAGCAGCCCATCCTGGTTTGAACACACTCCCTTGCTACAAAGGTGAGGTAGGAGATCTGGTTTCCAGCTACAACACTATTAAAAAGAAAACATATACACATATTTTGCAGAAAACTAGGAAAGCCTCCTGCTTGCAGCTTCTAGGTACAGGTACAGCTCTACAGGACTGTGGTGAACCACCACCTTGCTGAGATGAGTAAAGCAGTGTGGGTAAGCAGGTAAACCCACCGGCCAGGGGTGGTAGGTACCTTGGAGCAATTAACAGCCCCCTATGCCTTTGGGAGCTGCTGCACAGGCTTCAGATTGGCAGCTGGAGCCAAAGTGTGTTGGCTCTGGTCTCTCTGAATCTAGTTTATGCTAAAGCACAGCCTTAAAGCCTGTGGCTGCCAGTCTGGGTCACCTGCAGTTCCCAAAACACTGCATGCTGTGGGCATCTGGCACACAGCCAGTCCAGCTTGGGACTGCAAGACAACTGGGGGGTAAATAAGATACTCATTTAGCTGTCCTGTTATTTTTATTTGCCTGCAGTAGTACCTGATTAATTAGGTATCTTCCATTCCCACTCCCCCAACCTCCCTGTGCTTACAGCAAAGGAAATCCTGCCTTAGTGCTGCTAATGGACCTCACCGATCCAGTAAACCATTATAGTGCAGACAAAATGTCTTTCTGAAAAGTGCAACAGAAATTAAAACCCTCCACTGAGAACAAAGACAGTGGGGTTTTCTGCATTCACGCTTTTTATTGTATTCTGTAACATTTGTAAAGTAGATCATTTTTATCAAGAGAGCCCATCTTTTCTCCCAAGCTGTAATTCCTAGACTTAAAGAAAATTTCTGCTCACAAAGGAAATAAAAGATAGAAATATGATGCTCTCTGACATTTGAACACACTACTGAGAACCTGAATTAAAAGGAACAAACTCAGAAAGTATCACTTACACAGCAATCAACTTTAAAAAGTCACCATCTGCTAAAAGAGTTACCACCCAGTGTACTCGTCTCTTTATTGTTTGGCACAGAATGCGAAATGACTCGGGGAACTCTTCTGCACCTGCTGGGTTGTTCTTGGGGCTGTACATGCACTGAACTGCGGCGGCCCGTGTGCCGTGGGGTGCCTATCGCAACTCTCCTTTTACTCCAGCTCGCTACAGAATATGAATCTGAATACAGGTGCCATTAGGAGGAATGATTTAGGGTTGTTAAAAGTTACAGCATAGTGTCAGCTTTTTGAAAAGTCTAAAGGGTGAAAGAAATGACCAGAGCTGGAACAAGGGACTTGGCTTGGGTTTATATATAGAAAACTGATTTCTTTTTTTCTTGCTTGCAGTTCACCTCCTTGCTGCCCTCCCCCACAACAACATTTATTGGCCTCTCAGAGACCTTTCTAGTTTTGTCTTTCTATTTTATAGGATTGATCACAATATTATGAAATTCTTTGCCCTGTGCAATTTGACTAGCGCTCACCTTGCTGTTTTTTGCCTCATTTTGGTCTTCCACAGCTCACAGTCTCCTAGAAAGGTTGTGAACTTTTTCATACTAAAATTTCCCATCAAATTTTACATCTTCTACTAAGCTCATTCTGTGTTCAGGTGACGCTTACCGTAATTTAATCCTCTCCGCTGCTACTGCCCAATGTTGTGCTCTCTGTCTTCGCAGTCCCGATGGTTTCCCTCTTACTTCTCCATGCATAAATCTCATCTATGGCAATACAACTGCATGCACCATTTCAAGTCTTCGGTTTCTTGGAGTAAACTGGGACCTGTGCTACATTCACGAAGCACATCAGCTGAAAAAGCATGGAAACATTTGTGCAAGTTATTTCTGCGTTGTCTGCCTCCAATTTTATATGACAGCACCGGGTGCTGGGAAGCTGCAATGGTTTTTCCCGATCAGTTTTCCCATCACTGCTGCAATGTTTATTGTAGAGTCTGCTTGGGTCAGAATCAAGGCTGGGCCTGAGATGCAAATGATCAATATGATAGCAGAAGCAAACAGAAGCCCAGTGGTTTAAAATGAATAAAGGAAAAAACCCTGTGTACTTGCAAGTTTCTCTTGTGCCTGTCCCATCACTGAGCCCCATCGCTGTCAGTGCTGCTGAGGGGTGTGGCGCCGGCTTGCTTTGTGCCTGGTGGAAAAAACACCTTTTACCATCACCCTCACTTATCTGCTCCTGTGTGTGTTTGTAGCATTTTCCTGGGCTTTGGAAACGAGAGTGTCTGCAGTTTTTGTCGATTGCCCTAAGAGTTTTAATTGTATTTAATCACAAGGGTCTAATTAAAGTTTGGAGTCTTTATTTCAGGGCATTTAATAGATAAATTAGCTAAATTAATTGTGGTTTATTATGTACAAACATACCCTTGGTTTGGCAGAAGGGCAGCCAACACATGCTCTGATGACAAGTATTTACAGCCTGACTCATGAGCCTGGAGCGCCCAAATACCAGGGGCTTCATAGCCAGTGTTGTAAGATGTGGACCTATGAGTGTCTTCTGCTGGCTTTCTATTGTCATCTTCAGTCATCTAACTTCATTTATTGTGAAATGAAATAACTCTTTTAAAGCTGAATGGGAATCTAGTGTGAAGCACACAATAGCTTGCACAGGAGAAAGTGTTAATTATCAAAATGGTCTGTTCAAGTTAAGTTTTACACTTTCAGGCTTCTTTTAAGTAAAGGAGAAATCTCTGGAAGTTTCAGAAAGCAGGGTGACACTGTCTTGAAGGACATCAAATAATATTTCTATTTTTCCCTGTAAATCAGCTGCCTTGGGAACCCACATTACCATTTCAGTGGTGACCTGCTTTGGATTTATCACCAGGAGAAATCGACATGCCCTGAATTGTCTATAATCCTTCCTCTGACGGAGGGGGTTGAATGGGCTGGCGTTTTGTTTCTTCGTTGAGATTAAATGTAATTGCTTTATGGAGTTTGCATGGTGTGTTAAATTCTGCCAATATTAAAGTGTGATACAAGCTATAGAACTGTGCTGGTTGCTGGAGATTTATGGAATAAGAGGTATAATTTCACACTTCACTGCATTTTATTTTGAAGCTGGATGTTGACGTGCTTTTCAGTTGTTTAGATGTATTTATTTAGCCTTTACTCTTGGTTAAGACAAGTACACTGAGGAATTTGATGAGTGAGAGGCTGGAGTTGCCTTCCTCACTTTCTGGAAGAGGTGCCTGAGAGAGTGTGAAGCCCCATTCTGGTGCCCCAGCATCCCTTAGACTGAAAACAACAACAGTTCAAGCATTATGGTCTTAGGGGGTGAAAAGTCGTTCTTCTGCCTGGTATATTTCAATAGCTTTCCCAATTGGTTTGCTGTACACAAGCGGATGTTCATCAGTGGTGCAGCTCAAAGCCATCACAGCAGAAGTTTGGTCCCAGAGGGAATGGCTGATACTACTAAAAGACATGGTAAAATTTGCAAAGGTGTGAATTCCTCCAGAAGTTTTCAGGCCAGACTGGTCAAACATTGTGGTCAGCAGGTCCAGGGAGGTGATTCTGCCCCTCTCCTCTGCTCTGGTGAGACCTCACCTGGAGTACTGACCCAGCTCCTGAATTCTCAGCACAAGGAGGACATGAACCCATTGGAGTCTTTTGGAACCTTTTGGCCCTCCAGGGGAGGGCCACAAAAATGATCAGAGGACTGGAACACCTCCGCTATGAAGAAAGGCTGAGAGAGTTGGGATTGTTCATCCTGAAGAAGAGAAGGCTCTGGGGAGACCTTATTGTGGCCTTTCAGTACCTAAAGGCGGTCTGTAAGAAAGATGTGAATAATCTTTGTAGCAGGACCTATTGCAACAGAACAAGGGGTGATGGTTTTAAACTAAAAGAGGTGAGATTTAGATGGGATATAAAGAAGAAATTTTTTACCAGGAGCTGCATGGAGAAGTGGTGCAGCTCCTGAGACAAACCGTCCCCACTAGGCCAGAGTAAAGGCCTTAGTGCTGCCAGGGGTTCTTCACCACTGCTCTGTGATCCTCGGGAGGAAAAAGTGCTAATCTGGACTAAAGACACTCATATTTCTTCAGATCATGAATTCTGAGCCCCTTAACACTGTATGCACTGTGGTGAGCTGCTGTTCTGAACACCTCAATAATTCTTTCCCAAATAACAGAACGTTTAAGACAGTCCCAGCACATCAATAACGTGTGCTGGGGAAGCAGTGCTGTTTGCACTCACGCTGCTGGCTGTGCCTGCACAGGTGCATCAACATGCAGTGCACCAGCTTCTGGCCAAACTATTTCACTGGGGCTCATCAGCACCTTTGTCCTTCGAGTGACTCTCCCAGATCCAGATGTAAATCATTCTTCCAGAAGGAACAGCGACTATTTCAAGAAAGGTTCTGCTTTTGGACAGGGTTCACTAAACAAAACTCACATCCAAGCCTTTTTTGGTGAGCTTCCAGCAAGCCTCAGCTGTAAAGCTTGAACTCAAGGAGACCATTCCTGGAAGAGCTGTCTCATAATGTGGCACTAGAGGAGAGTTACAGGAAAGGGCCACCCTATTCCTGGCTCTGTGTCCATAGGAGGACAGCAGGTTTGGGCAACAGGGAGAAGCTCTCTGATCCTGCAAAAGCCTTGGATACATCTTTCTACAGTGTTGTGGGGCTTTCTGCTGCTATGGGGCCATCAGCACTGCCACCCAGTCACCAACACCTCCTCTCCAGTGCTGCCTGTGTGGCTGAGCAGCGCTCTCCCACCTGGCCCACTGGCCTTCACACACCCCTAGCTGTATAAGTACCTATATAGACACAAACTGATAGATACTCTCTCCTGGTAGCAACCGCTGGGTCTGCCTTGGAAGAGAGATCCTTGAGCAGTGCAACACGGAGATAAGCTCAGCTGATGTTGCTTTAAAATAAGGGGAAGTGCTTCTGCAAAACAAGAGCCATGGCCATGGGTGAGCACTGTGCCTCTCTGTACCCACTCATTAGGGCGTTTGGTGCCTTGTTACAGGTAATAAACAACTATTATTAATGCAATTTTCATTTTTTTCCCCACTAATTTCCTGAACTCATCAGCCTTTTCTGGTAACAAGATTCCTCCCTGGTGTCCCGTTTCATCTGATTTATTATTACTTCACAGGGTTTGTTATCCCTTAGAAGACCTTAAACCTGGAAGGCACTGCAGTGCACCAGAAAAATGCAGGGTAGAGCTCCATGGGGTATGTACACACACAGCCTACTGGCTTGCTTCTGCCACACAGATCCCTTTGAGCTGACCCACGCACGATGTGCTGATGCTGCGCTTCACAGCAGCATCTTGATTTTAACTATTTAATAAAGGCTCACAACTGTTTGGGTTTTTTTGAGAGCCTGCGTCTATAATTATTTTCTTCACAAAGTAATTTTGATTTCACAGGTAAATACCAATCTCAGCGATTTCCACTTTTAACATGCTATTTGATTTAGTACTAAACATCCTCTGCCTGCTAAATAGATACTTATTACAACCAAGCCTGCCTGACACCCTTCCTCACCACACAGGTTTCCCCTATATAATAAACATCGTTCAAGGGGAAAAATAAAAGTTACACCACATGCCTGAAGGGGGTTGGAGCACTTTAACAAGGTTTACTTACAACATTAGCAATGTGGGTGAGGCATTCAAGTAAACAAGCCATAAATCAGCCTATAAAATGAGCAAAATAAACCCCTTCCACTCACACTGAGTGCCGACTGCACTGAACAAATGGTGTCCTGGGTGTTGCTATAAGCTGATTTAGAACACCCAGGAGGTTTGCAGACACGGGTGCCATTGGCCTGGTTACAGCCACAAATGTCCCCATGTGCTGGGTGTCACCTCCTAACTCCCCAGGAGCTGACCCTCCTGCTCTTGGGGGTGGTGCGCTCCCACTCCTTTGTCCTGCACAAGACCGAGGCTTTTCCCACGAGCCTGGGGGGCGCCAGTAAGACTAGGGGGCTTCTGTCTGCTTGGCTCTGGGCTAGTCCATTCATCAACCCACTGAAAATGGCATGACTTCTCCAGCTTTGTTTTCCTATGGAAGCAGTGATGGTCTGCAACACAGATCAGTTTTTCAAGAGGAACTCGGGGAATTTCCAAGGTGATGTGGTAGCAGGTAGCACGCTACCCATGGGAGAGAGCTGGCATGAGATGCTTGTCCAAAACAACTGTGGTCAATAAACCGTGACTTAAAAAGGATTTACTTGATAGTTCGTGAGAGCTGCTTAAGAGTTGTTAGAGCATGCTCGGTAATCCAGTTACAAAAATATGCCAATACAAGGACTTGATAAAAGACTGTAACTGCTTTAAAATACAGTTACAGGCTGTTGCACAAAGGAGAAACAGTAACTTAACTATTCACAGGCATTGAGTGTGCTTGACTTTTTCATGTGTTACAGTGATTTATACAAGACATAAAAAACAATTGTCAAAAATGTAGAAGAAAAATTCAAAGCCAAAAGCACAGCCGTTTGTTCCGAATGTTAATGCAGCGGAAGACAAACATCAGCGCTGCAAATGGAAAGGGATTATTCAGCAAACAAAATCTTTCACTGGGGAAAAAAAAAATCCACAGAATAATAATTATCCATTAGCTTTAAAATAAACTCCAAATTAATAGCTGTTTTCCTAGCATCACAACATCACATATTTTTCCAGAGAAAGCAAATCTATCACAAAGTGCATTTGTATCTCTTACGCTTTTTACATTCACGACTGGGTGAAAATAAAACTTTGTTGCAAATAGAAAGAAAAAAAAAAAGATGCCTTATAAGAAGAAAAGGTGGTAATTCAGTCAAGGTTTCCTAATGGCACTGCATATTCACTGCAATAGAAAGAAAGCCCTGAGACTGAATTAGTACCTGAAGATTTTGTGCAAAATCCTTTATTATTAAGGGGCCTTGCCAGTTCATATTTATGTGGTTTATAAGGTGTCACATAGTTATACATTTTAATCTCACGGCACTCAGTTTACAGTTGAGAGAACTGCAGAGCTTGAGATATCAGAGGACCAGCAAGGGGAGGCAAATTCATGAATTAGCACTGTTATCTTTATTTAATTTAATTTATTTCACCCAAGCTGTTAGTGCAGGAACCTACAAACAGCCATGGCTGAAGCTTTCTGGGCTGTGGGTACCCTGGGGTGCACACAGACAGGGTCCAGGCCAGAAGAGTCCAAGGAAGGGTACAGCACGTCCCAGGCAGCGAGGCCAGGGCAGCAGCTTCCCTGGGCCACCAGCCTTGCTGAGGCCGAGTGTGGCTTCCCTGCCATGAACGATGACAACACTGCTGTGGCTCAGCACCGCCAGGGCGGTGCCTGGGGTTCAGTGCTACAACTCCAGCTATTAATTTGACTACGAACGCCTCTTTCCCATTTAAACAATGCATCATTAACTTGTAACAGTGGCAAAGTGTTGCCATGACTACATTTAACATCATCAGTGTACAAAATAATACCAAACCCCATGTTTCACTTTGGAGGAAGGTATAAATACCTTTTGTCTGTGTGTGTGCGCCTTGCAGGTGGCTCTGGAAGGGAAGTCGCAGCGGGAGATGGAGCGATGGATCGATGCGATCTGACACTTCTCTCGGGTGTCTCAGCACCTGGCGTGCGCTGGCTTTGCTCACGAGCTGGAAGTTAACAGAAGACATCAGTAAAAGATGTGTCCTTTGAGCACCTTACAGACTGATCAGACATTTCCTTCTATTGGCACATGAGGATTTACAGATCATGTTAAATAAGGTGTAATGGACTTCAAGAGATCAGGGCACTGCAGCCTAATGTATCAGCGGCACAACAGCTGCCAGGCGCTCACCTCCAGCTCCACTGCCACGGCAGACACTCGCAGGCTGAATGAAGCTGTTTCAGTGCAGAGATGGAGGATTCTTGATGTTTTGCACAGGGTCGAGTCTAAAGAGTCCCAGCTTTGCTGTAAGTGTGCACAGAGCAAGGGCAGGGTCTGTTGCTCTAACAGACTTTTATGAACACGTTCCTCTGAATAGCATCTGTCATTGCTGCTCAGAACACAATGCCCTGAGCTCACGTCTGGGAGTCTCACAGCAAGGCAAATCTTTAGCTCTGGTTCCTTCAGTATCACTCTGGAGAAGGCACCTCTGGGGCTAAGTACCCCAGGATTCTCCATACATGCGGGGAATTACGTGGCACTGCGGGGGGCCAGCAACTTGCTGAGGATGGCAGGAACCCTTCGTGGGTGTCCAGGCTCTCCCACATAGCCTCTGTCAGTCCCTGTTTTCCTGTGCCCAGTCCCAGCAGCACAATGTGCCAGGGATTACAGCTCCACATAGGGACGTGTGGGCACACAGGTGGCACACTAGTGCTCCGAGTGGGCAAGCAGTGCCAAATCTCTTGCTGCTATGCAATAATCTGCACGTCTCTGAACATAAGGCGCTTACCTGAGCGCTGAGGGGTGATTGGTCTGACCCTGGCTCTGTCCCAGAAGACATGGGGATATGTTTGGGTAAAGATGCTTGAGCCACAAAGAGGCTGCAGTGGTATCCAGGCTGCACTGGGACTGTGGATGTGCATGTGCTGTGGAGGCTGCCTGGTTGGTAGAAAGGACAATGAGGAAACTCAAAATCTGGTATTCTTGTGAATGTCAAGCAGCTTGTCTAGACATTAATCCTGCTTTGAAACTGGCTGTTTCTGAAAAGCTTCCTGCTTCTGCTTTTTTTTGTCTTGGTAAAACAGCAGCTATTTTAATTTGGGCTTCACATGGATACATGGGAAATGCCATACAGGTATCCACCAGACCCTCCAGCCAGAAACCATCTTACTGAGGTTGGAATGATAAAATGCAGCATCACTCAGACACGTGTTCAGCACAACAAACCTATGGACACAACACAATTCCTCCTCAGAGGCCCCTCTCAAGAAGGGTAAGAAACCAGCAGCGTAATGTAAAGATAACTCTTGCACGGGACGTTTCCTGAGCTTTATGAATTCATTAGAATATTAGTCAGCACAATAATAAATGCATCCAGAGCTTTTATATTTGGCACATCAGGTGGTAAAGCAGTAGCTGTGAATAGATTGCCTGTATGAAGATTTCTGCCTTGAGCACTGAAGTAGCAGATGGCCTAATAAATATGCAGTGCTCTAAAACGACGTTTGTAATTTCCATGACCTAAGGTTTTATGGCCTCCCATGCAGATAAGATGCACAATCATCCAATAATAAACTTTTTAATAGATAAAAACCCTAAGCAGTGTAATGTAAACACTGTTTGAGGTACACTGGCACTACCAGTGCAGTAACAGTTGTACTACGATCCCAACTGAGCTCCTTTATGAAAAGCATTTTACTGTGGCTGCACCTGGTCAGTGCAGAGGATCTGCTATTGGCATAGCCCATATCTCTTCTCTGTCAGTGGCCAGGGGAGGATTGTCTGTGAGGAGTGGGGTGAGGGCACCCTGTTACTCCTCAGGAGCACTCCAATCACTCTATGAAAGTAAAACTGCTTTTTAGCTCTTGATAGCATTTTCCCTCAGTTGTTTTGCAACCATACATCTTTCAAACCCATCTGCTCTTCAAAACTCCTGGCAAAAGAACATGAAAACAAAGGAAAAACTCGGAGATCTGCTGAAGAGGCCACAGCTGCAGGGGATGGATCGCTAAATGCACTGGCTTCAGTAAAATGTCCAGCTCCTCCGTGTTGTGCCTGATGGTTGGCAGCTGATACCAGCTGCTCAGGTGTTGACACCTCCTTTTCTCTTCCAGTGATGAAGGTACTTCAGTGCAGAGAGGTTTAAGGGTCTGTGTGAGCAGAGGGATGTATCTGGGCCACACTGACAGAACTAGAGAAACAGCCTTTATTGCAAGCACCATTTTAGTGCCCTTAGAGAGAGAACAAAAAAAAAAAAGAGGTGGAACTGCTGGGGAGCTGTGCTCAGCTGGGGCACCTGGTGTCTGCATTGGCCTCGAACTCACCTCCAGAAATGTTTCTCAGCTCTCCAGCATCCACAGACCAAGCCCACTCTCACCTGCCATGCAGACTGGATGGGACTCACTGGGAAAGAGATTAAAAGTATCGCAAGGCTGTTGACTCACATCTGATTTACCACAGGATCCTTTGTAATAATTCTTACTATGTTAACATTCACAGATTATTTTTCCTCTTGAAAAATGTCAAGCTTGAAAACCAATCTGCTTTTAGAGTGGCATGGTAAGAACAAGTCCTGCTCAGGTCTTTGCAGGGCTGCCACATGTGACCCCTTGGGAGCTCACGGCTGTTTCTGGGTTTTCATCCAGGGTGTTCACATTTGCGTTGGTTATAACACCTGCAGCAGGATCCCAAAACATCACAGTTAGAACTGACTGTACAGCTGCTAACAAGCAAGTTAAACACCGAATAAGAAAACATGACAAGTATTGTTGTTACACTTACATACTCCCCTGGGTACTGTGAAGCCAAGCTTTCAGTTTATCAGGGAACTGAATTTAAGTATTTTTTTTCAAGGTGCCAAAAAAGGTGGCAGATAAGGATGCCAAGTTACTATAGTAACCACGAGAAAAGTGGTGATTATCAGCAATACCACACAGAAAAGAGAGACTGGATTGTCTTTTCATTTTACATGTAGTCCATTGCTTAAAAAATCAGCCCTTTATTAAAATAGATAAATAGAATGGAAAAAATAACTTGGATACAAAATGCATATGGAAAATTCTTTTCAAGGATTTTTCAGCCTGTGCAAGTTTGTCATTTGACCCAAAGTTTTGAGGATGTTCCCCTAAACAGAATGCTTTATGGCTGAAGGATATATGAATAATAAAGCATGACTTTTTTCACACTTTCTCACCTAGTAACCACGGCAGTGGAGGGGAAAAATCAATATTGATGGCCTACTTACTGTAAGCTCCTTAGGACAGAGTGTGTTCTTTGTTCGGCATAATAAGGCTCACATGTACAGACAGCACTTGGGTACAAGTGACAGTACTGCAAGATCAAAGATTATGAAGTCCTAACAGCTGCTTGGAGGAGTCCATGCTGGTGCTCCCATGTACCAGTTTGTCTGTAAGTTGCAACTGCAGTCCAGAGAGATCTAAAGGCTGAAACTTGATTATTTGTTTGGACTTCAGACAAAACCTCAGTAGATGGACCTAAAGGCAAAAAGAATGGACGAAATGGGGAGCATAATTCCAGTGACACAGAAACACGCTGCTCTGGGCTGCAGCTGAGAAGTGTTTTCAAGATCTTTTTTTTTTCTCCTGAACTATCTGAAAGCTGGCAGACGGTGTTTTTTAGCAACTGGAAACAAAGCAGAGATGTCTGTCACACCTCACATGAGTAAGGAACATAGAAAGGTCTGACAGACTAATTGATTTGTGATCTACTGAGTACAGCAACTCTACCAAGATGACTTTAATTCCGCTACCTTCGATGTACACCTAAGAAACACTAATGAAGCCTTACTAAAATTTACTGCATTTCAAAACATCTGTTCCCAAAAATCATAACCGATGCTGGGTATGTAGAAATAAATCCTTACAGATAGTTTCATTGACCTGAAACTTTATGCCCAGACACAGGTCTTTTTACCTGTTGGAAAGCATTCTCTAGCGAGAATTATGTGATTCTCATAGACTAAAACATTGCACATCACTGGTAGGAGCAAATCTCCGTGTTCTTCATCACTTGCCATAAACGTCAGCTTTGACAAATGGGCTAAACAAAAAGCATACTGTGTGCCAGCACCACTTTAGTTCTAGGTTCACAGAATGATAATTAAGAAAAACATTGTGAGCAAAACTTACGGTCCTTGTAGCTAAGCCTTTCGTGCTGCTCAACTCGCAGGTGTTGCTCACAGCGTTATGGTGATCAATCCCCATGGATGTTGAAGACATAAAGCTGCTAACCAGAACACAAAGGGCAAGGATCCCAAACTGCTGATTTTGAAAAGCAGAACATACCTATAAAATACTACTGTGATAACGACAGGAAAACAGAGTGCATCTAGACTTGCCTATGAACCTCTCTGGAACAGACTCACCCTGAACCCAGTGTCACTACCCACCTGCCTCCTTATCCCGTTAAAGATGGGGATAAGAGCATGGAGTCTCCAAGGACTCCCTTTTGTCCAGGCTTTGGACATCCACTGGTACACTTCTGTATGTGACACATTAGTGATCGCCTACTGTGAAGCCAGGACCAGAGTATCTATCCAGGCAGGCATTGGCAGACAACTTGTTGGCCCTTTGTGGACTTCTGCCTCTTAAACAGCAGACACCAGTCTGCAGCCAGCATTTTGTTGTTTTGTTGTGGTGATCAGTTATCTCAGCAGCAGCAACCCAGTCTGGACTCACAGTAGTGCCCTAGGACATCCAACCACTCCTGCAAGACATGCGGCTATGAAAGGAAAATCAACACCACATTTTAAACAGCCCTTGCCACAGATACAGGGAACACAGTCCTGATCACCAGACGATGCTAAAGAGAAAGTGGTTAGATATGCACAACAAGCATGTACAAGCTAGCATCTCATTTTTGAAGGTCAAAATTATGATTTCATTGAACTTTTAAATTGATTATGGCCTGAGCAAGAACAGGTACAAATCTTTCTGGGAGAAGCAGGCTAAGGCAAGGTAAGTAAATTATTTCAACACAGTATCTGTCTCCCTGCGGATTTCACTGCTACTCTTAGTTGAATCAATTTGTGATGATATGTTTGTACCTGCCACAGAAGCCAAATACACAATCTGATCTTATGCCAAGTCACTATTAACAACAGCATTTTCAATTGATTCTAGAATATTCATTAACTGCAATCCATAATTACATATAATTTACAGACATATCATTTTAAATCACTTGCCAGTGAGCTTACTAAGCTCACTTTATGACATTCAAATACATTATTCTTAAAAATTCACTGAGTAATCAGCTTGCAAATAATTACAGTGGAATAGCACTGGATATAATTAAGTAGAAACTTAGAGCAAGAATCACCAGAAATGCCTATAGATCACTTTTGCTCTGCATTTTTATATTCCCTTCAACTGTCTCCAGAAAACTGTTCACATACAGAACCGGTAGACTCCAAAACTGTTCCACTAACTCAGCTCCATCACAACACAACTCTGTGGACTTCGTGTTTGATGGACAACCCCTGCCTGATACCTTCAATACCAGGCAGCTGATTTTTTTTAATGATTAATTTACCATATTTACACATAGGGATATTTTATGTACCATAGGGAAAAAAAAACAAACAACACAACACAGTGATGCAGGCAACTTAAAACTCTAAGTTGGAACTTTAGGACCCTCATTGAAAACTGTACTGAAACTCAATACGGGTGGATTAAATAAATTACATTCTTCTTTTGCAATTTATAATGGAAAAACTAATACAAACGTGAAACCTGCACTCTGAGTCCAGCTTCCCATATGAATCATATACAGACCTTCTTGCCTTACTTGAAACAAGGCTCCAATTTTTGAGGGTTGAAGCAATCGCTCTTATTGCTCTTCAGTCCTACGTTAAATTACATCAGTAAAGTAGACAGTAGCTGGTACTCTTAGAGCCTATCATATTTACCCTGTGGTGGTGGAGATTTATAAACTGCCCTTGCACACACGTTAAAGTGCACTGCACTGTTCACACTGTACCACCCTACAGCTCTGATATCATCCTGTTACTGTAACATGCAACAGTAGAGAATTCCTTGAAGATGAGAAAAAATATCATTTATTCTGTTGACTATAGGAAGAGAGAGCTTATGAAACAGAGGCCTTTGAACAATGCACTGCATATCTTAGAGTACAAAGAATAAGATAGCTCAGAACCAACTGAAAACATAGTAAACAAGTAATGAATTTTTTTTTTTATTCGAGTAAATCCATAATTTACAGATAAACACCACAAACCTTCTTGATTCAACTTCACTTGTTTCCATGCAGAAACTTTGAATATTGGAAATAAATTAGACTAACAAATAAATGTCTTAGCCACAAGGAACTTCTATGTGCTGTGATTTTCTACTACATTACAACTTAATACAAAACTATAAAAATAAGACACTATTTACAAAATATATTAATTTGTTTGGAAAACTATTGGCTAATACAAGTTTTAAGTTACATGACAAATTAGCCAGCTCTTTCACACTTTACAAACAGTTAAAAGATAAACCTACTCTGAATACAAAATGATATCCTCCTATGACCTGGCTACGCCAATTCATAATACTTCCCAGAATTTGGATCAAAGTAACAGTTCAGACATGGATCATACAAAAGAGTCAAAACTTCCTCATCTTCTTCAGCACTGAGGTTATCTTCACCTATGTCAAGTGGGAAAAGTAAAAATAAACCAGTCTTATTCACTTAGACAATAACATGGAAATACCTTTCTATCAGATGTGACAATTCTTCTTTAAAGTGTATAATCTTTTGACTTCTGAATCGTTACCTTCAAGATAATACCATTTCACATTATTTTTATATTTCTGAAGACTTGTATTTAGCTGAGGTGAAATTATGTCAGTCAGAGTTTGCTTAACAACTGGACTTTACAAACTCCAATGGAGCAGTTCACCAGAATTACCTTTAATGATAATGGATCAAAGTATTACGAATTGATATTTATTTCTTAAGAAGGTCACTAAGAAAAATGTTTTAGCATGAACAAAGACAAGTCAGCGTGTAATTAAGGCCTGTAAAAAATGGAAGAATTTGAATGTCTGGTATCCAATATGTCACTTAAATGTCCAGTATAGGTACATCTATACAAAAGAGCTTTCAATATCAGAGAGGAATATCAGATTCTTTCAGACAATATGAATTTTAAATCTAGTTTGCCTAGATTTATATAAAATGCAGGAATGTTTTTGGGTAACAGAAATGAATCCTTAGCCTAAAATACACGGATAAAAACAGACAGACTTTTATTACGGAGGTTTTATACATTGTAGCTCCTTTGCTAAACCTGTCTGTCTTTCATATAAGCTAAATCTAAGTTACATGATCTATAGCTTTTTGATAGGAAGTAATTCACAATTGAATGCAATTTGTATCCTGAATTTCATCATACATATTCACCTTGTTCTCAGACCGCTAATACAAGCTGAACGCTTTGTGTGCCCTAACACTTCATAATAAGTAACGGCCTATTATGCTAACAGCAGCAGTTTCAGAATGCTCCAAATCTATTTACAGTCAAGATCACACAACGATATATAGGTTACATTATCTAGAGACCAGAAAGTAGGTTGATGCATTTAATGCATAGAGAAGTGTGCATTTTATCGTTTCGGAAGAGATTTCGTGTTTGTGTCCCCAGTAGCATTAGCAAATGCCATCAGAAAGAAACTTTCTTTTACTGTAACCAAAGATAAAAAGGTAAAGCTAAATTGTTGCCCTCCCTGCTGCGGGTACTTCATCAGGCCAGTACGCTAAATGAGGTTAACTGAGATATTTTGAGTACCTCTTGGGAAAAATTATGCAGCGCAGAAAGAAGGTATAGGACTGAATGCCTTTTTCTACAGTTCAAAGTCTCATTCATGCCTCATTTTCTCACATAGCCTTACATTTTCACCTGAAACGGTGTCGTTATTTTTATTTTGCTTTTATTATTTTATTTTTTATTATTTTTATTTTGCTTTTCCCTGTCTATGCTTCTCTTCAAAACGATTCTCTTTTCTTCTCTAAGCTTGAATCTCCTCTCTTCTTTACCTTGGAACTGGCCTCTCAATATACTCCCTGGTTTGATTTAGGGATAAGAAATTCTTCAGACTCCTCAGGTGTATACCTCTCTTCCTGTACACCTTGAATTCACGCCAAATCAGAATTAGATTGCATCCAGGTCTAGCTGGATTTATACGCTCCCAGCAATAATCCCCTACATGTATTTTCATGTGAATAAGACAGGAACTAGGTTTTCTGTACGTATCTTGTAACACAACTACTTATTTAACAGTGCGCTATGGATGGTGGAAATGTGAAGAAAGGAACTTTAGAGTAAAAAAACTTTTCTTGGAAATTAATGATTTTTTTTCCCTAAAGTTATGCCTCAACTTAGAGATTTATTTTTTTTCCTAACTATAAGAATTTAAAAATCTCTATAAATATACTAATGCTCTACTGACTTTTTTTTTAAAGGATCCTTTTAGATAAAAATAATATATTGAAAATGACGACTCACTGCAGATTTTCAGTACTGATAATATGCTTTGTTATCCTGTGATACTTGGAATACTGGAAAACTGCATACACAAAACAGTCCTTAAATTTGAGCATTCAGTTTGTTGATCAGATCTAATATTTAGTTGTCAGTAATGAAACATTTTTGTAACACAAATAACCTCAAGTGAAGGATAAAGAAAAAAAAAAGTTTTTTTCCAAAGGGCTAAAGATAACAAATACACATATATACGAGTCAGAATTTAATAAATACACAAAAATGGAAAGCCAGAAAAAGCAGCTGTAGTATAGAGAGATTTTCTGTTCTCCAAATGTGCAATCACAGATAGAACATGTAAAATATTTCAGCATAAAGAACAATGAGTTTAGGAAGAGTTCACAAACCAGTTTGGAAATTCTAGTGTAAATAACAGAAGAAATCCAACAAACTCCCAAGCATAGTTATTTTTGAATGTTTTTTTAAAGATAATGATTTTTTATTTTTTTTTTTAATTTACAGAAATTCTAGCTTTACTGCAGCAAGTCTCAGATTTCACAGTACTAACATAAAAAAATTCTCAGAGACCTATCACAAATTTATATCCAACATGCCTGTACCTCAAGGATTTCTGTCCAATTCTCTCTGGCTTACTTAGGACTCTTAACAAAACATATTATCTGATTCTTCAAAGCAAGGTCCCTTCCTGACAGCAAAATTCTATTTTGCTGTCATAAACAATTACAAACATACATCTATGAAAACGGTCCCAATTTGAGGGGCATAATCTATTTTAGACACTAAGTCACTGAGACAACTTCATCTCTTGGGCAGCCAAAATACACAGGTTAGACTTAGGACAGTCACATCGAATTCCCCGGACTTGAAGAAAAATGTAGGTATCTATCTACCCTGTTTCCTAAGACAACTAGTAAGAAAACGGGGCATTTAAGAAAACAAGGTATTTGTTTTATTCTACTGTTATTGACTTTCCAGTTTCAGCTAAGCTCTTGGCTGTTCTCTAAGCAAATAGAGTTGATAAAATCCTGTAACAATTCAGGTGGTGACAACAGCCTTTACTCTGGAAATTATGCTGAGATTTCGTTTAAGGCTAAATCTGTACTTGTGCTTCTGAATAAGAACATTTAGTCTTTGTGTTCTTTCTTTCCTATGTTTACCATCCCCACTAGCATAAATTCCTTATTTTAAACTAATAATGTGCATTTTTTAAGAGTTAATCCATATTGAGACAGAACATTAGCAAATTGCAACTGCATAAGTTATTGTTTATGAGAGGTAAATAATACTGCTTGGAAAACTCCACTGGCTTGAGCTGAGACTAATAAATAAGAGAACTTGGAACCACAATGTAGCAGCATAGAAAACTATGAGAAGGCAGCATCAGCACCACAGAAACTCGCATTTAAAAATGTCTTTCTACCCAGGGCCTTTTCATTGTCTTCATAAATTCCTACCTGGAATACTCCGATTTGTTGAAGGTTTAGGGTGTTCTTCCAGCTGTTGGCTTCCAGGAATGATGGGGGGACTGAATATGTTCAACCAGTCCCTGAAAAATACAAATCAAAATATTTATAACAGCACAGTTTGCATTCCTATTTGTTCTAGTTATTTTGATTATTTAAAAAAATTCAAAGGAAATTGCAAGTTGCTGAATGTGATGAAACAAAATCAAGCTGGATTTCATTATTGTAAAAATAAACTTTAGAGCTAACAGAATTCTTAAACGTTAAGGCTTCCTTCCCTTAGCCATTTCAGCTGTTCTGTTCATGACAAAAACCTGTGTTTTAAGTCAGGTTTGCTTTGCAGATTCCAACAGGTATTGCTCTCAGTAAAAGGTGTACATGAGGTGCGATCCATAACCCACAGAGATATACTCTGAAAGCTTATGGGACTCATAAGAGTCTTTTTGAGGAATAAAGACTTGGGATGAACAACCTGTATTTGATGAGAGTGAGAGGTGGTCAATTTGATTAAAAAATCCTTACCCTCTCTAAGGAAAAAGGTTCAAAGATAATCAAGAGATGTGCTTGGTTACCACTGCTTGGAGCCTGCCGTAATAGGCTGACATAGCAAGTGGTGTATCACCCGCAGCCTGGAGAGGTGGTGAGTTACAGCTGAATTTAGGCATGAAACGGATGCCGCTAACAGGGTGATGCCAACTCAGTGGTCATGAACTGTGGGACAGCTGATTTGTATTAAATAACCTCATCTTTCCAGTTTATTTTAACTTCAAAATTTTTTCAATAAAGGGATGAAACTAGTGATCAGAGCTAAGAACATATACTAACAATTTCCTACTGTTTTTAAGGAGGAAACATTGGTCTGACTCAGGATGTTATTGTTGATAGTATTGTTGCTAATTGGAAAAAAGCTTTGTTAAGTAAATACATTATAAACAAGTTTTTATTGTCATAAAGTGTTATTTGTTATAAATAAAAAATGTTATTGAGCATAACCTGATTTTAGCTACTGGTAAGACTACAGAGAGGACTCTTCTCATCACAGCTGCCACATAACTGTTTTGCTTCTGTGAAGTAAAAAATTTTGCAGGCGCCTTTATCATAGAGGAGGGAGTCCGGACCTTATTCACCTATTCAATTTAATAGGCAATTTATGTCTCTTCTGAACACTACTTTGTGATAGCTTTTAAAAACGATTTTTACATTATCATACAGTCATGTAAAGCCCAATGTTCATTTCACATCCAAACACATACACTGTCTTTGTTACAGCTCAAAGAAACGAAAACAGTATAGTTATTTTTATTGTTATTGTTACTGCTTTTTATTGTAATCTGAACTGGAGACTTTTTTGCTGAAAAAGTAATTTATATTGTACTACCAGAGAAAGATAGCTCTGGAAAGACACATCTAAGTCTCAAATTTAAGATACTTCTTGTGCAGGTGACCACATCTTGTAATTCTTTTCATCGATGAAACTGATCTCTGCACACTGTGTGTATGTTTATGTTTCCATCTCTCCTCTTCAACAGTAAAGGACTATAATACATTAAAGCTTTCATATAAGACAAGGGAAAACGTCTTTACTTTGAGGAGGACAGAGCACTGGAATAGGCTGTCCAGAGAGGCTGTGAAGTCTTCTCTGGAGATACTCAAAACTCACTTGGACATGTTCTTGTGCAACCTGCTCTGGGCAACCCTGCTTTAGCAGGGGATTAGATGAGATGATCTCCAGAGGCCCCTTCCAACCCCTACCATTCTGTGATTCTGTAACGTAACAATTAAGTAGACCAAATAATTGCAAGGTAAGACTTGAACACAAAATTTGAGGGACTTCAGCAAATCATCTCATTTTGATAGAACCAGATCCATCCTTTTTGACCAATCTATTTCACTCCAAGGCAAGGGGAACGGAAGGGAAAAGGGGTCTTTCAATTCCTTTGTTTGCTTCATGCTGATGGGAACAGTGCAGCTCTACACAGTAAATTAAACTTGGCTTGAGGCTGATTCAACTTATGTCTGGCCATGCCTGGCACAAAAATATTATTCATGCAAACTTGTGCTAGAGGCCAGGGAGTTTAGCCAGAGCTGTGGAAGTAACTTCAACATCCATGGCTGTGCCTGGAGGGGATGATTTTTTCCAAACCTTGACAGATTTCTTGACATTTCCAGGCTGTAATTGCCTCAACTCAGTTGTCCAACACCAAGTAAACAGGTAATGTACTTCTACTTTCTGAAAAGCATTGATGATCTCATGTAAGATTTCCTTCTGATAGAGAAATCTGTCAAGGATCAGTCATGTATTATAATTGCTAAAATATGACAATTTCTTTTTTCTTGTTAGTTTTTCTGCTACTTCTGGACTTATTATTGATTCCACATCATCTCCTGTTGGCATGTTCACATAATCTGGGGTGAATCAGGGGACAACCACCTATCTCTCTGCAGTAAAAATGGAAAAAACTAATTTTCTGCCTCAGGAAACAGAACTGCTGGTGTAGAAATCCAGCAAGCAGTATAGCAGATTTAAAGGAACAGATATTGAATTTTCCATCATTTCAATATGTAAAAAATAGACTTCAAAATTTTTTACACCATCATATTATTTTCACATATATGGCCAACTTCGCAACCAATCCTTCTCTTCTGCTGTTCAGCTAGTGCCAGTGAGAACTGGTACAACTAATACACATGGCAATATGCTTGCCTAGACATCTCATTATTAGCTCTCTCTGTCATTGCTCACCATATTTGCATTCCAAACAGTGTTTACACCAAAGCTTCAAAAGTTTTTAGGAGTGACAGTTAAATGCATGCTATGATATCCAGTGGCATGGTAGAATATATTTTCCATTTCTGCCACTTGCATGGTGATGTGTGCTGCCTCAGAACAAGTCAACACAAGAATCTGACCACGCTTATAGGATGTGGTCAGAGAGCCCAAAGCATTATCACTGACCTGATTCTCTACAATTGCACTGAAACATAACGTCAGCAAGGGCAACCTCTTGAAGAAACTGTGGCAATTTTAGAGAATGTAAGGAAGAAATATTGGTGCTAATCTTCATCTCTGCTTCCCAAGCTACCCTTTCTTCCAAATTCACCACAGCCTTTTCGACAGACAGCGATGTTTGAGATTCAGAGAAGCAGCAGAATATTTCTGCTAGGAAGGCTGCTGAAGCAAAAGTGGTGCAAGGACAGAAGACAGACAGTGCTTGCTTCTAAAGAGAATGATCTCAGTCAGACCAACAAATGTAGTTAGAAAAGTAAAGAAGCCTTAGAGTACATATGCAGTTCTACAAGTCTGGCACAAACCAGAGGAGCTGCAAGTGTAAGATCTAGGGATTTTGATGGTTCTAAATGGATGTAAAGGAGGGTTTTTTTTTATGATAGAGGTAACAGATATGTGTTAGCAAGTTTAATATTTCCTATTAAGACAGCCTAGATTTAGTTCATGTTTTTTTAAAATGTCCAAGAAAAACTACTGGTTTTGATATTCAAACCCCTCCCACCAAGACAACTAATTAAAGCATTACAGTACTAGGGATTCAATGTTAACTTAATATTACTTTTAAGGTTGAAACATTTTACACAATATGTATTAAAAACAGGTTTATTACTTCCACAATATAGCTAGTAGTGTCTAAATCAACTTGTAAAATCTTGAAAAATTAAAAAAAAAATCTCGCGTGTGCTGTAATCTTCTTGGCCAAATTGTGCACAGAGTAAATACTGGGAGTTGATTAATAAACTTCTGCAAAGTGGTTTTACAGTGAACTCTGATAGATGCTGTAGTCTAGAAGTAAAAACAGACTTTTCCACAACGAAATCTGCAGTTGCTTTTAGGAAGTAACTAAAGTATGTGTATGAGAGACAGTGCACGAGTTAATTTAAAAAAATAAAAAGCAACAAACAAAACAACACAACACTCCCCCCCCAAATTAAAATCAACCAATCAAAAAAAAACAAACCTAAAAAATTTGTAGCCCTTGCCTAAACGTAGAGGTCAGCATGGAGACAACCAGCGATATTCTGAGAAACGCAGACTGTGACCTGTGTTCCCATTTATTGTGTTTTATTTACTGAATAAAGAATGCTTTTTTTGGGGAACTTATTTAAGAAGTTAGTTTATGTCAAAATAGAAAAGCTCATTCTAACTAATTAAACTAACACATTCTAACTAATTAAAGACACTCTATTTATGCTATCAATGCCTTCAGCTGTAGTCAATACAATCAATGTGCAATAAACTATCCAGAGCTTTCCTGATAACAACGTGGAATGCTAAGTATTGTCTTTTGACATTGTGAGTTGCACTGTATGAAGGCTCAGAACAGCTCCTACACACAAAGTATCCTGCACCTTTAATGACTGCACTGAAATTCTTCATTATTCTGAACCCTATTCTTCACACCAAAATATAATAAAAATATTATATAATCTTGTTATACGATGGCCTTTTCTTAAAAAAAATACTCTCAGAAAGTATTTGCCATACAGCAAAACATCACACAATAGCTGAACTGTGAAGCAGAAGAATCTTTCGGACTTACAAACATTGCTTTCAGTTTTATGACAGTATGTTAAATTTTGCAGAAAATGGCATCCATCACTAAAATCTGTTGAGAAAATGGCTGATGTTTTATTAAGTAGCACTTATCAATGACAAGGAACCAAAATTATTATGATCAACAGAAATCCAAAGAATCAGAGGGCTCTGGATTTAAATCTTAATGAACACCTTTTGATACTTTGATTTTTTTACAGATATTCTTATGTTTTAGTCTATCTTACTGGCTGGATTAAGGAAATTGCAAATCACTTATCAAAGATTTTTAAAAGACTGCTGTGAATTGAGATAACATACTTGACTGTATTTATTTTAGATCAGATTTATTTTTTATTATTTAAATCAAGGGGATCATTTAATCCAGATTAAATTAGAACATTTCTAAGTATGGCTTTGTCCAATAATCTACACAGGAATTAAAAGGAATATTTAAATTATTTGGTCAGCCTGGAAGTATACTCAAAGAATGCAAGACAAGGGCTACCTAATATCAAATCAGGGAACGAAAAAACATCAGTTTTGTATCATTAAGAACACAAATTGACACAGTATTAAGCATCTCAAGAGTACAGCCAATGAAGAACATAAAAGATTATATTTAACTGCATAAACTACTTAGTAAATATTTAAGAATTCCATTAACTTAAATCAGATTACCTATACTCACCTATTTAGGTTGTGCTTTGTTAATATATTACTCCTGTATGTATAATGGGAGTTGTTTGGGTTTTTTAATAGAAGTATTTCTATAGAAATAAACACTTTAGTAGTAGTTTCAGTAATGAGGCAAGGACTTATGTAAGCCATTAATAAGAAGATTTGTTTGTGTTATGTACAAAATACAATCATAGTATTTGAAAAAAATGTTGAAATAAATATTTCAGATCCTGCCACTACATATGTCTGTAACATATGTCCCTTAAGTTATTATTGCATTTAAAATGCTTTAAACAATTTCAATTTTTAAACATTCTTAAGGTTCTTACATAAATATGCCATAAACCAAAAAACATTCAATGTTAATTTAAACACCAATAACTGCCGAGTGCTACTTAGCTCCAGGTGGGAAAACCACTATCTTTAAAATGGAAAACTGAGTGAGTACACAGAAGATGATATACTACCAGAAGAATATAGAGCAAACTTATAAATACAAATCAAGGATTTGTGAAAACATATTTTAATAAAAATCTTGAAAAATAACATAAATGTACATAACCATATGACTTTGGATGAACTGAAAGCTCTATTTAAAAAAAGTATTTAAGGGCAATCTGGCAATACATTGATGATTTGAAAAAAAATGTGTGCCGTAAGCTACATTGTTTTATTCTCCTGGACTGTTACTGTAGTTTCAAAATATCATTAAATCAGCACAAACCAACACTTATCATTTCCTGCACATTTTTCACAGTGAGCTGCATTCTGACTATGAGTAATCTGTTAATATGTTCTTTGCCTCACAATCCGTCAAAGTGACAGATTCATTCCATCCTAATACATAATATCTTCATTTACTGTATGCCTTACTGGAACTTTCTTTTTTTGCTAGCACTGAGAATTAGAAAATCACAAGCATATTTACAGAATGCCTTTTTCCTTCCTCCAAATCACTTCAGCAAGTCCAGCCTACCAAATACCATGCTTTTAATGGAGGCAGAGAGACCTGCTTAAAAATGAAATTATTTAATTTTCAGTGAATTAATAACTAAAAAAGAGACCACAAAAAGTACAAGTGCAAATCCGCATGGAAGGCTTGAACTTGCTCTTAAAGTTTTAAATCTGTGAATGAACTGGCTTATAGGTGCTAGATTAGATTCAAGGATAACAAAGGAGGTGTGAATTCTACTTATTAACCAAGATATTTAGATAGTGTGACATGCTATTACAAGTGTGTACAGTATAATCATGTTGATTGGTATTGGCTGAAAGTTTGACCTGTTAACGGTATTCCATTTTTCTTTCATTACTGATGCTCAAATGATAAATTTGTGCAAGTTATTAATAACAGACACAGTCATCTCCATCAGTCTAAAAATATGAATGACCTCAATGTGGAAATTTAACAGCTCGATAATTAAAATATTGTGGTACTTACTTGGTCAATGTTTGCGTCTGTTAGGTAAGATGTCCTTCCTTTTTTACATATTTTTAGCAATTAAATAAGCATTAATTTTAAAAATTATATTTTAATATTCCACCAGTTCAGGAAACATCTGAATCTAGCACTTAATAGATCTTGCTATAACTAAAGGAATTCCTTTTCTCCAGAGCCAGATACCAACAGAATCCTACTGCTCTGTGCATTCTGTATGTAGACTGCATCCCATTTAACTTTCAATGGATGACATGGAGCCAGAGGGCTTCTGAAAATCAATGGAGACAGAAGACTCAGAGCACTAACTTTTAATATTATCAAACCTGTTTAAGGTAATGCTGTTGAATGTTCCTGGTCTGTGAAAACTATCTTTCTTTTTTTTAAAAAAAGGTATGCAAGAAAACTCTAACCTTTTAGCATATTAAAGCAAGGAGTCGTACAGCAGGGAATCAGAAATTTAATCATCACCAAAAGTGAAAAATATGCTACCTCTGTTTCATTCTTCAAAACTTCAAGCTTTGTCAACAATAAATGTAAAATAACATTAAGGAAACAAAATCAACACTCTTGCACAAATGATACCGGAATAGCCTGGAGAGGAGGTGTGGGCATTTATGCCCTTGGAAACCGAGACAGACACGGTTTTGCTCTGTAAGAAAATGTTGCATGCACGTTGGATGTCAGCCAAGGAGCCTGGTTTGGCTGTATTTAAACAAGTTTCCAGTTCAGAAGGAAAATGGAGGAATAAATATATATTTTCACAGATGGCAGGCTGGTTACTGGTAGTAAGCTTTTCCTCTCCAGAAAAGAGAACAATGCAACTGTAGAAGCCTATCTGGAAGCTTGCCTGCCCTGTGAAAATCCCAAGGCTCTAAGAGTTGTCAGCTGGACGGAGACCTTAGATGGTGCCTTGTGGTTGGGTTGAAGTGTCTTGTCAGCCACAAACACTAGACATACCCTGGCAAAGGGCCGTAGCAACAGTTCAACTGAGTACTGAGGGAGAGGTTCAGCAACATTACTGGAATAGGGAATCCCAGACTTATTACAAGATAACACCTATCTCTTCCTTTCAATCCAAGAAATCTTAGAGACATGTAAAATCTTCTACTGCCTATTCTCCATCTCTATGTATAAGCACAGTCAGACAACTCTGAATGGCTCAGAAATAATCAGGAACAGGGTGAAACAAACAAACAAATATATTCTCAGTAAGTTCAGAAGCAACAAAACAAACAACCATATATTAACACAGATGCAACAGCATGTTCGATAGCATGTGCCATGTTTTATATGCAAGCCCTCAGTGTATATGTTGCCACATTTTCATGTTCTCAGATTCCTGTACAAGGGAAAGCCAACTCTGGATTATTTTAACAAGGTTTCACATGTTGGCCAACTTGGTTCTCAACTTTTCTGTAGCTAAGCTTTTTACCATTGTGATTAAAAGATTTAACCTTTTCAATTAGATGTTTCCTGTGCAACTTGCTGCTTTGTCATGTTCTTTTTCATGCATATTATAGCCTGACACATGCAGCAGAACTTCACTAATTCAGATTAACGATTAGGAGATCTATTGCAAATTACTCTATTTTGTGGATGAGTAAAGTAACTGAACAAGCACAATGAAAAACCAAAGTACATTTTGTGGTACATTGTTCTTGTTCACCTATTTTGACAACTGTTGTGTAGTTTTACAATACTTTATAATGCCACATTATCTGTTTTGCAGAAGCAATGGAGTTGTATGACTTCGACCTTGTAATGAATCATAGAAATAAATATGCTTCTTTGTTTGCAAAACTCAATCTTTAAATGTGCTTCTTAAGTTATTCTGTTACTTAAGCCTCTGTTTGGAAATATGGCAGACAAAGACCTGTCACAGACAAAGTCTGTGAATTTCACAGCGTGCCACATTGAAGTTCTAGCACAGCGCAAGTAAGTGTTCCAGTTACAATCCTTATTTTATTGCACCATGTTGTAGGCAAGTTTAATCTCACCGAAACTCTCAGAGGTATAACGACATATGCATCAGCTATTGGAATGTTTAGTTTTCACCAGGGACAGATAAGAGTATGTGAACGGCAGTCTCAAAGTGGAACATACTTTTAATATTTGAGAGCTTCAGCAGATGTGGTTTTGTGCTGGAATCATTGATATATTATGCAAATTCCACATGTCATGATAATGACAATATTTATAGCAACAATAGGTTCTGAAAAAAAGACTTCTCTAGCACAAACTTTTAAAGGAAGTGAAAGAAATAATTTTTTTCCTAAACTCAATAGAGTGGTCAGACTTATGCATAGAAAGAAGTGCTCATTATATTTAACTAATGTACCAGAATTTTATCAATAAGCAAGTTTGAAAAAAAGTAAAAAATATACTTAAAAAATCATGTTCATCCATTTCATGATTCATTATCTGAACTAATTTATAATGATATGCATGCACGGTAAGAAAACCACAGCTTCATAAAGTAGTAATAAAGAGTATGGGCTCTGCTTTTTTTCTTTAGGTAAAACCTACAACTTTTTCTGGAAAGTTCATAGTTATCATCCTCCTCAAACATGTTAATCTCCACATCAATGAAACATTTCTTCTGCGATAATAAATCTCAGATCTGTAACATTTATCACAATTGGAGAGATACCTTTACCACGTTTACCGAATGTTACTAGCTTCTCCAGACATCCTGATGAGTTTAGCGAAACACACGTAGGGTTACGATGACAAGACAGCTTGCTTTAGCCAGCCCACACCAAGCCCATGTGAAGTGAGCTCAGTAACTATTAATCACTTGTCGGAGACTGCAGGCCCTTATCAGCCAATTATAGATACAAGGAACTTTATATTACATCCACAAGCGGCAAAGCTACAAAGAACTTGAACCACAGTATAGTGGTGACTTTTTATAGATAAAACATAAATCTAGACAAAATGCTGGCCTAAATTCCATCTATTTCCATTTAGCAATTTTAGCAAACACTTCATGATATCATTGGTTTTCCTTAAAATTTTAGGAACCTTGTATACCCCTTAATTTTAAGAGGTTTCTTTTTTATTTACAAGAAGCCCACTGACAGAATCTCATTTAAACACAAAAAATCCCAGTGATGAAGTAACTAACTTACACATACAGAGCAGATAAATCTAGCTTATTTTACAAGTTAGCTACTGGACTGGTTTGCGAATAGTCCTGAACCCTACCACTGCAGAGCAACTGCAACATTCACTTCTCATAGCAAAACCTATGAAGATAATAATCTCCAGAGATGCCTGTCAGAGGGTCGTGGAGAAGAACAAGACACTGGAAAGGGTATACGGGAGCCTGATAAAATGACATCACATCACTTCTTCAGACTCTTGCTGGAATTTTGAGGCTGACAATCTACATGATCAGCTATAGATGGACTCTCAATACCAGCAAGGAGGCTTAAGACTTCCCTCCTGCCCGCAGCTTGGGTCATGACCATCCATCAGGTGGGGTGAACATCAACACATAGGGTCAAAGGGGTAGGGTACACTACAACCTGGCAAGTGTGAGCTTCCAGCAGCGCAGAGGAGACAGATGTGGAGTTAACGAGAGAGTACAGTTTTATTCACTCCTGGTAATTCTGTGTAGGTAACCTTGACCAAGCCCACAGCAGAGGTACAGACAATACTTCAAAAGACCATTTTCATTGACTGATATACCACTTAGCTTCTATAGGTTCAAACTGTGCTTGGAAAAGCTGTCAGTCCCACATATAGAGAGTAATTTGGGAAGGTTGCTGATTTTAGAACTGTTAAACATACAAAATCAACCAGCCACCAATAGAGACGACAAATTAAACTTCAGCTTAATAATTGTTTTCATTTGTGAATGAAAAAGAGCTTGATCACTCATTCTTTAATCTGAGACCACTGATCACTAGACTTTTTCATAAGATGATGCCACTGTTTTGTATGCAGATCTTATATTCTTGGCTACAGTCCAAATCAGGCAGACATTGACAATCCTCAAATCTCTGTGCCCACAATTCAGTATTGAAATACTTTTTTTTTTTTTTCTTCACATATAGAGTTAAATGTCTGGGTAAACCCAACTGAAAATTTGGCTGTATACGTTTTTTTATGAAATTACTTAAGTAAAATATACTTTTTATGAAAGGACACTCAAAGAAATGCTGAAACATTTGTGTCCTACTTTTGGTACAGTTTCTGGAGAGCAGCTGTTCCAACTTCAGAGGAACAAATTTTATTTAGTAGCTTGGGAAGAGCTGAGTATGATGCCAAGAGAGGATCTACTGAGGCAATGCTTATAAAAAAATCCTCTCTCAGAGATAATCAGCTTTTATCAAAACTAAATTTTCTGGCGAGCATCTGTAGAAGTTCAGAAAACCTATTCATAAAACTAGGCTCAAGTGATCTTTTTCAGAGAGCAGCTCCACATTTTGCAGTTCAGTATGGCTGAAATTCCTCTAGAATATTTACTTTACTTCAGCATTTCCTTCAATAAAACTCTCAGCCCTCCTTTGACACACAAATATTTTGGAGGACAAATGTTTACTAAGGAGATGCAGGGTATGTGACAATTTCCAGTTCCTACACTGAAGGAAAAAGTAACGTGAATAGTTACAAGTTCCTATTTGGAGAGAAGAGCAATTCTGAAGCCCAGCTAAGACCATACAGCACAGTCAGTCAGTGGCAAGCGCATAGCTAAGTCTTGAAACACTGCGCATCATCCTTGCTCATCTGGCTCTGTAGCCTCTGCTACAGCCCGTCTCCTTTCATTAACCGGTTCTGCGGCTTGCAAAGCAGCATGATGTGGAAGTGATTCGTACTGCCGCAGCAGTATTCTTGGCAGACTTATGACCTTTACCCAGTGGAACAAATGGAAAACGAGTCTAGCTGGGTCTTTTTATTGACTGCATTTCCATTATCTTCACAGGTGCTTTCTTTCCTGGCCTGTTCTTTTATCTTATTAGGGACAGAAGCTACATTTACTGGACAATAGCTTCCATATTGCTCTTTTCATTTCCCAGAAAATACCACTACTACACTTTTTAAAGTTACTTGAGACCTGTCAAATTCTTTACCACCCTTCACAACAAACTAGGTGTTGTTTCAGTAAGTGCATCGTGTAATTGTCTTCACGTCACGGCATTTACAGAAACTCATCTACATAGGGCACAGCAATTTTTCAAATATTCTGTTGTTCCTCTACATAGCTACTCTGGGCTTACAAAGATTTAGACATTTTCCAGTGGCTCATACATTACTTGTTAAAATTGGCTTTAAAAACAGTTTAGGAACTAAGTTATAGAATTACTATTAATTTTATCTCCCTCTCATTTAAGTACACACCCTCTGTGGAAAACCTTACAGAGTTTTTCACCATAAATGAAAGGTAATGATGTGAATAATGATATTCAAGTCACATCATCTCCAGTTTTTATATCATGATGCAAACTGACCTCATAATTTTGTCATCTTCTGTATTTACAGCCCAATAATGCTTTTCTGGCAGTTCACAAGGGCTACTGAATTTATGAGGCACTTGCAAGTCAGGTATTTTATGAACACTTTGTCTGCATTTCTCAAAAACAGTTTCTAGAGAAATTTAAGTCTACTGTGTGTACTGGATTAAAATAGCATAAGAACCAAAGTCGTAATTTATAGTATTTTGCTTTAAATTCTATTTTATGGAAATACAAGTATTCATTGTTGATAATATTAACTTGATATGATGAAACACTTTATTTTCACAGATAATGGTGTTTATTCTGTTTTTCAGTATATAAAATGTACCAAGTACCAAATTGCTTTAGTACGTGCATAAAAAGAACTTAAAACCTGACTCAACCAATGTATGGGCAAAAAAAAGAGGCAAACAATGTAGTCTGCATTAAAATATAGGCAATTCTAATGCCATGAGAATTACGAAATCAGCTCTGGAACAAAGAGTTCGAAGTGTCAGTCATATGGTACCGGATATCTTATTCTGTGGACTAAAATCAAGTGTCTCTGTCCAATTCATCTCTTGTAACAATTCATAAGGATAGAGATAGTTTCTTTGATAACCAGCACCCAAGGCAGAGAGGTTTTCTAGACCAACATAAGCACTTTGATTTACATGTGAAAGGGAACAGGAATCCAGGATTATACTTTAACTCCGGTAACATACTGTATGTACTAGGGAACATATGGCTGCACGTTGCAATAACTGATGCATCTGGCTGAACTTGCACAGCAAGCTTCACAGTGTTCACTTCATAAAATCTAACAAGAAGATTTTAAATCTATAAAAATGTGGATAGCAAGTGAGACAAGTGACTGAAAACATCTGTGTGAGGGGAAATGCCGCACAACTGACTGGCAGTGTGCTACCATAAAACATTTCAGAGTGTTGATAAAACACAGAGAAGTTGTGTCTGAAATGATCTCTCCTCCTATCCCTCTCAACATACATACATTTTCTAGCTAAAACTTTGATAAGCAAGATCCACGTTAATGACACCAAGTGAAAGTGAAATAGGGCTAGTTTTTAAAATAACTACATCTCTTGTTTAGGATGTTAAAAAAATTACAAAGTGATGTTAGGGTTTCAAAAGTACAAGGCAGTTCTGAAACTGTACAATTAATTTTGATTGTCTTCACTTCATTATTTCTCCCTAGCCACTCTCTACCCTTGTCTTCATCTCACCTTATATAAAAGTCACAGGGATCTTGCTGCTGATTCCAAACAAAATAGATTAAGCTAAAAACTTGACAGCCAAAATATGTTGTAGACAAGATCCTTTTGAACTGTCCTGCAGTGTTGCAACACCCTCTCCTGACTGGGCTATCTATTGAAAAAAAAATACTGTCTAAATAAGGAACATTAAAATGTTTTGTAACAAATGGATTCCCTGATACCTACAGTCACATACAGAATTCTAGTTCTAAGCCTTCAAAGCACAGAGAGAGAAGGAAATAGGTGAGAGCGTATGTATGCCAGACAAGGAAGATTTGCTGAATCATGCATCAAAGCAGATGTAGGAGCAAGTTCCTTTAAGTACTTTAAAATGGTAAATCCAAAACATGTAGAATTCAGTTCTGTGTTCCAGGACAATGCAGACACACTGCAGAAAATTACTGAAATGAGCAGTAGTAAAGCCCTGTGAGAGGAGGTTGCAATTGAGGAGAGATTTAAGATTAAATCAAAGAATGTCACATTTAATATTCAGAACACTCTAACTGAATCTTTACTGCCTGGGCTATTAATGGAATCTTACCGTGGGTTGGAATGAGAAAGTGGGCTCATTTCTTTCTGATAGTGATGCTCCTGACTGACAGGCTATAAAAAACAAAAAAAATAATTGTGAGAAAATAGTTTTACAAATATTCGTTCAGAATGTTTACAAGTATGTAAGAGATCTTCTATAAGCATACACGTTTGCAGCTTCTAATATTAGAACTTTACAGTGGAATTTAAAATGAATATTCAGATCCTATCTGTGCAAAAGAACAATTTAACAGATGATTCTTGTCTGGGTGAAAATACGTATGAATTGAAGTGTCATCCACACGGTCATTTCTCTACTGCCTGTGAGAGTATTGGGACAGAGTCAGGAAACTTCAGAGAGGGAAAGGTGGCAAAGTCACGTCTGACAGAAAACACGTCTGGACCGTATATGAAGTATGGTGCAGGAGCTCTTCGTAGGATCTGTGCAGAGAACCAACCATTCTTAAGACTAGACAACACTGAGCCAGAGCTAATAGGGCTGGCAGGCATGGGCTCCTCTCTCCTCATAAACATCATTAACAGTAGTCTTAGCAGTGCCAAATGAAGTTTGCTGAAGCACATGCCATTCTCTATGGCACTGCCAATTTGAAACCTGGAGTAAGCTGTTCATGAATAGCTAACAGTGCACTGTATGAATACTCAGACAAAAGATGATAATTTTCCAGTCTTCAAATCTTACCTACCCATTGTAAGTACGTGCCCTGAAAGTTCCAAACTACATTTGGTTTATGGCATTAAAACCGGTTATTTGCAAGATATATCAGTATTCATAAACTGGTATAGAAAATCAAGAATTCTAAAATTCAGAAATACATTTTCTCTCAATATATACATACTGCTTCCAGAGGAGACCTTCCTTGCCATTACCACACACCTCAAAACCAGTTCTTAACAAATTACTGAAGAAAACGCAAAAGTGAAAATACAAGTGTCCATTAACAATTCATGTACTAAATTGTACAATTAATGCTAAAAATAAATACTAAGCATTATGAAAGCAAATTTTTTTTTTTTTTTACAGTAATCAATATAAAAATGAGCATGTTTTCACAGTTTGAGGAAGCAAGGAGGGATGTTGTAAGACATATGTTCAGGATGAATGACATCCTGATTACTGCCAAATATGAGTCACTGCCTGGTGGTGGATAGTGCAGTTCCCAAAAGATGGCTAGTGGAAGACTGAAGACGAGACAGGAAGTGAATTAGTCAGTCCATGCACCAGAATATCTGTCTAAATAATTTTTAGTCTCATTTCATTATAAAGGATAGTCTGCCTCAGTTTTGCAATTTGACTTGATGCAAACAGATCCCTCCAGTGGTTGTCAAACTGAGCTCTCAGTTGGAGTAATTCTGGGTTTAAATATCACTCCTCTTGTCTGTCAGACTTCAGTTCTGCCAGACCATTTTTGTGTTAAGCGGCTTTCTTTCCTGAAACATCACAAAGGAGGCCAGAAGACCTTCCAGAAATTAGGTATGAACTGGGAAGTACTCTTTCAAATATTTTGTCAATCAAGGCTTATGTGACTGAATTTATATTTAGGAAGTTGCTTGAGCAACAAGTAATCTCTCTTCTCTACTCCTTACTCAAATGATAGGTAGTGGTGAACGTATTTTGGAGTCTGCTAATGGAGCATTATAACACTGCAAGCTTCTAGAATATACTAATAAGCAATCCAGTCTATCCTCCCTTCTCCTTCGCATTTCTGACTGAGAATCAGGGACCATATGCAATAAGATATCCTGAATTCCTTATACCTGATCTTCCTCCAGAAAGTCTGTGTTCTATCTGAAGTGGTAATTAAAGTGTGGAAACAGCTATCCAACAAGCTGAATGGCCAATTCCCTGGCAGGGCAAGAAGATCTTACTGGATCTCTAGAATAAAGCAAAGCGCTTTAAGCAGAAATATTTTGAAAGCTTTGCAAATTTTCTTGGATAATGTGTATATATATGGGTATAAACTTCACATTATACTCTGCAATATATAGAACTGTGTTTTTCATATTGTTGCAAAGCTAACATGGAATTTCATAGATCTTAAGATTTAAGAAAACATTCCGCTAAGACATGGTCAAATGAAGTCTTTTAAAACACTTATTTTTTACATCCGTATATTGACTTGGAATGGTGGCCTACGCACACTTTACAAGAGTTTAAAATTCTCCATCAAAGTAAATCCATTTTAAAATAGAACTTTTTCATATTTATAACTGATAACTGTGCTGGGTAACGTATAATATTGAAAGCTATGTTACTCCTTTTTGGCTATCAGTTTACAGCAGCTGCTTAATAACTTACATTTCATCAATTTCTCCTTACAACATATTTTCAGTTCTTGGTAAACTATCATAGGTTATAAAAATATAGTTTTAGTACCTCTGTTTTATAGTTGTTTAAGGACATCTGTCCTAACTGTAACTTAGCAATATGATCAATCCAAGTGCCTTTACATTCAGAAAGGTTTCTTAGATTTGTTAGTCAGTAACATGAGAATTTTCAATGAATCTGGAGCTCAGACTAACAATGGCAAGTGATGAAAAAATATAAACTCACTAAAAATGGTTTATATATAAAATGTTACTTCGATACATAAGTTCACTATCTAAGATGATTATATCCTGCCTTGCAAAACATCATAGATATTTCAAAATGAAAGACTCACAAAAAGTTGCCTTCTGGTGGTGCTGTTGCCACAGTTTCCACTAAGGGACAAAAATGTAGTGTAAAATGAACAAAAATTTGGAATAAAAATACTCTTTACTTATCTTTGAAGAACATAAATCAGTAGTATCTATTGCTTTCTCTTAAGATACAACCTGGAAATACATGTAAGCATGAAAGTTTAATCATGACAAGAATTTCAAGCTGTCCTTAATTTCTCAGACCACAATATGAGGATTAGTTCTATATATTTTCTAAATACTGCACAGTTAAAATAATTTGCCTATGCAACCAGAGGATGGCTACAGATAAATATATATAAAACTTTTCTGCAGATTGTACATCTGATTTTGGAGGGATGGATCATTTGCAAATTCTCTTGACTTAAATGATGATCGTTCTAAATATCAGTGACGTAAGACCAAATTTGCTTTTTACACTTTTTTTTTTTTACATTATGTATAAGGAATAAATATACATATAAAGAATACTTCCTGGTAAAAGCTGGAAGCTGAAGGAATGATGACTTTAAAGGATTTGGGGGTACTGTTGGGTGGAAAGTTGGATATGAGACCCCGGTGTGCCTTCGCAGCCCAGAAGACCAATCAAAACCTGGGCTGCATCTAAAGAACTGTGGTCAGCAGGTCGAGGAAGGTGATTCTCTCCCTCTACTCTGCATTAAGGAGACTCCAACTGGAGTACTGTGTCCAGCTCTTGAGTTCTCAGCATAAGAAGGACATAGAGCGGGTCCAGAGGAGGGACATGAAAACAAGCGGAGGGCTGGAGCCCCTCTGCTATCAAAAAAGGCTGAGAGAATTGGGGTTGTTCAGCCTGGAAAAGAGAAGACTCCGGGGAGACCTTATTGCAGCCTTTCAGTACTTAAAGGGGGCCTAAAGATGGTGATAGACTTTTTAGCAGGGCTTGTTGCAACAGAACAAGGGATAATGCTTTTCAATTAAAAGAGGGTAGATTTGGACTAGATGTAAGAAATCAATTTTTTCCTGTGAGGCTGGTGAAACACTGGCCCAGGTCACCCAGCGAGGTGGTAGAAGCCCCATCCCTGGAAACATTCCAGGTCAGGTTGGATGGGGCTCTGAGTAACCTGACCTATTTGGAGATGTTCCTGCTCACCGCAAAGGGGTTGGACTAGATGACCTTTAAAGGTCTCTTCCAACCCAAACCATTCTATGATTCTACAGTTTTAGGTCTTACAGCAAGACCATGCATGGCAGAAGACTGAAATTCAGAAGGAACAACCTTTGAACGTGTTCTAATCACTCCAACTAGGCTGTATTTTGATCTCTGTTATGCAGACTACCTATGCATACAGGAACACATTTACTGCGTATGTGAATGCTATGTGTGGTGCTTAACTGAAAACAGTGATATGAAATTATCTGACCGATTTGAAAGCCAGAGGGAAGAATCAGATCAACTCATGTATATCATTGGTTATTAAACTGTAGGTCACCAATAAAAAAACCATTGTACAACATCAGATCTAGACAAAATGAACCATGAAGTGGGTCCCTCTGAATATACTCTACTCACAGATAATTCCCAGTTGACTGTTTTTGATATTGGTCAGTTGACCACTTCTAAATTAATTCAAAGTGCGCTTTATCAATAACGTACACTGCTCATGTTTAAACAACTACGTACAAAGGTCTTAGCATGTTACATCTAAGCAGTTTCCTTATCAATTGTAAATTTACCGGTTGTCCTGGTTTGAGACCGGTAAAATTAGATTTTTTTTGAATAGGACATATTTTCTAAGAAACAATCTTGACTATCATGAATTACCCGTTAAATCTCTGTTAACTGAATCCCACCTCAATTTTCAGTTTTGACAATAATATCAGACTAACTGGCCTACATTAACTTTTTCATTTCAGCTACCCATTTGAATACTGGCACAACATCACTACTGTGATCAAAGTCTTCTGAAATGTTGTAAACATATCAAATTACTCTAAATTTTAACACCAGCACACCCAAAATGCCCCCAACTGTTCTTTTAAAAGCTTCTGTATTAAAACAAATTGGGGTGATGAAATAATCACCTTCCTTAATAAATGCTGTTGATAACCTTCTTAGATACTAAAGGTCTAGAAAATGAGTTATCACTCTCACACGCATGCTCTGGAATTTTCCAAGTATTGGAACAGAATTACACCAAGCAGTGTTAAAACACACAAGTCCATTGTCCAAAAAAATTGTAACACGTCTGTGAATAGCTGGTGCCGTGACAGCTATTTCAGAAAGGAAAATATGAAGTGAATCAATAGCTCCTGTGGACTAACTGACACTGTACTCATACAGAAAGCACCTTTGTTAAAAGGCAGAAGTATAATATGGATAGGGAAGATGGTGGAAGCTGAATTTCAGCAGTCCGTGTTGTAGGGAGGGACTAAGTGGGTAGTCCTTATCTAAGAAAGATTACGTATGCTTTTTAAATTATCTCTTCCTGGAAATGAGGTTCTTGCCACTAAATCGTAAAACCTCAATGCTCACCTTGCAAAACACGAAGGAGAAACCTGACAAGGCTGTGTTTAACATACACCAACACTTCCATCAACTGAATGAAATTTGAAAAATTCTCTCAAAGACAAATACGTTGCCTTTTACACTTGATTTATGTAGAGAAAGATGGTCACAAAGGACTACTATTAAAAATTACAGCTATATTACATTACAATTTAAATGACTTACCTATTATATATAAACACTTTTTTAGACTGATTCTGTTAGTCTGAAGTTACAGAAGTTGATCAAGGCAGTAAGATCAAAGAACTGTCTTTGCAATCACATTGTGCTTCACTGAATACTGCAGCAGCATATTTTACTTTAAAAGTTCATTTTGTTTTAGTCACGTAATTTGTATTAACCAAATTTGACATGCTTAAATATTCTTATCAATTTCCTTATAATTAAACTACTCAGAAATTAATGAGACTGCTATTCTCTTCATTTAATTGAGTTCCATTTGTCCAGTCTTGCAGCTTTACACCATGTTTGAGTCTATTTAGCACATACTGTGAAAATGCATTGGAAATATGATTAAATCAACTAAATGTGTAATGTTGACGTATTTCAAATACTTAAAATCAACTAACTATTCTCTGACATTCCACAAAAAAAATCACTCTGTAAGCTAAGTTCTTATTTGTACAATTACTCATTTACCAATGCATCTCTTCTCATTTGAAACCTTCATTTACAAGCGTACCACAAAATTGCAACACTGTGTTGATCATTCACTATGAAAGATTGCTGCTGCAGGCCTTTATTTGGCCCCTACAGAACCCTGGAAGGAATTTGCACCTAACATTTTAGAGCATTTACTCTACAATAATTTATATTGGGGCAGCACAGTAATATTTACTCCTCTAACGTTGGATCTGCCTCAGAGTTGTGTTGTATGCTTTACTTAAGCCACATTAATTACTTATTGCTTCACCTATAATAAAGTAAGAACTATGCAGCTAAGATATAAATGAAATATGAGGTTATCTAGTTTTACAGCAGCTCCTGCAAGTACCTTTATATAGTTGCTGAAATGTTATTCTGTGATTTCGTACACTCAGTACTCTTTGGTGGACTGTAACAAATATTCTTCTGCCTCTTACAACAGTAGTCTGCCACACTGCAGCTGTGTGTAACTCTGTACCACTTTGAGCCAGGACAAATAATGACACAAGGTCTAAAATACAGAAGGATCACATACTAAGTACCCAGAACTACTGCAGCTTTTTGTTGCTGTTCTCCTGCTTCCGTTCTTTAAACAGCTTTTCATTAATGAGACTTTATCTTTCTAAGAAGCAATTTTTTTTCCATGACTCACACTGTAATGCAGTGCTGACTGGTATATCTGGGTTTCATTTATTTTACAACTATTTTTAAGTACCGTATCACACACCTGCAGGTTGTCAGCCACTATTGTGACAAGCTGTACAGCCTACATAATTACTCAGAATTCTAGGAAGGAATATATATAATAGATCTGCCCTTTGTCCCTGCTGGAAGTGCATACGTTTTGGTTGCGTGTTTTACTTGATAAGCTCTGAAAAAATGTCTGGTAACAATACCTTAAATTTCAAAGCTACTCAAAGAAATTTTAATATTCAAGACCTCCGAGTCTCAGAATTGACAGAAAATATAGAGAGAAAATACTGTGCATTTAGACTTACTGGTGGGAAACAAGAGTTCCAGGTCGCTGTATCATCACTGGTTGTACTTATGCTAACATTGCAACTATTTATCTGCGATGCACTCAGCCCATGTGAGATCCCAGTATCCCGTAATTCTTCATTTTGTTGTCTCCTCATGCTAGCCAGCATCTGTAGTTCAGATGAACTCAGTCTATTTGACTGGTAGTTTTTCCAATCATACTCCTGTGAAATAAAATGGAAAAGTCAACAACATAGACAGGATCATGGAACAGAATACATGAATGAAATCGACACCTTAGAGAATCTCTTGGGGAATCTTCAAGAAGTTACAATACTAAAAGAGAAAGAAAATGTTTACCGGAACAGATTAGTTAATAGATTTCTGTTCAGCTATGAGGATCAAACATCTACACACGATTACAGGAAGGAAGAACACAAACACTGTTAAGGAGTGCAGTTTGGATCCAGGGTGTTTAGTGAAGTTGCTGTTTCACTGCAATTAGAGGCAAAAGATAAAAAACCTAGAAGATAAAAGCAGGCTTTCAGAAGTTCAAAAATCCCATAGCTAAAATTGCTTAAGCATTACATGCAAATCTTGAAATAACTCAAATCACACTGTTATCATAGTAACATAAACATCATCAACAAAACATTTAGTTATTTGTCAAGCACAGCATAACATTTCTCTGAATACATGACAGCATTAAATATTAAAAGTTACTTTGGTAACTTGCTAGTGTATACATTTGAAAATAAACATCACTGTTTTCATTTCTCTCTTTACTCACTGGTTGAGTTGTTAATGTAACTCTAACTGTTATATCAAACCTGATCCACAGGCCAAAAGTAAAAACCACGTATTGACTATTTTGCTGTTGGTACTTACTCCTCACACAAAGTAAGTTCGCCTAAGCTGCTGTTACATCATCTTTATTCAAAGAACTCCTTCTTTAAGAAAAACATTAAGGTTTTGGCAGGAGCAAGTCTAAATATATTTTTGATATTTCATTCTGAGTGCCATGCTATTAGATTTCATTTAAAGCCACCTATTGCAAATAACCAGTCAAAAAGAAAATTAGCACTGGAATAACGAAGTAAAGCACCTTTGGTGGGAAGTGTGCCTACAAGCTGACAAGCAGCAGGTAAATATATCCCATAAAACAGGATTTATGACTGAAGGGTGCTCACGTGGAAACAGCTGCACGTGCAAGTATGCAAATCTTTGTAAAAAAGACAATTCTAAAGCCTATTGCAAACATTTTTTATTTTCTACTCTGTATCTCAAAACTCTTATGTCAAATGTCTTTGCAAAGATTTTTCCTATGAAATTATCTGAAGCACTCAGACTACTTTTTGGCACAGACAAACGTAGTCTGCCATTTTGCACAAGGTGTAAGATGACAGAAACTGTTTGCACAGCTGCCGTCCCTTTTTTAACCTCTGGCATTTGAGGTCCACGCTTCATTGATGAACAGGGTGATTATTACCACATTTTTAATCGTAAAATAACACATAATGTTTTCTCCAGATCCTTACTGAAGATATGTTACTAGGTCAGTTACTACCAGTTACTTGTTCACTTCATACAAAGCTTGCTATCTTACGCCTGGGAAGTCTGCTTTGCTCTGATGTATTAGCATTCTACAAGATCTACAGCTGCTATAACTTTTATTGATCTTACCGAAGATGCTGATTTCCTCTTAATTTTCCCATACAGAAACCTTCTGCATTTATTTGATTATTATAAGAGAAGCTTCGGCTTATCTTTTTTACCTCATCTAAGAAGCAGTTGGCATGCAGTCATTAAAATGACAGCATGAACTAGTACCATGCGGAATGAAAGCGCTAAGCATTGAAAGAACATTTTTCTCATTCTTTTTTTAATAAAGGCAAAACACCGCCCACACCTGCTTGTCTCTTCCTTTATATCTTTGAAGGATGGTGCATAGATTTGGGGAATTTTTACAAAACAATTCAAAGAACTGGGCTTTTTTTCCCCAAGCTCATTTCCAATTGTCATTCTGCTTTCGGTTCTTGCAATGGTCTCACTCCAGAAATACCATGCTCAGAAAGGAGAATAGATATCAAGACAATTTTCTGTGTTAAAACACCATGTACAATAAACTCCTTGTAATAACAGAGAAATTGTTTGGACTATTTATTCTGTAGCATGAAATGACTACTACAAAAAAGCCTCTTCACAATTTTTTTATAATTCTAGCCAATTTTCCAAAAGAGAATTTGAAAATTAAATTTGAAATTAAGTTTGCTTTGTAATTTTGGAGGAATTTTTTATGTAATAAGTAATTTTCCAATACTTGTAATTAAAAGCCTATCCTGACTTTTTGTATATGAAGGGCAAGTCCTGTTTAACCAACCTGATCTCCTTCTATGACCAGGTGACCCGCCTAGTGGATGAGGGAAAAGCAGTGGATGTTGTCTACCTGGACTTCAGTAAGGCATTGGACACCATTTCCCACAGCATTCTGCTGGAGAAGCTGGCAGCTCATGGCTTAGACAGGTGGACTCTTCGCTGGATTAGAAACTGGCTGGCTGGGGGAGCCCAGAGAGTTGTGGTGAATGGGATTAAATCTGGTTGGCGGCCAGTCACAAGTGGTGTCCCTCAGGGCTCAGTTTTGGGACCAGTCTTGTTTAATATCTTTATCAATGACCTGGATGAGGGGATCGAATGCACCCTCAGTAAATTTGCAGATGACACGAAACTCAGCGGGAGCGTCAATCTGCTTGAGGGCAGGAAGGCTCTGCAGAGGGATTTGGACAGGCTGGAGCGACGGGCCGAGGTCAATTTTATGAGGTTTAACAAGGCCAAGTGCCGGGTCATGCACTTTGGTCACAACAACCCCCGAGCAGCACTACAGGCTTGGAGAAGAGTGGCTGGAGAGATGCCTGGCGGAAGAGGACCTCAGGGTATTGGGTGACAGCCAGCTGAATGTGAGCCAGCAGTGTGCCCAGGTGGCCAAGAAGGCAAACGACATCCTGGCCTGGATCAGAAATCATCAGGAGTAGGGAGGTGATTGTGCCCCTGTACTCAGCACTTGTGAGACCGCACCTTGAGTACTGTGTCCAGTTTTGGTCACCACAGGATAAGGAGGACATTGAGGTGCTGGAGCGGGTACAGAGAAGGGCAACGAGGCTGGTGAGAGGTCTAGAAAACATGCCTTTTGAAGAGAGGCTGAGGGAACTGGGGTTGTTTAGTCTAGAGAAGAGAAGGTTGAGAGGAGACCTCAATTGCTCTCTACAACTACCTAAAAGGAGGTTGTAGCAAGGATGGCGCTGGTCTCTTTTCCCAAATTACTAATGATAGGATGAGAGGAAATGGCCTCAAGTTGTGCCAGTGGAGGTTTAGAGTGGGTATTAGGAAGAAATTCTTTACTGAGTGTGGTTAGGCACTGGAACAGGCTGCCCAGGGAGGTGGTGGAGTCACCATTCCTGGAGGTGTTTAAGAGACGAGTAGATGTGGCACTTGAGGCTCTGGTCTGGTGGTTAGGGATGCTGGGATGAAGGCTGGATTAGATGATCCTGGAGGTCCTTTCCAACCATAGTGATTCTATGATTCTATATTCTCCTCTCCTGATAAAGTATTTTAAGCGCTTAAAACTTTTGCTAGATTGACGAAACCTGTCATCAAAAGGATTTTTTCATATCCAATGACATTTGCTTTCTTCTAAGTTCAAATGATTTATTCAGAATTGTTTGAATGTATTTATATGTGTGGAAAACTTTAATTACCAGCTCTCTACATGCTTGCAATATTACCCAGAGGGCTGTACTTCTTTCTTAATTAAAAATATTTGAGCTTAATAATAGAGAGCTCTATTAAAATACGACTAAAACACTGCAAAAAACCAGGTCCTTATAGAGTATTAAGTAGTTAGCAAATCGATTGCAGGAAGAGCTGGTTAAGCATTTTTTTCTTTACCAGTCCTCTATGCCAGCAGATCAGAAGAGACTACTCTGTAAACTCACAGTCTAATATTCTTTTGTACAAAACTAACCTTTCATACATAATTCTTACAACAATAAACAATGCTTCAAATTCCATGCCCACAAAGAAAACGTCAGTGTTATCTCACTGTAGCTAACGTTTTTGTCAGTACTTCTTTTCTTGAAACCTGTGGGAACCTGAGTACTAGTTCCTTCCTGCAAAACTTGTTCCAGCATGTACAAAAAAATGCTTTACATATGTATGTAGGCAGAAGGTCACATTCAAATAGCTTATTATATTAATTTGAAAGCTGTTGGAACCATTCTTCATAAAAATTAATAAAAATACATATTTGACTATTCTGTAAGTGGTAGGTGAACATACTTTCTAACATAAACAACCATTGTTTAAGGCAGTCAGTGGCTCTGAAATTTGGCTTCAAATTTTGAACACAGCCCAGTACAACATGAAATATCAAAGAACTCTGAGGAAGGGCTTCTGGATGGGAAAATGTTATTACTTTATCAAATCAAAGGCTAAATCTGCCAGATACTTTCAGCTGTAGCAATAAAACAAAGTAACTTCTGAGTTTCTATACTTTGATAAAAGACTTTGTTCTTGCAAAAAATACCTACAAGCAACGCATTACATGTGTGATACATTTATAGCTACAAGTGCAGCACGGTAATAACCCTACTGTCTCATTTAGTAATCAACCACCTAATGAGCAGAGGAAGATGATTAGTTGCTCAACGACACCTCTTTTTATCTATAAACCTCTGTGATTTCTGTTTCATTTGGAGTATTGTTTTGGGTACCACAAAAAACCTCTATGAAATCAGCTTTCAACAGGCTGAGCTCAGTAAATACTGTTACAGAACTTTCAGAACTGTTACGTCTTTCATCTGGATGAAAGATGTATTATTTCTCACTTTGGGCAAATGGTTATATTTAGTCCAGCTTTTCTATACAATCTAACGATTTAATTTCAAAGCAAAAATTACTTACACAAGTCTGTGTTGCAAGACATGAATTTTCTCTTGAGATTTTCTTGAGAGATGTTTTACTGACGGATCTTTTTAATTGACCAGGAATTTCTTTGTATCTTTCATTTTTTTCAGATCCATCTGGAATTATTTTAAACAATTCAGATTTACTTCCAGTTGGTGAAAGAGAAAAGGTAGGCTTTAAGCTTCTCCGAGAGCTAATCAAATCAGTTTTTCTCACAGTGGAACTTTGTGGTTTTGATAAGATGGTCTCTTCGAGGTTATGTTTGTTGTGCCCCTTATCCTTCCAGTAGTCATTTCTCCATGACATTCCCGTTAAAGGGATCTCTGCAAGAACTGCTGAATCAGATGTTCCTTGCCTCCTGCTGCTGATCTCAAGGTTCTCAGTACCCTGGATGAATTCATTGTTGTCATCCTAAATTCAGGAAACAAAGCAAGAGCTGTTCCCTCACATCGTCACACAATATTTTGACATAACTTCAAAATTTCAAAATGGCTCTTTAATCTCTGCAGTCTAATTCTAAATTTGCAAGGATTTTGAAAACCAGCTGCTCTTCTAGGCAACTATATTGAGTGTACCATAAAAATATTCTTATATTTCAAGTAGTGGAAAGTAGGAGAGAGAGCTAAGATTACATTTTTCAGCTCAAATTTAGAATGCTAGTAAGCTCCCACACCTGTGTGCTACATGAAAATCATAATCTCAATAAAATTTATTACATCTGTAAATGAGAAGCAAAACATCAACAACAATGATGTTTTTCCATTGAATTATTAATATTCCACGTTTTCACACCGCATCTTCAATTTAAATGTAAAGGAATTACTCCTGCTGAGATCACTTTTCTCACCGCTGGTAATACCACTGAACATTATATTCACTACCATTTGAATATAATTTAAGAATTTTGAGGTTAGATTGTTAACCTTATCTTCATGCTTCTAATAACGTCTCTACAAAGCAGACCGTGAATCAAGAGTACGGTGTTCACTCAACAGCCAAGAGCAACTCTGAACATACGGAAAAAGAAAGTAATGGGGAAACACATCTAGTGTTTGCCTCAATGTTCTTATATCAAGAAAGAAAGGACGAGAGCATCTTCATCTCATCATATTGGTCCTCTGCCATATGCCACTACACTGGATGTAAGGCAGTATGTATTTCAAGACTCAATAAGACACTGAAATATCACCTTCAGTATGCCTCTCATAGCCAAGGTGCAGTCCTACTGCAAATGATAGCGATTCAGGTTTGTAACTGACTTCAGTGAGTCCAGGACTGGATTACACAGAATGAAATGCACATTCAAGAAAATAATCCTTCTGTTTTATTAATGACACATGTTTCGGAAGTTTATGGTTTTATTCCCTGACATAGTAATTTACTTGAAACAAAGCTCTATTTCCCTTTTTTTCATGGATTTTTGTTTGCCAGAAGTTCTCAAAATCTGTCCTGGAAAGCTACATTAAGTTAGGTTAACTTAAGATGGAAGATTACTGTAGAAAACACTGTACATTTCCCCCACACATTAGAGATAAATGGATAACTTTGATTTATCAGAAGCTTAAATCTTTACATGTCTCTTCAGCCATACATACTTAGGTGTTAAAATAATTTGTTAAATACTAAGTCATGAAATGGTGCCAGAAACATCAATAAAGTTTGCTTGATTAACTATAGAGTAGCATATGTAAACTGAAGATGAGAACGATTTTCCTGAGGAATGAGCACTTTCACTGATGTATTGTATTCCTTGAAAGAACATGCACATAGGCAGTTCTAGATATGTGAAACTGATTGCTTTTGCCGGGTTGTAATTTTTAGATCATCATTCTGACGACTCTAAGAGGGCCACCTACGAGGAGCAGATGGGATATAGCCCCTTTGTAGGCTGAGCTTTAATACTGAAGTATCAGAATGAAATTATCTATCAGCCTTTGCTAAGGGTACATTACCTTATTTAATCGTATTCCTTTATTCTTTGAATTGTATAAAGCACAGAAAAATTCCCAATTTCTTCATTGAAGGCTTCACCAAAGGACTTGTCCGTTACACTTAAACCAGCATTTTTGATAGCACTGTGTGACTTGTGGTCACACCTGCCACAGTCACACCACTTGCAATCAGGGAGAGTTTTGGTTTTGCTCGGGGTTTGACAGAATCCGTAAATGCTGCCATGACAAGCTTAATTATAAAATAATTAATTGTTTCTCTGACAGAAATTTGAGCTGAAAGCATGGACATTCGTATAATTACAAAATAAGTCACTTGATAGTGAATGGTTCCAAGAGAAGAGGCAATTTTTATCCTTTACTGATTATTTAACTCTGACAATTGAGTAATAGCATTGAGCTATTTCAGGGACTAATTAGTAACCTCTAAGGGGAATTTACAAATACTTGCTGTTTTCAGTTTGCAGGTTGAAAGATTTCCTTCCCAAAAATTACCTAAACCATATAATTCTAGCATAGTTCTCCTGCATATTTTATGGTTCTCAGTATATGCAACACATTTATTTGAAATTTATCCTGATTCATAACCTGTCTCTTATTTCACAATTCAGTAATTTATTTTTTAGAAAATACTAATTTTCTGCAGTTTTAATTAAGTACGTAACTCTCCTTTGCAGCTCCACTAGCTTCAAATGTAGATTAGGATGAAACTGAGATTTAGCCCCTTTAACTGTAATTTCTTCATTGATTATGCAGTGACATAGAAAATCCAGGGAAAACTTTTGGACTTTTTACCAGTCCAAGATACTTAAACTACAAAGGGCAAAACATCAATCTTTTTTTTTAATTAATAATTTTTAATTAAAACAAAGTTTTACTTATATTTTCCATAAGAAAGGCAATTTATGCTCACGTGTAATTATTTAAACTGTAGGGTGAGATATCTATCTTATTTAATATAGTTCAAGAGCATGTCCATATCCACGGGAGTTATACACAAACATAATGTATCTGAATTTCAAAGAAAGCTAGAATACAATGCCCATGAGAAACAATAATAGTGTGGAAACCTGCAACAATGCAGCTTATTTCAACATGCAAGATTAATATATTTTTAAAAATAACTACTGCAAGACTCAGCATAACTCAGTCAAACGGTTTGTCGTATAAGTGAAGTAAACAGGGAAATATTTTATGGTTGTGCTGAAGAATTTTGGTAACTCTGCAAAGATACCTTAAACTGTGCTAATTCAATAATACAGTGCCTGAGATAATGGGAAAACACTCACAAAACACTTTCATAATTAGCATCAGCAATTTGGTTTCTCAGAAATATAGAATACAAAGCAGTTAAATTCAGCCTCTCTTGCTATTAGGTAACTCAGTTGCGTTTTATTTCTCAGCTATGAGCAACAGATCAGAATGCTAAGAAACAGATTTTATAATTAAAAATGAAATACACTATAATGTTCATAAAGGTAGAAACATTCATCAGTTACTGTAATGACACAAAGCAACTATTCACTGCATCGACAAATTGGTGACTATATAGCATCAGCTGATACATTCGTTAAAAACATTTATTTTCTTTCATTAATTTTATTGCCGAAAGATTTTCACGTTGCAAAAGTTAGTGATGCTGACACAGCTCAGACAGGATATAAAGCAGAAATACAAATCATCAAGTGATATTAAAAAGCTGAAATTTCTTAATTCACTTTTGACAGTCTTGGTGAGCAAAACATTCCCTGCTTGGAGTTTTAAAAGGCGCAATAAAGCCTTATTTACTGCACTCTTGCTCAACCATAACAGACTTACACCTCACTCAGACTTTCCTAAGATCTTTTTTGTAGTAATGATGCACAATACTTTCAACTCTCTCTGCTACCACAGGGGCTGACAGAGTTAGGTTTCTTTTGCCCAGTTGTTACAGAAGGTATACCTGCATTTTCACTCCTGTACCCAGTTAGACACAGCAACCTGACCAAGATAAATCTACCTGTAGGTACACGGAGAAAAGTTGATTTATCTTTTGTCTAGCTTGAAGACAGTATTTCACCCTAGGAGTTTTAGGATGAAGACTACTTTATCAAGAATTACATGCACAGAGTGGCCTACCTCTTCATTGCTGTCAGCTCCTTGCAAGTTATCTTCAATTTGGTTTTTTCTATGTACTCCGTTACTGTCTTGCTTCAAATCCGAAGGGAAAATGCAACATTCTGGTGATATATTGGGAGACTTCCCATGAGGAGGTGATCGAGGTCTTGATGAAAATGTGAAAATCTCTTTATTCACTTGGTGATCACCTGTTTCATTGTTAGGATGTTCAACAGAGGCATTCTGAGGTGAGGGTAAATTATGGCAGGCTGAATCTTCAGTAGCTTTGAACTGCTCTCTCCTAGCTGACTGCATACCCTCAGTGAAACTTGCTGGAAACACCCATTCATCTGAAATGTACAAAGTTTATTTTAATGTCAAATATGCAAATTGTATGTTACCCTGTTAACTTGTTTTCTCTGGAAGTTGTATAGCAAAATAAGTTTTTCTAATACACAGGCATTCTGCCTATCACACTTATACACTCTTCTGAGTGATGAGGATGCAACAAAAAAGATCAGGCTGCTTTCTAAGTGAGGCAAGGTTAACCAAAACATTTCCAGTTCACAGCTCAAAAAATCCACAGGCTATGATAAGTCATGGCAGTCTGCGATTTGCAAATCTGAAACTATTTAGCTGGTAAGATATGAAACTATTCAACAGAATTTCATTCTAGAAAATCATAATTTTATTAAATTTAGCTGTTAATCTTTTTCTATTGGCATTTTTTGTGGCTGACATTTTAAAAAAATAATCTCACATAGTTGGTGGAAAGTTCATAATATTACAATCTGCTGCTTCTTTATTGCTGACATTCTACACTTTCTTTTAAGTCCAAAACATGCTTTAAATCTCACTTTCAAACCACAGCTCTGATGAAAAAGTGTGACATGAAAAATGTATGAAGATACCTGGTTTACCAAGTTTCCCTTAATACAGGCAGTACTAATCTGCCAATTTCAAAACAAAGAATAAACTACAGAAAGGGCTTTAAAGATTGAGTACACCAGATAAAAGGCCATTTTTATACTCTTATTGTTAACTTATATTTTAGTATTTGGAATGATGGTGTAGAAAAAAAACGTCAATTTGATTGATCAAAACCAATCTCCAACAGCATCTGAGAAATGGAGAATTGCTCAAGTATGCACTACTCCCTTATCTTCATTAAGGGTAGTGTGGTGTGGATTATTCACAAGATATTGAAACTTTCTGGCTCCATAAAACAAAGCTACCACCAACCGTATTAAGAAAGCCTCAATAAAAAAAAATACTAAAACTGTAATAATAAAGTAGCACTGCAATAATAAAATGCTTGCTGCCACAGAAGACAGGAAGTTTACAATGGTATTCTACTCTTTTTAGTTCTGTTACAGACAGTTACCACTTCAGGCAGATTCATCAGCTTTGGAGGGCAAAAAAAACCAACAATTGAGCCACCACAAATGAAGGCAAAAGAAAGAAGAATGAGATATTAGGAGAAACAGCTGTCTTCTTACTGGGTTGCTGTGATTTCTCCAGTTTATTGAAGATAGCTAGTAAAGCTACCAAATCCCTGATAGGATCTTAAACAGCAGCTTGTACTATGAACCAGTGAGAAGTACAAACTTGACACATCTTGTACATTCATGGCTTGCACCTTATGTGTTCCAGAAGAACTATTTTTCATTCTCTACATGAAGACCATCTATAGTTAGAAGCCCCAAGGCTATTCAAATAAACTCTTTTTGTATTAGGTAACCATACTGGTTTAAAACAACCAGTGGAACATAGTCTATTGTACATAAAAATATTTTTTGCAAATATATAGAAATCTCATCTTTTAATTAATAAGAGACTTGAAAGATAAGCATGTAAGTAATGCCATTTATTTTACAAATATTTTGGACTATTTTTTCAAGAGCCTCAAAAAATCAGTGAGACTATTCAAAGCTTTTAAGAAGCACCCCTCATTTGTGTGAACCCAATCAGCTTTCATTCTGATCAGTAAGTTTTTCAGAGGAAAATACCAAAGCAGAATTCTGCTGGTTTTGATAACTCAAGATTGTGTCATACTCTTCTGATAACGTATTTTTCTTAGGCAATTGAAATTATATGTGAAAGGCTGTATGTGAATAAAACAACAGAAATGCATTAAGAGAAAAGACAGTATTAATCATGAACTCATATTTCATAGTTTTTACACTTTTGCTATACCTTAATATCTGTATAAGCTGCATTTTTAAAGTAATAATTTCTCCTATAAAAATGAAACAAAAGAATGATCTTCTCATTTACTTTTCATGAGGCACATTTACTTTTCACAGTATTAGGATGCTCAAGAACTCAAGCTTTTTTTCCCCAACTGATTTTGTGATTGAACGCGATTAAAAAACTCTCTCACAGTGGATGGGTATTTTAAAGTACTCAATCATTTGTCCAATTCACATCTCGGCCACCAAGCCTGAAATTATTATGAATGAATTTGGCCATGGAGATGCTGCCACATTTGCAACTCCAGGAAGTGCTATGCAGAAATGCCACAAAACCATGACTTATTCCCAAACTTCAAATGGCTGGACATCTCTCCTATATGTAAAAGAGATCTCTTCCCCAGCTATTCTGGATGCCAAGTCTAAAGTGCACATAACACTTTTCCTAAGGCAATGATACTAAAATTTTCAGCTTGCTAAATTTTTCAAAATAGAAGTATCTTCAAAACTTACCTAGCTAAGAAAATTTTACCTTTTGCAGTTCTTCCTACCTCAGCACTCTGCATTCAGAGTCACCATCCCTGGAGATGTTTAAAAAACAAGTAGATGTGGCACTTGAGGCTATGGTCGCGTGGTTAGGGATGCTGGGATGAAGGTTGGACTAGATGATCCTGGAGGTCCTTTCCAACCATAGTGATTCTATGATTCTTTTGACCCATCTGGCACTCACCCTTCCACGTTTAATCAAGGCATATTTTACTAGTTTTTTCAATGGCAGTGGCTTGAGTAAGACCAAGATGTAGAACATACAGTTCTCTAGTATTCAGAAGGCCTTTTCCCCCATCATGAAATTAGATTTGACATGTATCACGCCATGTTTGCAGTTTTCAAATCTGCACTAATAGCTCAGACCACCGTAATGAACTCTCTATGATATGATTATATATTTAGTGTACAACCCACTTCAAGAGAATCTGCTAATTTTTATGCACAGAGGACTGTGAATGAGTAGAGGAATGGCTTCATTGTTATTATGGCCTACTGACTTAGTAACAACCAGCCTCCCCAGGTACACTCTCACCTGTTCTGTTCTCATTCTACAATGACTTCTAATGCTGTTTGTTTTTTGCAGAGGTCATTACAGATTAAATTTTATAATCAATTCTAAAGAAAAACACGGTGTTAAACCACTTGGGTTTTGAGATTTTTAAGTCAATTTTGAATGAAGTATCAAAATATGAAAAAGATATCTTAAGTAACAGTTTCTGTCAAGCATTTAGAGAGGAGGAGGTAATTAGAAGATTAAACTCCCGACTCCTACTCCTGGCTTTGTTTCAGACATCCAATAAGTTCTTACACATGACTTTACAATGGTAAGTAAAGTAATGTCTTGACCCAGATCAAAAGTACTTCAGAAATACAAAGAACTATTTTAAAAGCGTTAGTGTCTGTATAGTATTTAGCCTGAACATTCTCTCTTTTTTCCTAACCTTTTCTGTAAAAAAGCAACATTAATTTCGAGAGATGTTGAAGAAATAGACTTGGTTTAGTAATAAATTAAATGCAAATATTAGTTTGTATACCACAGTACTCATTCTTAATGAAATATACAGGGGGAAGACAGAAAAGACTGTAAGGTTTTAAGATGACATTTTCTGCTGGCTACAGAGTTCCGTAACTTCTGTAACCTGTCAGTGTAGCATTTTGTTAACAGTTTACAAGTGCAAGATACGGGGTGGTTTGGACTAAATCATATCCCATTATCTCTCCACTGGAACTTCTTTTTAACTCAGTATTTCTATGTCGGTTGTAATGAACAATTTGCAGTATTTTCTTCACAAAATATGCAAATTACTATGTAATCATAACATTGCAGCAAACAAGATAAATGCAAGAATGATCACCTGAACATCTAATTAGTCCTTCTACACAGTCAGACTTATGCTAAAGCTTCTAATTGCAGCCTAACATTTTAATGAAGGTTTCAGCATTGCATAAATGAGATTGGCAAACTATAAACAATGCTCACTCATTTTATTCTTCCCTTGCTTACAAACAATTTACTGTGGTAAAGGTGCTGCACACCAGCTAGAGAAGACATGTTGACTTGAGGTCTATAATAAATGTAAAACACATTATTATAAATAGCAATGATTAACCCCTAAGGTAACAGAAACAATGACTTATGAAATCTCCCCTCCCCTCATGAAATTTAAATTAATATTTACTTAAGCTAATGGCAGAATAAGTGCAGTATTGCCCCACGATCACCATAGGATATGATTGTACAAGGCTCAAGAATACTAAATGCCTGGTGATAAGAGAAGTGCATGATTCTTTCTGATACAACTTGTTTTGACCACAGTATAAACGGGGAGCCAGAAATCATGGAAGCTTGCACTTTCCTTGGGGAATATGGTTTGTGCCAATGACCTGTCATAGGTGTATCCACATTAACACTTTGTCAGAAGTGTCGGGACTATGCTTTTGGATGAGTCACTGGAGCAAACCTGTGGTTGTTCACTATGGGGCAAGATCAATTACTGGGACTTTCCTAACTAGAACATTCATCCTGAGGTTTATGGGGTTATAATCCTGGCAGTGTGCAGGAACGGCAGCTACAACACAAGTTGTAGCAGAAATAATAATTTCTTTGCTTTTTTTTAGAAAAGTTTTGTGGTTTTTTTTTTAAATGAATGCAAATGTGAAACAGTTTGTTAAGAAAGGGATAGAAGCATTTTTTTTCTCTCATCTGATAATGGGAGAAACTTCACTTTCTTTTGTAAATAATTTGTATAGTATTTTGTGCAGATATGTTGAATGGTGTAACATTATTTAAAACTACTAGGTTTCTCATATGTTGTTAGATGTTTCTGCTTTCAAATTTCCCCCCTTTCTCTGTGAACTTTTCCTCAAAGAACGTCTATCATTCTCTGAGGTCAAGTTTACCCCACTTTAGAAGATCAGAGCATAGAAGATTTTCCTTGATGGAGGGGTTGCCTAGAAGAAGCTCTCCAACACAAACAAATTCAGTACTACAGGACAAAGAAATGATTAAGTCATCTACACACATCTAGACATCATCATGTATTGAACCAGAAATTGCAATGAGCTACCAGTGCCAAGTAATCAAAATAGGGGAGGAAAAAAGAGTTGGAGAATTGCACTTTTCAAACTCACATCTGTACACACAAAGAAGACTACGTAGAAAAAGTTTTCATTCTCAAACAAACTGTAAAATGGCAGTGTTTATACATAGCTTGCTTTCTCAAATCTCAGCTTCTGAATTTACAACAGGGCATCTAGACATGCCAGTCTACTGCTTTAAGTATCTTTTCATATCACCTATATTTACATAAACCAAAAAGTTTTTCTGAAATTCTAGTACTAGATAGAGGCCTCAGTGCTCTCAATGAAGAACAGGTAAGATGGTGATTCCTATCACAGAATCATCAAAACTCAGGAAATAGGAAGTAATTAAAAAACTCTTCAGAAGGCTCTACTTGCCTAAGCATCTTGGATCTGTTTCAGTCAAATTATGAAACTCATAATAGCAATTATGGATTACTGACATTGTCATAGTATATTACTGCTTCTAAATATTCCAAAGATTAAACAAAATGAAAATAACTCAGAACGTAAAGGAATATTACTCTGGTCAATTTTGAGTCTGCCCACTTTACGAAGTGCCTTTTAATAAAAAGTAACACTTTTTAATAGCAAAGGCTATTTTTGCCACAATAAAGTCCTTTCCAGACACATGCAAAGCCAAGTTGATGAACCCTGTAACACAAAAACACCCCACACCTTTTGGCAGATCGGTATGAAAGGGAAAAAAACATAAGCTGAGGTGTCTTTCTGTGAATAAGAAAAAAAAATTAATTCACCACTGAACTTTAAAAATAAAACCAAAACAACCTAATATTACAATAGTACCATAATTAATACCCTAAACTCTTATCTGGGACAAGTAAAATGTCTTTTACATTTGATGTTCGGAGTCTTTAGTGTTAAATTTAATAGGGATTTAAAGAATAAATTATTTTTAGTTCTTTCCCTTTAATCATGAGAACATGGAATTTTTCTGGTTTTTACTCATTCACTGCTCTGGTACTCTGCTTAATCCTGCAAATCTTTATCAATGCTCAAAAGCAATTCTGTTGCAGGATGTTTGATTTCCATAATCCCCCACAACACAGACGTTTGTATTTTATGTGTACTGCTTCTGGGTCCTTTGAAATTTACAACAGATAGTCCCCCACACCACACAACAAAGCGAGCACATACCACTGGTTATCTCCCATGTGTTTTCGGCTGTGTTTTTTAGAGATAATCTCCTATGACTGTTCTTGTCTGCTGGTGGTTCTTGTCGTGAGACGAGCTGAAAATCTCCTCCTCTGCTCTCAGAGGTTTTCCAAGTCTGTATTGCAGGGTCTGAAATACAACCCAGAAGCTTATAAAATGCTTTTCTTACTTGAGGCATGAAAAAACAGCATATGGAGCGCTGTCCTTGGATACAAACATCTTCACAACAGCACGGGAATCTTGTAGGGCAGTAGGAATATGAAAGTCACAAGAAAGTAAAAGTTTAACACTAGGTATGGAAGAGCAGCAACTATGGAAGTTATAAAAAAACAGGCTTGCAAAAGTCTGCAAAATAATCAAGACCCACTGCAGTAGCCCAGTTATATACACAGCATGAAGGAAAGGTGAGTATGTGTATCACCTCTGGTTACTGCCGCAGGTGGTGATCCCTGGCACACACAGCACAAATACTTGCAGAAAGAATGAGCATTTATTCAAGCTCATAGAGGAGAATAAGTCATGATTTAATATAAATGTCTTTAGTAGTTAATAAGGTAGATAAAGGATTAGAAAAGCAGGTAATACTTACATTCTGAAGTCAGAATCATGCAAAAAAATTTTGCCAGTTTGTGAACGCGTATTCTTTGGCTCTTACCATTTTCACACACATCTTTAGATGTTTGGAGAGTATTTCTTTTGCCTCTTTGATCTAAAGAATCATTGCATGGTGAGAATGATAGCTCCAATCTCTCGATGTCTTGTATAGGTTCAGTTTCTTTTCCTGAACTTTGAAGTTGGCATGGTTTACCACTTTTGCTACCCCAGGTCTTTGTTACCTTGAAAAGTATTCTTTTATTAATGAAAGACAGTAACATAACAGTTTTCAAAATACTCAAAAGGAAACAGACATTTTGAATCAAGCTTATTTATCAAATAAATATTTCCAAACTTTTTGCATGGTTTATTTTCTAGAAAATACTATATTTTCAGGAAACTTTATGGTAGATACAGCTCTGTGTGGTACCTTCAATCTTTACAGTCTAGTAATAGCCAGGGCTTTTTTTTCCACTGATTGAAAGGAAAACAAGGCAAAAAGGAAAAAAACAAACCAAAACAAAAACCACAAACTAAAAATCACTAGCTGGACGAAAAGACAGTGAAACTTGTGGCTGTTCTAGGCCTTAGGAATTCTTTCTTCTCTGGAGAAAGGCACCTCATCTTACATTTTAGCTTTCAATTAACTTCCTACAGAAGAGTCTACTTTGGTTGGATCCTTTATTCACAGTGTTAAACTGGGAATTGCAGTCCCAGCTATAATCCTAAAACCTGCATACTCTTCGTCAGCAGAGTGAGACCAGTTGTTTTCCCTGGCATTATAATTGACAGCATTACATGAGCTACCGTATGGCTGACTATCATCCACTTAGATCACACCAAAATGGAGTTTTTGCTCTGCATCATGGCTCTCATCATAAAGAAAAACATTTACATACACAAAAATGTAAGCAGTCTCGAACCAAAAATTCAGGAAAATTAGAACGATAGAGAAATTCCTACTGAAGTTACACTGTGAGAGACATTTGTATGCCTAATACTGAAATTAGATCAGCCTGTTCCAGTCAGGCTTTGTTATCTTTGAAAGTTTTGAAATTCCACAACCTCCTTGTGACTCAGTTGCAGTACTGAACCATTCTACTTAATCGCTATACCCAGCCAGAGCTTCCCTGCAATCTGAGCCAGCCGCTTCCTGTCCTTTCACTGCACCTCTTAGAATAATCTGAGTCTGTCTTCTCTACAACCCTGCATTAGTTGAAAACAGCAACTAGATTCTCCCCCTTGGCCTTCTCTTCTGTTGGCTGAATAAATCCATGTTCACATGCTGTAGCCACTCAGGCATTTTACTTGCCTTCCACTGGCTGTTCCAGTATCTGTTCCAGAGGCTGGTGAAGGGACTGGAGGGAAAGTCTTATGAGGAGAGGCTGAGGGAGCTGGGGTTGTTCAGCCTGGAGAAGAGGAGACTCAGGGGAGACCTCATCACTCTCTACAACTACCTGAAAGGAGGTTGTAGACAGGTGGGGGTAGGGCTCTTCTCCCAGGCAACTAGTGACAGGACAAGAGGGCATGGCCTGAAACTGCGACAGGGGAGGTTTAGGTTGGATATTAGGAAGCACTTCCTCACAGAAAGGGTCATTAGGTGCTGGAATGGACTGCCCAGGGAGGTGGTGGAGTCGCCATCCCGGGAGGTGTTTAAGGAAAGATTGGATGTGGCACTTAGTGACATGGTCTAGCTAGGTGTTGTGGTGTTGGGTTCATAGGCTGGACTTGATGATCTCAGAGGTCTATTCCAGCCTCAACAATTCTATGATTCTATTCTATGATTCTTGCACTGGAGGCCCATGACTAAATACAGTACTCCAGACAGAGCCTCACATCAGTTCTGAAAGAAACCTTCAGTGTGACTCTCCTGCTTGTCAATCCCTTACTCTGTAGTGCCAGTAGCTTTGCTGTAATTTAAGCCTCTTACCTCTCCAGAGACCCTTGCACTGACTCTCCTGTTTGAAGATGGAGGTGGCCCGAGGATCTTTGACCCAAATGCAATATGTGATACATCTTGAGCTTTACTGCTGTGTATGTTGCCTTGTCCTCTATTAACCAAGCTACCTAAGTTAAGAAACGTACTAGTTTAAAAAAAGATATTATAGTACTTACAAAGAATAAATACTAACACTTATATATAAAATTTATGTTCCTTTACTGTGTAATTCCTAGAAATATGTAGAAACAGCAATTGTACATTTTATAAGAGTGTGTCAACATACACGGAATAAACTTTTGGCATTTTATATAGACGTATTTCTAATCTCCTTGTTTTAAAGAGTTATTTAAAAAGAAGCTATTTATAAACAAAAAAACGGTTTGCATGACTTCTGTAAAACTTCAATGAAAACCTGACTTCTGACAGGAAGAAAAACACAACTCTAACAAATAACAGAATAAATAATAGCACAAGAAAACTGAGACACGACTGTCAAGGTATCACTCACGGCTCAGAGCAGAACTATTTACATGTAGCTTCCTTTTTGAAATTACTGAATCTACTCTATTACCAGTGTTGAGCTCTAATATTGCAAATACACTTTATTTCTGTTAAAATATTCTACTCCTTTCATTTTCTTACTGTTCAAAATGTAGGCACATTTTTATAATTGTTTCCAAGCACAGAAAATGCCAACCAGTCTGCCAGACAAAAAGTAAACACGGAATGCAGATGCACGCTCTGAAAGAAATCTAAGAGGACAGTGGTTATGTATTACTTTTATCACCGGGGTTGCAGAACTGCATGTAATACCTATTTTCCTCTTCTCTAATTCTCCAAGATTGCCAGTGAATTCTCCTTTTTAGAGCTGATAAAAAAGGGTATTTTCATGGCGATTTATAGTTAAAATTTACAATGTCTGAAGACATTTTTCTTGCTACAACTTCAGTGTTAAATGGCTATCTTGCTTTAGAGATCTGACACCTTCATAAAGTAATAAAGCAGAAACAAAAAACACTGTCAATTCTCCTAAGCATTTTTCCATAGAGTTATTTAATCTTATTTCAAGATCAGCTTTATTTCCAGTGTCATCAAAGATCATGCATTAGCCACCAAATATCATTATTTACTGTACTAACGAGAACAAAAGAAGCCACTTTATGCCATTACCTTATTCCCTTTTTCCTGATGTGACATTTGATTGCTGCTAACAGCTGCTATTTCACAAGATTAGATGACCTATTTTGGTTTGACATCAGTTTCTTTAATTTGCTGACTACCTTGGGATGTTGTTAGCTCCAATTATAAAAGTTGATTTGCATGAAAATCTCTCTTTATGAACACATTAATTGACTGCAATTAATTACCTACATCTACACATAATTGTGTTGATGGCACAATGAAACAGTATGTGTAATCAAAAGCAGATGATACCAAAACTAATCTGCGCTTTTGATCATCAAATAAACAAAAAGTTTAGTGAATAAAAATATCAAACATACTTAAATATGCCACAGCTACTATTTTGAGGAAGGTCAACTTCTGTAATTTGAAAAGCAAGTCTTGAAGAACACATGGCATGTTCATAAAATGGGATTAAAAATAAAGATTAAACTTTAAACTGGAGGCATTTCCTTTTCGTGCAGGTCAGAGGCATTACCCCTTTTTATATATATGTGTCTATATATACACCGAAGGACTATATATCTTTGTAGGCTGGATGGTAAAACCAGAGTCTTAGAATCATAGAATCGTTTAGGTTGGAAAGACCTTTAAAACCATTGAGTCCAACTGTTAACCCAGCAATGCCAAGCCTTGTTTTAAATGAACATTAATTTTTCTGTTTAGATATACCATTCACACTATTGGGGTCATTTAAGTTTTACAGTCCCTCATATTTTGACAACCCAGCCAAGAAGAATTGACTTTTGAATGCTGTCACTGAGAAACTGAGCTCCAGAGTTTCCTCTGCTATTTCAAAAGCAAACTTACATTCAAACTTCACAACAGAACTTTGGCTTGACTACTTGTAGGGTAACAATATTCTAAAAACATTATCTGCCCTTTAATATCACAAAAATGGTACTTGCATGTAAAAAAATGCTGAATGTAATTTAAATAGGCAAATCTATGAATGGTCTTGCGCTAAAAAATTTTATTCCCCTGCTATTAATTTCAGCTGCTGTAGGACAAAGACAGCCTTTTACTAATGAGGTATATGAAGAGAGAGCAAAAGTTAGCAACTCAAAAAAGCATCACCATGGTATCTTAGCATGGATGAAAAAAAAATGTTGAGCTGTTTTTTTTTCATATTCCAGTAAAAGAAGAAGAAAATAAGCTTAAAAAAAAATTTTTAAAAAATCTTTCATATTACCAAGATTGTTCTCAGAGAAGTAATTCTTTCAAAGTTTATTTTTCTTTAGAGCTTCATGAGATGCTACACCTTAAATACTATCATTCTTCTAATAGTCTTGTTTTTTATAGGACTAAATTTCACCAAGTTATCATTCCCCGTAATTTATCTTATTCCTTTGGTCAACACTTTGCACATTTATTTCCAGAGCATTTAACAGAAATGGCGGAAAAGATTACTCATTGAATTGTATCAGAAATGGATTGTTTATGTACTTTCCTTGTTCTGACCCACTTCTAAGTTACTTCAGACCTACTTTCATATTTGTCTAAGTGAAACTTTGCTATTGACTTTACTACAGGTAGGAAGTAATACACAGGTTTAAAACCAAAATAGCAGCTTTAGCAAAAAGCAGTCAATCATCTGACCCAACTCTATTTAAGCAATTTCACATTCAAAACTTCACATTTACTTCTACAGTTCAGTTTCTACTGATCCTTGGTTTCAAATCCTATGCAGACAGACAAGTCGATTGAAATCCAGAATAGCACTTCCTGTGGTTTTGTAACAGGCCAACAATTTGTCTGGCATCCAGTTCAAACAAAGGCCAAACCTACCTGTTTTAGAAATGGCACAAGATAATTTCAGTAGGGATTTATGAAATTATCTGCCTTCAATACAGTTCTTTGGAGTAAGGCTGAAGAAACTTAAAAGACTGAATTTTCCCTTCGCGTTTTTACTGCTGTTAAATACAATGATATAGACATTTACTATATAAATGGTCAACTGATTTTGGAATCATACAGATTTCTTCATCAGTTTATTGTAGTAATGGATTCCATACCTTAATCATATTGTATAACATGGTATTTTCTTTAATAAGTTTTTAATTTTCAACTGCATCATCACATGAAATTACGTCTTGGTTTTGTGCCATGAGATAGCAAAAGTAGCTTTTATTGAACTTTTTGTATCACTAGTTGTTACTTTATAAATTCCCTTAAATCAACTTTTAATGTTTTCATCATATGTTCACATGAGAGTTTTTTCAGTCTTTTCTGCTTTTCTCTGAATCTCTTGTCTGTCTGTAAAATCTTTTCTGATATGGTTTAGCTGATAGTGTATGAAGTACTTCAGATAATAATGCAGAATTTATTTATTTAAAAGTTTCATTCCTTTTCCATTTCATATGAATTTGGACTTTCTGCTAACCAGTATCTCAGTTTGGTTTTTTAAAATATAGCTACATATTAACCTGAGAATTCCACTGAGCTATATCTATGGTAACGATAACCTTTGTTGAGTTATTTAATTTTGACACTTTAAAGCTTAGCTGTACTCAAAATTTCTTCTCAATGCATAATCTTTTGCATTTATCAAAGGTAGATTTTACATGGTATCGCACTATACATTTCCCTAGTAACTGGTCCCTAGCTCATAATTTTTCACCACAGTGGCCAGAAGAAATAAAACAGTAAACTGAAACTTGGTTTAGACAAATATGACATTTGCTACATGTTATCTGCTCTATAGTGGTTTTCATTAAAAAGTACCTAGGGGATTGCCCATTTTACAAGTTTAAAACCCTCTCAAGTCCCATGCCTTACTAACCTAGTATCTGTATCTTATGAAAATTTTGCTCCCACATTCTTCACTTCTCTTGAGATTATTCATAATTATAAAAACCAATACATAATCCGTAAAAAAACAATTTTGAGGCCTCTTGCTGTTAGCTTCCATTAATAACAGAAACTTTAAAATCTGATCCTCTCCTTGCTTTCTGTCTCTTAGTTCTTATCCTAGACAATAGTTTATACCTTAGCACATGACTGCCTAGCTTCTTTAATAAATCTCTTCTATGCAGTGCTGTCAAATTCTAAATTACATGTTTTATTATCTTCTAGCTTACAGAAATATTCAGATAACTCCAAGACACCAATAAGACAAGATTTCCTTTTTCAGAGTATAAGCCGAGGAGACCACATGATCAAACTGTTAGAAGTTTAATTAATGTAAACATAGTTTAATAAGAAGTGCAACCACCGAATTGCCACAATTCAAAATACATTCAGAAGACCTACCTCAAATATTACTATAAACCCCATGCTGGAATAAGAATTGTTCAGGCTGCATGCAGATCTCTGAAGCTATAGAACACGTACGTTTCTACGTGCTCATGACATTACAACTATGCGAGAGTTGTCATGTTTTAAGACACTGCAACTCCTAACATGCACTTTTACAAAAAAAAAATCCATGATTTATACACATATTGTATAGATAGTATTCGCAGTATTTTAGTACAACAGAATACCTGTTTCTTGCACTTTTACTGGGTATCCCCTGCATTTTATTTCTGGCTTATGAATTTTAGTCAAGTTCAGCAACTGTGTAACTTGTGGCACATCTGTATTTAGCTGGCAGGTTCGAGGAATAACATCTGTAGGCTCATGTGGCACAGACGGAACACATGTATCTAGAATCAAAAAACATGGGCTTTACTCAGATGACACAAGAGAATTAAATTTGTCTTACGTTATTTGCTAGATTACATATACTTCAGTTCATACGGTTTAAACAATTTAATAGATTATGGTCATCTGAAATGCTTTCTGCAATTGCTCACTTTTAGAGACAATATGCATGTAGATTTTAAAATTATATTGTGCATTTTTTTAGGCAAAAAAATACATTTAAACTAGAAAAATATGTACTAATGGCTGGAATAGACATAGTAAATAAGTTTCTTTGATTTGGCAAGTGAACAAGCAAAATGCAATCACAAAATACATTTTGTTAACTTTTATTACAACTTAATGCTAATACTGACTTTCACAGAAAACGAACATCTGAAAGTGGCATTGTTTTCAGGGGACCGAACTTGTAAACAGAGGCGTCCCATAAAATATTTGACAAGCTTTAATTCCAAACTTTGGATACCATTACACTTTCACCATAAACTAAAAAGCTGTCGACCTATGTATCCTTGTGATAGCAGGCACTAGTAGAACACAATCTGATTGTCTCTGCTGTCATTCTGGTAACCAATATAGACTGAGTTTATGAAAGTTATTGTCTATGAAGAAAGGTATCCAGAGTCAGAACCATTCCTGATGTTCTGATGCAAATTCATTCCAAATTTTGTAAAACTTGAGTATAGTAAACTAATGAACATTAGCCTTTTTTCCAAGGATACGAAGAGGAAAACATAACCTCAAAACCAAACGTGAATAATGGATCAAGTATTGAGATCCTAGCAGAAAAATTCAAGTGTCTCATCTTATATTTCAGTAGTGGACATATTTTTCATTTACATTTTCACCAAGCTAGCATATTATTTACCGCTGTAAGACAATACTTAGTGATAAAAATCCCCATACGCAACCATGGGATTACTATGGAAACCAGAAATTAGGTATGTATCAAACCTATATGCCTCAATATCACAGGACAGAGAAGATCAATTATTTTTCTATCTCAAAGATCTCATACAGAAGTAACATTTTAGTATATGTGGTTTCTCCTTTCCACTTGCTATTATTTTAAGAATGTAAGAGATACTGTATATAAACTATTAAGAAACACACACATACACAAATTGCACCTTGACATTACTACTTCCATCACCAAAGGAGGGTTTAAGCAAAGAATTCAACCCTCATTACAAGCTGCAATGTCATTGCATTCAGTGGAGCTCAATTAACTGGTCCAATCATGTGAGAGGAAAAAAAGTTTTATCAAATCATGATTGTTAACTGAAAGTTTATTAATAAACACAAAATAAGAAAATAAAATTTAATTAAAACTACCTTTTTTTGTAATTGGGTATGAAGTACAGTTATTTTAATAAAGCAAAATTTTGAGCTGTAAAGTAATTTCAAGACTTGCCTAGATAAGAAAATTCATAAACATACAGAAAATACTAATGCCCACCAGCTGTGTAATAATCATAGCATTGATAATCCAGTAATTAAAAGTGCTATATTTTGCCATGCATACAGTTTACTAAACCTGTCTACTCATTATGTTAACTACATTTTGAAATTGTGGAACTCATTTAGAACACTTATGTACATTTAAAAAGTGTTTAGAATGCAAGAGAAAAAAAAATTAAAAAAAAAAATCACACTGATGGAATTAAATTAAAGCCAGTGAGGCCTCTAACTGCAGTTTCTGCTGAGAATTTAACAGATTCTCTCTGTAGTAATTTCTTGAATTATTATTTTTTTTTCTCCAAACTCACCAATAAAAAAAGCGAAACAATTACAGTGATCACATACTCTCGCCTATTGGTTCACGTTTTCCACGTTTTTGTTACACTTACAATACTCCTTCAGAAAGAAAAACCCTTTTTTTCAGATGTGTTCTTTCACAGCCACAAAATGAAAATATGAATGAAATGGAAGCTGAACTATATCTAGGATTCATCAAATATAAGAAAGTGCCAGCTGTGCTTTTTCAATTCCTCTTCTATTACTGCAAATATCAGCAAGAAATTAAGTTCTCGCCCTTGCAAAAATGACGACTCAGGATTATGATGCTAGTTTGAAGACTGCTAAATCTTTGACCAATATTCTGCTCTATTACAAACACAATCTCTAATTTTTTAGCTCACCAGCAATAATACTTTCACAATGAACGAGAATACAGTAGCATAAATGGACTAAAGATCACAAAGAAGTGTTTGATAGCTTCATAGTTCTGTTTCATATAATACTGTTTTCTTACAGTATTATCTTACATTATTTAAAGAGGATATCTTCCATCAGCTGTCAATGTCCAAAACGAAGAAAAACAATGAACAACTGTTGCTAAATTTAAATATTTCTATTTCCTTTCAGACACTATCTTCTTGGCCAAAACTGGATTTCTATTAGCCTAAGATATCATCATTAAAACAGCTCTCTACTTGATAAATCTTGGCAGAATTTCTTCTATAAAATATTTCTAAGGAAGTCAATGTTTAAAGTAGAGGAGTATACATATTTAATTAGTCACCTGAAGTCCAACACTAGCAGATTTAAAATGCTGTACTACTACTTTAATTTTTATGGAATCATGTAATCTTTCAAACTGCCAATCTGATGGCTAAGATTTTGACTTTATAATTTGCACAGTTACGATTAAGACTATATAGCAATTATAACACACCGTTTTCCTCAGCTGTATCTTGAGGCTTGGATTTTAAAGTGAAGATCTTTCTCAGTTTACAGTTAGCTGAAATAATAATTCCATCCAAAGACTGGAAGACAGCTCCTCTGAATATTTCACTGGTGAATGCTACCAAGTCAATGCACACATTGCACCACTAGAAAAGAGAAACAATGCCCTTCAATAAAACCCAAACACTAATCATTGCAAAAGAGATTAGCGTATAGTTCTCTATGAATTAAGTCTTTGTGGAGTATTAGATTCTCACAGGTTGTAGTATTAAGTGGCTCTCATACCATCCAGTAGAGGAGACATACACACACACCTTGAACCAGCAGGAACTGAATTCTAAACTCAACAGTAATTTCAACAGGTCTATAAACTTACATACAACATTTCTGATTAAAAAGTATGCTCAGTCACAGTTCAAGGAATATTCCAAAGGAACCTACTATTTTGCGCTTGATCATAAACAGAGGAATTTTTGCATGCAGAGGGGTTACAGACAACTCCTTGTGGACTGTTGATAAATACAATCTTCTTCTAATATTTCCTAAATCAGTTATCCTATAAAAGAAAAAACAGGAGGCAATGGAACAGATCTTTGTCAATTCAATAATCCAGTATCTCTGGGCAATAACAAAAAATCTATTCATATGCAGAACCTTTGCGTCAGTGATAACAAATACGGAACTTAAGTATTTCTTTTACAAGATGAGTAATGAGATTTCTTTTTCAAATTCAAACTTGGTGGCTATATTCCTGCATATATAAAATCACTTTACATGCTAATTTTATTTCAACAGTCTACACTCTTTGCTACATTTCCATAGCCCTTTAGACTATGAAAGAATTCAATTTGTACGAAGTGAGAACCCAGTAGCCTTTAATAATCACACTTGTTTCTGTCCCTTAAGCTTGTGTTATCTTGGGACACATTGTCACCTGCTAACTAGAAAAACATTATTTGCTTTCTTTTCCTGAAAACGCCTCTGCCATTTTATACAGATTCCTTGTCAGCTTAAAGACAGACACAAGATATTGTCTGTTTTACTTCCTGAGCACATATCTTCAAACGTGAATTATAATACAGAAGTTTACAGCTCGCAGTTCAGGTCATCTCACAGTGACACCACGAACACTGAATACGAACATTTCTAACAGACTCAGAACACAGCCATGATCACAAAGACTGAGTTTCCTTTGACTGATAAAGAGGGTCATTTTTGTGTCCTGTTTTCTTCAGGTCTTGAGATGTGCTGGTTTTGGCCGAGCTAGGGTTAAATTTCTTCAGAGTAGCTTGGTACAGTGCTATGCTTCTGATTATTGCTGGAAACAGTGTTGATACTACAGAGATGATTTCATTATTGCAGAGCAGCAGCGCTTGCACAGGGTCACGGCCTCTTCTGCTTCTCATCCCACCCCACCAGTGAGTAGGCTGTGAGTGCACAAGGAGGCGGGAGGGGACACAGCCAGGACAGCTGACCCCAACTGACCAAGAGGATATTCCAGACCATGTGATGTCATGTTCATCATATAAAACTGGGGGAGGAAGGAGGAAGAGGGGAAGTTCAGTTATATCTTCTCAAGTAACTGTTACATATTTCCAGAGATGGTTGAACACCTGCCTGCCAATGGGAAGTTGGAGATGCCTTATTTAGCTTTGGTCGCACGCTTTTACTTTACCCGTTGAACTGTATCCTCAACACAAGAGTTTTTGTACTTTTACTCTTGTGATTCTCTTTCACATCCTACTGCAGGGGGAGTAAGAGAAGCAGCCGTGTGCGGCTTAGCTGTCTACTGGGGTTAAAACACAACAGCAGCACAACTTTGATATCCCATAGCAGTCCTGCCTTATTTTCCCGGAGAACAAACCTCAAAGGCTGCAATCTGTATGGGAAAATGATGATTAATTTACCTATTATTTTTAAGCAAGCCTATTTTTAACAGATTGGCATCTCTCTGTAGTTAACAGTCCCTCTGAGAAGATGACAAATAATTACAATAAACAACTTTGTCACTAGTTAGTGTCAAAAATAATTAACCATAATCATTACATTTAAATGCTGAGCTTTACTTTAAAACTGTGAGACTGTCCTGCATATTTTTGTTTTGTTACTGAAACCACTTTTTTATTAGTAAGGACTACCTGTAGCTTAACTAATGAAATGTCACTCCAAATTTGTGGATAATCACCCTGAAATGTTTTTAAGTTTCCTTAGGTGAGCTTAGGACAGCATTAAATCTGGAGCAAGATACATACTTTAGCTATTTTTAGCAATTCAAGAGTTCAACCAAGGACAGCACAAAATACAGTGCAAGTATATAAACATCAAAAGGTTCTACTAGATCACTCACTAAAAACACAGGAGAACTTGTTTGTTTCCCCAGAGTCACTAAGACCATTATGCAAAGAAAAAAAAGTCCATTAGCTTTCCAGAACTTGATTCTTTCCTCTCCATTGCAGACAATCTGATCTTTAATCTAACCATCCTCATAACATAAGTGGGAAAATCAAAACAAAGTGGAAGACTTTAGTTTCATTTTGAATGACTAGCAATTCCTCTCACAAATAAGTGCACTTCAAAGGCAGAAATTTCACTACTGTGCCAGCAAAACATTATATCCTCACTGCCGCTATCATTTGACATAGCAGATTTCAGTATCAGCTGCATATATATTTATGGATGGATGAATAATACCATCAGAAGATTTCATCAGAAGACCTCAAAGTGTCTTACAGTGCTAGCATTCTGGGCTTGATCTTACTTTTGAAGAAAGATAAGCAAGATTTGAAATAATTCACATAAGATTATCAGCACACTTGTCACCTAGCTAAGCCTGTGACCCAAATCAAGGCTTAGTTCCATGCATCACTTTGCTTCTTATACACCTTTTGATGAAAAAAAAACCTACGGATGTAGTTTTCAGAAACTCTTCACTCTGACTCTGTTCTAAACCTTGGTATTCAGAAATGCCAAGAAATTGAGCCACCAAAGAACTTCAAAAAACTGGAGCAGTGGTTGCTTGAAACTCCTGGTTATGTGTACAGCTGAGTAACCTGAGGGCTGAAACACAAATCAACATACTATTCCTGCTGAAACTGAAATTGCGTAATTCTCAGTGGTGAATGTTGCTTGAAATGATGCTATGACAAAGCAGCAGGAACCTAGACTTAAGTTACGCATATCTTCAACCAACTGGCAATAAAAACCTAAGTTCATTTTATAATATTAGTTCAATATATTTAAATTTTATTATTTATACAGTAATTTTATCTTTCTCCCTCTTTAAAAATATTAGGTACTTCAGCAATAAAAAGGTTCTTAGTAAATGTACAGCTCAGTTACATTCTGAGGTGCAATACTAAACACATTCATTTAGATAAAAATACACACATAAGACCGTCACATAAGTCTAAAATAAGATGGTTTTTGTGATGGTATGGATGCTGTAAAAATGCAGCAAGTCTTAGGTATATAGTTATAATCACACCTAAGCAGTTTAAATTTTATTTCAGTAAATAAATTTAAAACAATAAAAATATTTATATTCTGCAGTCCAAAGTAGGTGAAACGTTTGAAGAACAGGCAAAACTGGAGAAAGAAGATGGTCTTAAAATTCTGTAAAATACTTTGTTTTCTAGGAGAAAGAAATTTCGAGTTGGTGTAACTTTCAGAGTTTTTGGGTACTTTGCTTCTTGGAAAATAAACAACAGGGTCTGATAAAAATCTCTTCCGAAATAATTCAGATAACAGGAGTTAGAACATCAGAACTCCCACTTGTTAAATGACTCAGGAGTACGTGTGGTGAAACTCAACCTTTTTTTTTTTAAATGTTACCAAAAAGCACAACCTATGTTAAACCTATAAAGGCAAGAAACATCTGCAGCACATATCTTGATTTTCAAAGATGCATTTAAAAACTCTAGATAGGAGTTAATGTATTTTTCTTATGTCTGTGCTTGAGTATTTATATCTAAGGGTCAGATATGTGATAGAATAGTAATGAGACCAGGTTGAGAAAAATGAGGTAGTCAACAGGAAAATCAACCTCATTTATAATAATATTCCTGTGATCAGCAGGTGCATAGCCCTCCTAGCTATGGTCATTAACTGCATTCATTTCACACTTAACATCTACATTTGCAAACCATTTGAAAGTAAAATTACCTTTCAATTCAATTTTCAATTTTATTTTATAACTTCAACTTTGATTGACTATTCTTCTCGCAATGGTAACTATAGTGAGATTGCAAGTAAATGGTAGCAACTACCCAAGAGTACAGATAAACTCATCTTTGCAGATTACCTATTCATTTTGCTTCTGTATGTATAATAATTTATAACCATTTGTTAATGTTCAGTTCAAGACTTAAAATGAACTTAGAAGAAATGATGTCGGACTGTTGAAGGGATACTTCATTTATCAGGCTCACTTGTTCTTAAAATGAAAGCATTTTTTCTCCTCATAAATTACCTACACTAGAAGTTTACCAAACATGAAAGCAGGTATTTCATTGATGTTACTAAGCAAAGAATAACTCCCATACAATTTACTATTAATGGAAATTTCTTTGTATCCTGGTCAAAATCCAGACAGAATTATCTACTAAAACTTAACTATTAGCATGCTAGTGTAACAGTACTTAGCAACTGTAGTGACATTTTCTCTGTAAAAACCATGTCTTCAGAAACATTAGATAGTATCATCAGCTCCATTTTAAAGGTACAAAACCAAAAGGAGTAGCAATGGTCAGCCAATTTACATGCTTATAGATTCTTCAGTTTCATTATTCAGTAGTTGTCTTTACTTCACATATATTTTATTGTTTGTGCTACTTGTAAATTAAATCTCAGACGAAACTGCATTATTGAACTGGCTGCCTTATCTGAAATCCAGAGCACTGTATTTTGCCCTCATAAAACCAGACTTTGTTATGTTGAAAATCAATCAAATTTCTACAAAATATGAGATCAGGAAGGCTGATATGTTGCCTAGACCTAGAAAGCAAGTTGTGAAGAACCAGCTTTATTTTTATATACTGGACTTTTTTTTATTGATAACTGTTTTCTAGAAAGAATGAAGGAAATTAAAAAAAACACAAAGTCTTCTTAAACACTACCCATAAAAAGCTAGTACAAGTGGCAGGTGCAAAATGAGAACCACAAATCTGGTTGCTAAAGCAGAAAAACTTGCCAAATATGAGCAATTTTAAAGTAGTGATTTCTGAACCCTCCTTACAAAATATTGACATATTTGCAATCCATTCTCCAACTGAAACAATGATCTGATACTTTCACTGGTAAAGAATAATCTGTTGTGAAAGTTTCATTACTCTTAGAACCTCACATTTCAAAAACCATTCTCGAAGGGGCCATTAATATTCATAACATGTATACTAGAGACCTCTATCCATATTTTAACATCCTCCGTTTTGAAATGAGCTCATCTTTCTTTTCTTTTCAAGTATTTAGTAAATTATATTTTAAAGCAAAGTGGTATGCTCCTCTGAAGCGCGGCTAGCTGCGCCAAATGGTTTAGAAAACCATTAATTCTAGAAAATAGGTTTTAATTTGTTCAGTACAAAGTACTACAATAGGTATTAATATGTGGAAAGTTTAGTGCCTACTTATCCAGAATCTAAATAAATTACCCTTATAAGCAGTTATTTACGGCTGAAACTAACTCCATGAATTTTTTTTATTCAAAAAGATCTTTATAAACATGAATAGACAGAATATAAGGAGAAGGTTATTTGCACCTGAAACATGTAACAGTTCTCTTAAGTACAACCATATTTCTCACATTTAAACCATTTATTCTAATTACAAGGAACTGCTAAGAAGTCTGCTCTTTAAAAAGGCAAAACTGTCTTGCTAACACTAGATCTTGCATTTACATTAGCTGGCATATGAAAATCCTGACTAACAAATCCTACCAATCAAACTAACAGGATTCCATTTACTCCATGGTAAATTGATCTGCTATCTAAAATATTCACAATTAGTACTTTTCTTCTAAAATCCTAGGAGACAGTTATTTGTTCTGTAGTATATCTAGGATATCATCTAATACCATGACAAGATGTACACTGTTAATTTAATAGCACATTGCAGGATAGGTTGAAATAGACTCACTACCTAGCAAGTTAAAACTTCACAAAACAAAGCATCTCTCATCAATTCCAACAGATTCAAGACATATTCAAACAAAGATAAAGTGATATCGGTAAAAATAATTACTTTCAGGGCATTCTGGAACTTATGCAGAAATAATGCAATGTAGAAAGACCGTGTTCTTTTTCTTGGACTGAAGTGACTAGTGGAAAAAGTGGGAACTGTACAGACTAGACCACGTTTCATCAGCCTACTAAGCTAAAGGTATTGTGCTATATTAAATTAAGACTGCCTGTAACTGCACTTAGAAAAAAGCAGTTACACTGGCTGTTCATTTACAGATACTACCACTGCAGTACAAATCCTGCAACATGAGCCTCAGAGGCCAAAACAGTCTGATGAAGGAAATATTCCTTTTTGTGACAGCTGCTGACTTCACTGTGTAACCAGTATCTAATCTGAGCTTGGCAGACTGATGAGTGTGCTCTGGTCTGAGGGGAAAGCAATTCACTATGTCTGAAACAAAATTGAGAAATTTATTTTTGTTCATCATTCTGTTTCTCTCATCTTTAAATAAATGGTAATGCTGGATACCCTGTCCATTAGCAGGCCAAAGGGATCAAGCAAAACACTGACGCATGGCAAAAAAAGAGGCCCTCTTCCTCCACTTTCCTCTCCTTGCCAAAACGAAAGTAAATATGGATGTGTGCAAGCTCTAGAATAGAACATCAGAAATGGAAAGAAAAAAGTCTTTCTCCATGTCAGATGTTTTACACTGATTAATTAAACAAGCAATGAAATTAATATAAAAGGACTTTCAACAGTTTTACAGTTTTAGAGCTGCAGAAGCAACAAAGTCAAACGTGAGAAATTAGAAATGTCTGCAGAATAAGGGTAACATATTTATCCTGATTAGCAGGCTATCTTCTTTCAGACCAAGTAGCTCATCTAACTAGCAACATAATTTTAAACTATGACTATGAATTTTGTGACCAGTTCTATAACACACAACAGGATTCATGCCATTATCTGGACACGGGACATACTACTCCTAGGATTACTTTTTTGATATCTATTTCCTAAATAAGGGCGGTAACCACGCTGTGCTGGTGCTCCAGTGAAAGTGATAACTGGAAGAGTTATTAAAAAAATCGCTTTCAAATATACAAGTTAATCTACTTAATAAGTTACGGAATCTAACACTCTAATACTTACGGATGTTTCTGTATTTCACTCCTGCTTTGCAAAAAATTTAACAAACAAGTCTCATGCTACTGAACATCAAAATTTCAAATAATCTCTCCAGCTAAATCTGTTCGATAAAGTTTATCTTCAGTCTCTATCTAACATCTCCAAATATTGTCAGCAGTACATAAGAGAATTAACATCTATGTCCTGCTTCTAATTTTAAAAGGTTGGTCTAAGTTTTGCACTACAAACCAAGATTCATATTTTTATTGTTCTGTATTTGAAAACATACCGGGTCATTAGATCAACATGAATAAGTTTTATCATATCTGTCAGCAAAGCTAAAATTGTAACTAATTATGATAGCATGTAATTCACAAATTCAAGCTATTATGGTGTCTATGAATAAATTAGCTACGTATGTTCTGGCTATTAAACATATGATTGTAATAAACATATTTACAGAAACAACTGCTTGAAAAAAGGAAATACGGTACAACAATCTATATTCAACTGCACTGATCACAAGCCTTGCAACACAATTTATCGAAAAGTACAACTACCTAAGGAATGTAGACATTTTAAGCCCTTTTCCCCTGCAGATTCCTCTACACATATCTAGCTGAACTTTGACAGAAAACTTCTCATACTTGGTCAACCACCAGATTTTACAATTTATTATAATTCCCATTTTTATCACTTCATGTATTTAAAAGTATCATACAACGAGTGAGTTAACTCTTTAGCATACATTTTCAAAATAAATTGATAAATACAACTCCCATAACATACATGAAAGAACTAGGGTAAAAAATGCTGTTTAATTTACAGGGACTCATACAAGACCATATATTTCAGTATATAACCAGAAATAGAGCTTCTGATCCTTGCTCATACTCCTGATCTCTTTTTTTTTGTCAGCACTTGCACGTGTTCCTACACTGGGAACTGAACCAAGAATGCCGACACAAGCAAGATGCTGTTTTCTTTTACACACAAATATTTTTTCAAACACTGAGTTACTTCTGCTTTTTCAAAAGGTAAAAAAAACCCATAATACTGAAGGTTTAACAACTGGCTACTACATTTACAACAGACAGCTATATTCATCATTATAGCTTAGCTATTATTTGCTTTAAAAAGGCTGCCTAAAACTGCACGCTTTCTACCTTAGTTGCCATTGCATTATGTTTCACCAAAATTTTCACTTACAGATGAAAATTTTACAGAACTTTTTTAGGCAGATCAAGACATTTGATTTTTAATGTGGTGATACTCATCTAATTATGCCACCTAACAAAATATCTAAAATTCTACTTAAGTTTCTTCCAAAGAAAAGGCAAAACAGCTAATTTAAAGCGCTGTTTGCATATTCAGTATTTATGATAAGAATCTCCCATGACTGGTTGTTGGCAGCGAGTTAGAAGGTTTAGCTCAGGTGATGCCAGCAGTGATGGATGGCCTTGAAGAAATTCTTGTTTGCTGATCAGATCAATCACTGAATAGAATGCAAAAGAGGGGATGAGGCTCAAACTAAATTCATATTTTCATCTCTATGCAGAATGGGAGAGGAAAAAATGTACCATAAGCATCATATGTTGCTAATACAAAACTTGCCAAAACTTTTTTTACATGAAGTAAATTTGATGACTTGGTATGCTACCAATTTTCACTTGAAGCTACTCAAAAATTCAGTAGTAAGTAGTCAGATTATGTAAGAAATCATCTTTGAACACTGAACTCCAGGAAGCAACAGCACAATCTATATCCTGTCCACAAACAAGCAAGAGATTCCTTTCAAAACGTCTGAGATGCAAAGAACTGAATGGCAGCCATATGAAGCAAGAAGAACTTGTTTTCATTATTTACTGGATTATCAGGGGTCTGCTAGGACGAAATACATTGTCCTTTCTGCAAGTCTTGAAGGAGTTTATAGGAATATCAATAAGTTATAGTTGATTTCTAATTAACTTAGTACTAAATTTAGTTTTTAAAAAGTTTTATTAACTTCTGAGTACAGCTGAACTAAGCGGGGAACAAATGAGATGGTGCTTTTTAGGCATGTGCACTTTTAAGTAGCTCCAATTACTTTAAATGCATTGATAAACTTATGTATTGCCAGAATAATCACAATTTGATTATAACATAAGTAATGAAACAGTTACACTGAATTGAACATCTATTTTTTTTTGTAAAAAGTATTTGAAAATGTATTCAGTGAGATTAAATCATCTACACAGATACTGAAATCAGTGCACATAAGAGAAGCAGAGAGAATTGGGATTTATACCAGGCTTCTGAATACTAATTCAGAATCAGGAAAGTTGACAAAACCAAAAAGAAATAAATGAAAAACAACAGTTAGAACTATGTAAACACAGTAAATCTATATGGTACATATACTAATATAGTACATGTTTACATAAACTATATATTTAGCAAATACAAAATATATGTATTTAAATTACAGAAGTACGTAAGAATATTATAGTAGTAAATACATATAGTTATAAGAGAGACATAGTAACAGCGGGAACCGGAAGTAGCAAGAAAATATGACAAAAATCTAAAGTCTAGATATGAACTGGAAAGATAAAGGGTAAAGAAAGGTGGGAGAAGTGGTAGAAAATTAGAACCCCCTCAGTCACAAAAAAAAGCAACTGATGGAAAAAAAAGTGAGTAGAAAAGTGGAGAAGAGGTTTTTGTTAAGAGGTATGTATGGGTGGCAAGCACCCAAAAGACTCAATATGACACCACAGAAAACCTGAATTCCTGTAACTGTCATTAAGTGTCTACCATCTGTCTACAGAATGTCTGTGAGAAGCAAATCTAGGTACTTGGTTTCTGTTTACTGTGGGATATGTCATCCTGTTTGTTTTGTCCCTTTTGTTACACACTTTTACAAGTAAAGAAGCAATTACAACCACAGAAGCAGAAAGCATAACCAGAACTACATCCAGGAAATTCAAAGAACAGAAAAGTCAGTGTGACTTGGCATAAAGAGGCTCTTCGTTGTTGTAGAAAAAAGGTAGTTTTACAGATGTGTACACTTACATTAGAGATACTTCAATACTTAAACAAAAATAAAAATTATACAAAATGAGGTAAGAATTAAAAAAGACTACCTTGAAAGGGAAATGTAACACAGAATGTATGAACGCTGTGTTAAGAGGAGAAATAAAAGAATGGTAAGTTGCTTGAAAACTTGCAGTTTTCCCTTCTCCTCAACAATTAAAAGCTTTCCTGCCAACAGCTTCTCACTTTAAATTTGTAAAATGTTCGTATTTTCTGCACCGAGATCTTGACTCGTAGGGTCAAAGCTGCCTTTGAAACAAATATTCTGAGCCCAGTGTTCTCTCTCAAATTTACATGTTCCACGGAGAAGCAAAAATATTCTCTGGTGAAGACTTGTGCTAAATAAGCTAATCTATCCTTTGAAGATTTTCTAAATATTGAGATTCTACAATCAGGTTAGAAATTAAGCATACACAGAGGAACGTGTAATGTTACCAACATGATGCAGGTTATAAATGTCCACTAACTCACAAAGCTCTCAGATTGAAATACCTGCATGAATTGTTACAAATCACAGAGGAATAGTGGATAAATAGAGGAATAAATACGACTCAAGTCACACTAGCATATTCTTTGTTTAAAATAAAATATTCCAAGGATACTCTACTTACGTGAAGGCACAGAAGGTAACAGAATTACCCAGCAGCATAAAAAAAGCACACCATACTAATATGATGAAATAGATTATTCACGAACTCTGTTTCTCTACTAGAGTACATCTGGAATTACACTTTCTCAGCATCTCAATTTTGTCGTGAATCAAAGGGCCCTGGAAGAGTTATTTATAAATATCTTTTATGAATTTTCAGGAGATCCTTATGAGCCAGTATTTTCCTACTCTTGATAAATTCATGTCTCGTTTCTTCAGATTTTTCACCATCTTCATTCATGATTTTGAGAGTTTGTTTTGTCTTCAAAAGAATGTCAGTATTTAAAACATCCAAGAAATAACGATCTCATTAGCTTAATTACTTCTCATTGACTTGATAAGTCACCGCACTTTAATACAGAATCTGCCACCACAATTAATGGCTGCAATCAGGCATTCTACTTTAAGTATACAAGGAAATTTTATGCATCTTACAGTAACTCAGTAGAGAAGTCTTGTCCTAATGGCACGAAAATCTGAAGTGTCAGAAATTGCTGGATCAGTCCCACTAGAAACAGGAAAAAAATTAAACATGTGCTGTGTGTGCGCTGATGCACAATTCATCATCAAGCATTTGAATTTCGTACCACACAGTTATGCTACTGCAAGAGTACTTTTGAAGGCTCACAGAACACATGAACACGAGGAAAAAAAAATCTAAAGAAAACCAATTCAAACTGCAATAAAAGTGTTGTTTTCAAAGTCCCATCTGTGGCTTTGGTGGGATTCTCATGAAAATAAAAGAAACAGTTTTTTTTTAACTTACAATTTTCCATTGTGTTCCCAGACAATGTAGACATCAAATATTCCATGGGGATTATAAAATAAACTAACACTTTTCCTATCAAGATTATCTGATAGCCATATAAAACTTGTGCTAATGTTTGTGACCACATACACCTTATGGAATAATTTCAAAAAAACCTTGGATGAAATGCAATCCAGATCTTGACAATAATGCTCAGTGGAGGCTTCTGATTTTTAGAACAATAGCAAAGGAGCTTAACTGAGGGAACAAACACAAGAAGTCTTCCACAATTCAGGTAGCTCCCTATCAGGTAAAAAGAGAGAGTACAAGTCTGAATTGAACCATTTGGCTTCTTATTTATTCCATCAGGGAGGCTACGGGCTGCTCCCCATTGACTTAAGACTCAACAGCGACCTTAGCATCTCTTCTAAAGCACGTCAGTTCAGAACTTCCTTCTTCTGTGTGTCAAATGACAAGTTTCAAATTATATTTGCATATATGGAGGCATATTTAAAGGTTACAGTACAACTGGGAGATTGCATACTTGGTATGAATAAAATACTTGAGGTACATACACCTCAAGAGAGGAAGAGACAGGGAGACAGAACGGTAACGGACAGAAATTTACCTGTAGCATTGCAGCACTAGCTAAAGTAAATTTTAAATCAAACTACTCCTAGCACTGATAATCTACAACACAAAATTTCAATCCTCATTTTAGGCTATAACAGTAATTGTAACATTGGCAATAAACAAATTCAAGTTGGATTTCTTAGATACATTAGACTAATATTTATTATACTGTAAATAACAATACATTTCTTCTACAAGAAACAGATTAATCTTCAAGGTCTTAGTTCATCACTAGCCTATACAATTTCTTACTTATTTTTTGTTTGTTTAGAAAAACTAATCTGCGATTATATACCCTGCATGAGAAGTATACTAGAAGATTCCTGTTTCATTTGACTAAAATCACCATCTCAGTTTTTCCTCAAAACAAGTAGTTAATTCTAAACCAGTTTGATTCATTACTATAAGTCTTAAGTACAATATCCTGCAGGGAAGTTTAAGGCATAAATTACGACGATTGCTGTATGCCCCAAGAAACATAAATTGCTTTGATTCTATTTCTTTCTGGTGCAAGTAATAGACAACCTGTGGAAATGTTCCATACTACCCATCCAAGACTGATTACATAAACACAAGCTGAAATTTGGGTGTAGCTTCCTTGTACTGCTACGTGCTTATCTGATATATAAAAGTGAAAATAATTTAGAAAGAGAAAGGGGACAGGAACCTATTTCACATTCTGTAACGCCAATAGAATTACTGACTTTAGCAAAGGCTGAATGGAGTCGGAAGTTACTTGCCAGACATCAGTCAGGATCAGGTACAGAGGCAAACCTAGCAGCACTAGGACAACGTGCACCAACAAGAATCTTCCCTACAGCACTTATTTTACTACGGCATTTCTATACCTTCAACTTATTTGTAACTGACCTGCTAAAAAGTTAATGAAAGCCCTCTTTGCTACTGCTGAATTACATCCAAAGTAATGGAGAATAGTAAGTGTTATAGTTCAATATAAGACAGATTTAATAATCAGAACAATACCACAGATATTTAACTCTTTGATACTTACAAGTTTGTCTAGTTTTCTTTGGTAGCTGCATTTTGTTGATTTGGCTGCTTCCTTCAAGTACAAAAACAAAACCTTTTACTTCTTTATCATACTCCTATAAAAAGAAACAATAAACAAAAAAGCATCCTGATAGAATTCTTTTCCTAACAAGCAACTACGCTACTGAAGCGGCTGTTTGCTTTTTTTTCTAAAAAAAAAATAAAAAAAAAAAATCACAAAAGGCAGAGAGCACTGCAAGTATGCAAGTAGTTCAACTATAAAGGTAATAATATAATCCAACAAATACTGCTGACAAACAGGATTCAGTGGGTCCAACTCAATCCATTAGTTATCAGAATAGCAAAATTTCTTTCTAAATATTTAAACAATAAAATTATGCTGCAACCAACCTAATCTGCAAGAAGGCACAAGGAACTAATTTAAGCGGTCATTTAGTCTCTCAGAATGACAGAATTGCCAGTGACAACTCCACTGTCAGGTCCAAGACCTCATTACTTTATAATTTTCACTCACATTTTTCTGTTTTACATTCTGGGTTTTATAAGTTTCTTTAAAAACTTACTTTCCATATAGCTGATGGATTGCCAAAAATCTTCCATTTTGCTCCTGGGTTCTTGCCTTGAGCACTGAATACTTCAACAAATGGGCCACCCTGTGATAAAACAGTCTAAGGATTCATTATCCAGCCAAATGTTCAGCATTGAACCATCAATGGTCAAGACGAGTAATGAGAATAATCCCTCCTTACATCGGGCTGTTACATCAGTATTACTGATCACTCAGACAGCAGAATATTAATAACAGCTTCTACACTACTATAAAATAGCAATCCATATAGCCAATATTTGGCTTTACTAGAGGATTATAATATAAAACTGAAGGAATACTATGAAAAACTTAAAATAATTTTATTTATAATGTCATTCTCTAAAAACCAAAATTATTGTAAAAATTCTAAAAACATGCAGGAGATTAGTCATTTATATTTGGATACAGTTAGTTTCTACAACTCATCAAGTTTATCAACTTGAAAGTTAACTATCTGACATATTTAAGGACTACAGGATCAAGCTCTTGGAAAAATAAAAACAATTCTTACCTGTCAAGTTGTATATTCTTGTAAAAAAATGATCTTAAACAAGTGGTTTTTTCTCCCATATTTACAAATAGATTTTATTAAAACTGCAACCTTGATTAGGCCCTAATTTGAGATTAAACAAACTGAACAGGACACAGAAAGCTAAACAGACACTGATGCAAGAAGCTGACAAGATCACACAGTGCTGTGGAGGATGGCTGCATCTCACTGGTAGCCAAGGGGGCTGAGCAAGAAAATTAGAGGGGAGTAGGAGACATCTCTTGGGGAGCACAGTGCAAAGTCAACAGCACCTAGGCTGCTGGTATCAGAAATACCACAGAAAGTCGAGATAGCCTAGGTAACAGCATGAGAAATACCGATTTTGAGCATAGATATTGAACATCTGAGACAACTGGGGGAAAAGTAATTAGGGGTGGGTTGCTCTCAGGAGGAGACTGATACAAAGAAACGGAGCCAAGGTGCGGTGAAAAGGAAGGCCATGAAACAGTAAAAGGGATAATAAGGTTTGCGGACAATGTGAGCAGTGTTGTCACAGCCCTGTGCAGGACCAAGAGAATAAACCAATCCTCTTTTCTGACTATATCTTAAAGAGCTGGACTTGCTTCCATGACTTGGTAGAAGCGAACAGTGTGCCTTCTCTGGCCCACAAGGGTAAAAACAGACACAGAGCCACCTGCATCACCATGTTGGTGTTCATTCTAGACTTGACAGCACCAGCAGCTACCCCCTATTTCATAACATTTCTATAAATACACTGAAAAATGAAGCTTTCGAAATCATTTCTGTATCTGGACTTTTTGTCCCCAGAATAAGTGATTTTAACAGTTCTCTCAGGTGAAATGAAAGAGGGTAAAAAATAAAACTGTTTTACCTGATACTGATTTTTGAACATTTTCCAGCTTTCATAGGCAAAAAAAGTAATTTCAGCTTCTCAATCAGTAAAGGCACTTACAGACTATGCTGAAAAAAAACACACACAAAAAGCTTTATAGTTTGACGTGAAAAAAATCCTGTAACAAAACTTCAACCATATTTTACAAGATACTAATACTATTACGAAATACTTTTCGTGAGTACAGAATGTAAATCAACTGCATCAGAGAGCGACCACAGAGATACTAACATAAAAAAATACTGACACTGACTTGGGAAATGTTCTCTTCATGCATTGAGTAATCAGGGCTGCCTTTCCTTATATTCCAAGTAAAACTAGTAATTTTATGTCGGTTTTTAATGAAGGCTTTCTCATGCTTTAAACATGCTTGAAAATGATCTTCAATACACATATTTTTATTATTCTTTGTTATCAAGTGCCCAGTGAAAAACATTAGATTCCATTAACATTTAATACAGAAAAAGAGAAACATATGGAACAGCTGCAATAGAAACCACTCCATCTAGAGATATTTGGCAGAGACTTCTGAGACAAATTATCTTCTTTCACGTTCAGCATTCTTCTTTGAGGATGATTAGTGTAAGTCTCAAACCAGCTACTTGAGTTATGTGAGGACTGATAAAGTCAACATGAATTAAGAGATATCTGCAGTTGGAGAATCAGAACAGTAGAACGGGAAGAGACTGATGCTGGAAGCCTCCCACATACCTCTTTGATCATGCTGAGTGTTTGTAGTTCCAGCTGGAGTACACAGAAAATGAAGGGACTCTGAACATAAAAGGTAGCTGTCAATCTCCAAAGACAGGTAGAACCAGTCACAAGAGACAATATGCACTTTCACTGGGAAAACGGAATGTCCTCGTCAACTCACAGAATAATCCTCCCACAAGACTGTGTTTCTCATGTATTTTATATACTTTATGTTCATTGCTTCAGTTCAGGTATGGCCCACTTAAAGAATTAAATTACTTTTAATTACAGGTTGTTTTGGAGTTTGAGACTGAAATAATTTTCTTACCAGATAAAACCAATAAACAATACCAGATAAAACCAGCAGAACAAGCATAGCTTCTCATAACAAACAGTTTAGCTCCCACAAAGTGACCAAAAATTTCAAAAATTCCGTAAAAAGATATGACTGCAAATGAACTAGAAATTCAGTGACAATACACATGGGTTCATAAAGAATGTATACATTTAAAGGATAAGAGCAGTATTCTATTTTTAAAAGTACATAATCATTCATTTTCACAATTATTTTAATCATCAACAATTATTTTTAAGACTTAGTTGTCTGTAAATAGAATAAAAATGGGGAAAAAAACCAGATATTTGAAAGTTATCCCAGGCTGTTGCAAGAAACATGAGTTCATTTTAAACTTTTTGATTATAAGGAAAATGAAATTTAGAAACCATAGCATTTTTAACAGGTCTATCAAAAGCCATAATTATTATTTTAATTCTGCCACTGCACAACTAACATACCAGTTGCATTATTGACCATTTTCTTTACTAATTTCCCACTTGTTCCGTTGGCACAATTGGTTTTTTTAAAGAATGACTACATAAATTTAACACGGTTCAATATAATTGCTGAGCTAGCCATTTTAGAAATGCTTTTTAAACAAAGCCTTTCTAAAGCAAGTATATTATTTCCTCCTTCTGTATATATTCACTTTACATACAAAGCAATTGTTTTGGAAATCACCATTCACTGGTTTTGTCTGTAGTCCTGTCTTTGCTTTTATCTACCGCATTTAACAAGCCAGAACTACGCAAAAGTGCACGATTCATGTCTTAGCGAGAACTTGTGTCACCATGGAACTAATCTCAGACTGACCTACGGTTTTGAGTCACTAAATGTGAAGGACTGGCAGTGCAAGAGAGGCAGAAGTCATGTCCTCCTACGGTACATATTTACAATGAGTGTATTACTGTAGCTCACACTGAGGCACTTGTCCTTCTAGGACTAAGAATTTCACCATCTCCCAGGTTTTATTCATAATTACTTTTAAGCGAAGGAGGTGCAAAGGAAAACACTACTTTTTCTCTGTAGCAAAGCCCTTTCATTTGCTTTTGCTTTAAAAATCATTCCCAGATCTGCCAAGCATCGTGGACATAACACAACCCTCACATATTTTGCAGTTTTGTTGTCCTTTGTTACATCTCTGGGAAAAATATTAAGACTAGGTAAGTGTGAAGGATCCTGATCTAAGAGTCACTGTACAAAAAGTATAAAGTTTTGAGACTGAAGATAATAATCTCTTTCAAACACTACTACTACTGTGTTCAGAAGTCTTCTGCTGCCTATGTACCATACATTTTGGAACTAACATTTAGCATGTAGAGGCCAATTTTCATCTTCATTACCATATCACCTTTCAGGACGGAAAGGCTAAAGCTACTTAGCAAGGTGGAGAGCTACAGTATTTGCAGACACTGCTATAGTCAGGATTATACAGAAGACATAAAAAGTAATACTTGGTTTTCTTCACTGTTTTCTCATGAAGTACACATGGCTTCTGTAAAAGCCAGGCCTCTAATGGCAAATTACACAGGGTTCTGAAGGAAGATGCAATCAGCTCTGCATACAGCGCAAGTTGAAGCCATCTTGATATATTAACTTGGGTTCAGTACTGTGCTAATACACTTTGCCTCCCAGCAGCGCTGATTAGCTTCGCCTTGACATCACTAACTTATCTCCACCCTGTATTATATGTTCTCAGTTGGCTCCGAGCGCAGAAAGAACATATGTGCACTGGTAAAATACCATGGAGACACCTCTATCACACAAAAAACTTCTGCTGCTAATTAATTCTTAAAATTAAGTGGAGAATATGTATGTTTGAACTGAAAAGTTCTCATTCACATAATATGCTTAAGGTAGAAAAGATGATCAAATAATTATAAAACTTTAATAACAGATCACAGAAAGGGTAGAGATATAGATGAAGAGATAATGTCTACGAAGTACGTGGCCGTACAAAAATACAAAAAATTGTGGAATGATGAACACTTACAGAACGACTAAAAATCTCTTATTACCATTAGAACCTTCAAATTTCAAATTGTGAAATGAAGCACACTTTTACAGTATGGCTTAAAATTCACCAATGCAGTTGTCTTTTAAACGGACATACATATGGGCAAGCTAAGTTTACAGATTTGCAGTGCGTATTTTATACAGACTCAGGAAACTGATAACCCTTGTAACTATCAAACTCATAACAAGAGGCTCTTCCTACAAACTAGACCCCAAGTTTGTAAACATTTGTGTTGGGACAAATGTTTCACACTACAAAGCTGGTCACTATAAACACATCAGTGAAATATTAGTTTGTTTTTCATAAAGGCAGTGCAATATACTTGCAATACTGCAAGTGATACTTTTTTCCTCATATATTGCTTACTTGTAACTTCCCAATTTCCATTAAGTTACTACAAATGAAGACTAGAAGTTACCTTTGCTATTAAGATCAGTAGCTATGAAAAACATAAAGTGAACGACATATATTATCTCAGTAATTACATCACAAATAAGAGGCATTTTCATTATGTATAACATACTATTGTCTTTAGATATAGCAGCCTATTAGAAACAAAAGAGAGAATGGTATGGAAAACTGATAGTTGCAATATTTATCCCCTTTTCATCTTTCCTCCTAGCCTCTCCAGAAATTCTAAAAATCAAGAGTGCCTAAAATCCAGAGGGACTATGTTAGAAAAATCAACAGGATCTTGAAATATAAGTCATCAATGTTTTGCATATTTGTCAAATGAAAAGATATTTTATGACATTTTTATGGAATGCCAAAAAGTAGCAGTTCTGTCATTTTTCAGTCGCAGATCAAACTTACTTTTTTATTGCCCTGAACCATGTACTTTAGTACATCAGTCCAAGTGGAAAGAGATGCTTAAAGTGTCAGTTAATGACAAATTACCATGAATATAGTTTATAAAAGTTAAGTGACAATGAGAGAAATTTATCTTCGTAAGATTAGATTCCTATCAGGATTTACCTTATGAGGTCTTGATTTGTGCACTGATTTTGATCATTAGTTTCACAATGTTTCCTACACCAAAAATAAAGTAGCAGAAGGCCAAAGGGCCCTCTAATCCTTCCATTCACACAAACCACTTAGAACCCTGCAAAAACATCTCCATCCTGTGACATCTCTTTCATGTCTATTTCATCAACAAACTAAAATGTTTCACATTCAAATATTTCAATAATATTTTGTGCTTATGTAGCCTCACCATTTAAACAATGGGTCCCTAGTAAGTTAGAAGCAAGAGTATTTCACAAACAGTAAATATAAACAGACCTTCATGTTTCTTTATATTACTTAATACTCAGCACTGTTCTAACCCCAAGGGACACAGGGATGGACAGACTCAGAGTCCTAAAAGCCTTTGTAGTCATGGTTAGTCCCTTGCCTTAAAATGGACTATTGACAGAAACCTACAACTATGTTTTTCTGACCAGCATCCTAGTGTTGAAAGAGTTGTGTTTATTTAAGATTTGCTATTCCAAAGTCAAAAGCACAAAGAAAAATAAAGTGAATTTGCACCTGCTACTAATTTTGCATTGAAAAATGACACAAACACACTATTTTTGGCAGGGAACATAGGCTTAGACCCAAGACTATTAATACATATAACTCACTATCACGGGCCCAAAGCCAGTGCTGATTTATGGTAGGCTGGGACACAACACAGAAAGCAGTTCATCACTGGTGAAAGGTTTTAGTATCTTCAGACAAATGAATTCCACGTATTGAATATTTAAAGCTAGGTTTGTAACACTGCTATATATTTTCTCAAAACACAAGTTAACATAATAAATGGGTAGAAAGGCCATTAATAAACTATACCAAGACGACGGGTGTTCTTATGTGAAAAGCAGCACAGTCAGACTTTACACGCAACTCGTAGAATTAAGAAGAATTGCAAAATAAATAAAAAAATAGAACCCATCCTGACACAAGGCTCACGATTCAAGCACCAGTATCGCCGCAGACCCGCCCCCCAGCGCCCGGCCGGCTCCCCCGCGCCGCCAGCCTCCCCACCGCTCGCCACAGGGGATCGGGAGCGCTGGGCCCGGGGAGCTCAGGCCCCTACCGGGTCTCACCTTGGGCGAGAGTGGCTGGGGAAGAGACACCACCTGCGGACGTGCCTCGCCCAGGGCTCGCCGTGCGGCGAGAAAGCAGGGGAGGGAGGGAAGGGAGGCCCCGGGGAACCGTTTAAAATGGCGGCGCGCGGGCGTGGCTCGGCCTGTCAATCATGTCGGGCGGCCGTTACCTGCGCGGGGCTGCGCCATCTTTCCGTAGTTCCGCTTCCACCGGCGGCGGCTGTGGAGGTGCAGGTTTCTCGGCGGTGGCTGGGCTGCCCACGGACCTCCCTGGCCCTCTCTAAGCAGTTAGCACCCGGCCAGAGGTGGCACGGAAGGCTGTGCTGGCCCTGCACAGCCTTGGGGGCTCCCCAAGTTGGAGGGTGACTGAGTGAAGTGGTGGTGTGTCACCCGGGGCCTCTGGAGGGGTTTCAAGTGCAAATGTTGCCAAGAAAATTCAGAATATTTTTGCCATTTGCTCTTCAAGGCTTCATTGTGTAAAGTGTTGGGTTGGGGTTTTTTTGAGAAAGATACAGGAAGCTCCGAGCCAAAGCAGCCACATCAAAGTCCTTGATTTCTAAGGTATTAGGATGGACTTGCAGGTCTCACATTTTTCTCAAGGAGAAGGAAATGAGGAGGACAGCCCTATTAATTTAACATCCCTATCAAGAATAGGCAAACATCTCCTGATGTCTTGAAAAACTTCTGAGAAGAAAGTCACAGGGAACCAATTTGTTCCTGGTCTTTATAAAGAGATATTAGCCAAAGAAGATTTTTCCTTGAAGTGATAACATTTTTGATCACAGCATTTATTCATGAAACTTTGTAGCCTTTTCACGAGAAAATAATTGAGTATTTTTATCTTCCTCAAAGTGCATCTTAATGTTTCTACAAAGGACAGTTTTTAAGACTCCTGTAGCCCATCACAGCAGGATGAAATACATGAACTGAAAGTGATGAGCCATCAATGGCTCCTGCCTTGTCCTGGCCCACTGTCATTCTGTTCACCTTCCATTCTTTTGTTCCTGGAAGGTACTGTCCTGTTTTTGCCAAGGGAGGGAATGAGTTAAATCAGTTATAAGATTTATTTAACTTTCTCATTTTACCTTGGGATTTTCAAAGAAATCACATCCCAGTGTAGTTTTATCATACAGTGGATTACACTGATTAGAGTTCTTGGGTACTGGAGATAAGGAAAACAATAACACTAAAACTGAGCTACAGGTGATTAAATAAAAACAGTTAATAGAACAAGGACAAAAGAGAGGTGATGATAGCAAAAGAAAGGTTAAGAAGCTGCTGGGGAGTTCTGTAGCCAACAGAAACTACGTGGTTCATTATATACAGTTCAACCTGAAGTCATCTTGAAATTCATTACACATAAGTCTATCTAAAAAGCCTGAATCCTTTGTCACTGGAGTTATCCTAAGGCCTGAGGAGTTAAGAAATTCCAGTTAAAAACTGAGATTCAGGCTAAAGAGCCCAAAGTTACAAAGGTATATGAAGCAACCAGCTGTGAGTGTAATGTGTGGAAGCAGCCACCTGCCTGCTCAGGGCAAAAATGTGCTGTGTAAGTCCCCTTTGCTAGCTGATGGAGAAAACTGATTTTAGGCATACTGTGAGGGGATTTTTTTTTTTCTCAGTTCCTTCCAGTTTTACAGGAAAAAAAACCCGTATCATTTGTTGTCAACACTGACTCAAAAATTGCAGGTAATGTCAAACTAGCAAGGAACCTTGTGTCATTAAATTTAGCTCATCTATGACCTGAGCGCATCATATTTCCAAAGTCTGTTTTGGAATTATGGTCTTGTGGGAAACACTATAAAAGTAGTGATCAGATATTCAAGATGTTTGTTACACTGATTTCAGTAGATCAGCTGCTATTGGTACCTAAGCTACTGGGTTATGTGCTTTTCTTTTGACTAAACATTTTAGGCCACTGTGCAGTGTACATCTGCTAAAGCCCTGGAGAAGTATGATGAGTGCTCAGCAAATACTTGGGTAATAATTTGGGGAACACTGTGAGACCTCGTGTATGTTTATCTTCTCATACAACCCTTCTATCTTTTGAACTTCACCCCTTACATGTTATAACATATTTCAGTGAAGAGGTTTTTACTGGATCTTGAAGTAGGAAACTGGAACATATGAACATCCCTTCTCCTTGTACATACCCTAAGCACAAGGTGTGGTTTGATCTCCTGTCTTAAATTAAAATACCGGGATGTTAGTAGCATCATGCTGGGAACTGAATTGATTTAATTTAGGACAGTATTCAATGTTTACTAGATATTTTAATTTAGGAGTGTGTTCAATGTTTACTGGATATTCAATGCATGATATTTTTAAAGGACGCCCACTGACATAGCTTGGGTTTATATCCGTAGGAATAGTGCTGTAATTTCCTTCATCCATTCCTGACTTTGCCTTATTGCATACCATTGCTCACACTTGGAGCAACCTACCGGTTGATGTATAGCAAGTGGTCTCCCTTCCCTCCTGGTCAAAGCTCCGCTTCAGTGCTAATGACCATTTGCCAGTCTGTTCTGTATTGTATTGTTCTGAGTTGCTTTGATTTATGCCTTTTTAGACTGTCAGTTCATGTAGTCTGGAAATTTCATGTCTTTCTAGTTCATACTGTATTTCATAAAATACCATGTTATCTTTTGAGAGCTTTATAAATTGTAAATACTAGTTAAGCTAAGAAGGAAGACACCTAGGCATCCTGGGACATTTTCTGTAGATCCTTCTTGTCATTCTTGACTTACAAGGAAAGGAGACATGGTGTGCCTTGCTGCCTGCTTAGCTTTCACTTGGTAACAGCTGCCATGGAGTTGAGGCATATCTGCCCCAGTGCCAGGACAATCTGCATTTCCTTTGAGCATTCCTCCTTGGCCAGTGACTTCCTATCAGTGTGTTTGCCAAGATTATGTCATGCAGGGTCATTTAACTGTGTACTCACCATTGTAGTTTGTGGATCTCTGAAAATTTTCCAGCAGAGTGCTTCCTCCTTCAGCATGAACACTGAATTTCATCTCTTTTTTTCTTTTTTTTTACACCTTGATCTTCTGATACAAATACTGTTCAAACAAATAAAATAGTGGAATTCGTTAGTTATCCTGGCTGTCTCTATTTGACCTTCTAGCACAGAATAATCTTTCTGAGAGGTGCTTGTAATCTCTTCATTATCAGCTTAAGTCTTTTCTTTCAGAACGTTGGAGTGACATCTTTGATTCAGAAAACACAGCGATTTGGAGAAGCTGGTTCTTGGGTAAATATGTTAACATTGAGAATCGGTCCCAAGTCCCACAAATACTTCATCAGTAGAGATTTTGTAAGAATCCTTCTTTGAGGATTGTGGATAGTTACCAAAAAACCCATAGCTTGGCCAATTTCTGTGGTGTGTACTTTCAAGATGAGATTTCTGTCAAGTTTCCTCTCAATGCTGTGCAGTCTTATTGCTCAGACGTGGAAGGGGACTTTAGGGAGGGCCATGGTCAAAGGGATAAAGGTTAAGGGGCTGGATGTAGCTGCAGTAGGGATGGGAAAGCTACGGAGGCATTCCTTCTGCATCTGTCTTTGCTTTACACCACACTGGAGAGCGCCGAGGTAAAATCAGACATCAGTATCCCACTATCACCACACTGATTCTGGTCATGAAGCGTGCAAAAAATCTTACTCTTTCTGCAAAATAAACGCACTGCAACACTCCAGAAAGTGTTGAGTGTTCAAACAGTAATACTGGAAACTGGAAAATTGGCTACTTCTGTCTTGTCAGGCTTTATAGGAATCCATTCATGTGATCAGCTGGCCAAATTTCAGTTCAGAGCAGGCATTTAAGCCCTGAAAATCATGAAGATGTATTTACCAAGAATGCCTAGCTAGTTAGCCAGTATTCTTGGATGTAGAAAGACAACCAGCACAGAGCTAAAAAGAGTATTAATTTGTTTCTCTTTTTTTGCTTTGGTTTAATATGAGGTAACTGATATCTGTTTACAGATAAAATAAATGTGGCGATATTCAAAAAAAGGCAGTACATTTCTTTAACTGGAAAACCCACCAGCTTTGTGCAGTATATGTGCCAATATCCTTCATTCCTTCTGCAGTTCATTAAAGTTACATCATAACAATGAAAGCGCGCGGGAAAAGTGAAAGCCTGCCACGGCTCCATAGAGTATTGAAGCAATCTGTGCTTAAATTTGGCAAGTTATGTTAAAGTGAAAAAAGTTCTCTTTGCACCTGCTTTATAGTTTTATAGGTTTATAGTAATTATAGTCTTCAAATGCCCCAAACTATGCTCATCTCTTGGTTGTTTTGTTTCAGCTGTACGGTGTAGAAGGAGATTTGTCTAATGTCTTTTATGGTTTGTTCATGCTTCTTTGATTCAGAGAATTTTGGAAAAGGATTACAGAAGGACAGCTTCTGGATGACCACTGGGAACTTTAAATAGCATAGATACTCTTCTCTGTCCAGTAAAGCCATTAAATGATAAACTATTGATTTTTATAATACAATTAAGTCGCCAATGATTTCTTAAGAAATCATTCTACATTTTCTATATTATGCACTCAGCACCTTAGCTATTGTAAATCGGATGATAGTGTTCCCAGTCTGGAATGAAACCAGCTTCATGCTTTTCTCAGAAGAAACCATCTCCAGACTCTCCTCTGTAGTACTGCAGAGGATTTCGCCTCTGAAACAACCTGATGGCCTTTATCAGTTTGATTGTGATGTATATGCATACAATAAAATTTTAACCACTGTAATTTGCCATTCTTGGAACATTCTTAAGGCAGATAGTTTATCATGCTTAAAAAGTTTATAGTAACTTGCACGGACAAAAATAAGAATTGCAATTTCACAAGCAGCCTTATGATTCAGGGTTTAAAATGGACAGCTGTCAAGACTCATAGAAGATTTTTTTCATCTCTCTGTCACACAGGTTGTACAACGAAGGAGAAGGCCAGAGTCTTTCCTCTCAAGTAGCATGAAGTATTAGAAGGCGAGATATTGGTTGTGATGAGTCAAAATGGTCTCTTCTATTCTGACATCTTCTGTGTTCTTTTGTGGTGTGACAGGATAAACAGAACCTTTATTCATTCTGATTACCGTGGGGGTTTTTTTGCTTTCTTTCCACTTGTAATTTTATTTTTACTGACAGGATAGGAAAATAAGTCAATATATAGTTTGATGTTGCTCATCCAACTTGTCAGATTTTTGTTTAATGTTTTGATACTGTTTTTTCATTTATTTATTGTTCACATTAGGATTTAAGGCTTCTCACAGTATGCACCGCTTATAAATGACTCTGTTGTGATATCTCTTAAATTAATCTTTTTAATTACAGTTTGTTTTTCCAGAAATACAAGTCCTTTCAAATAAAAATCTGCACATTTGCAATATAGATATACCTACAAACCCAAATACAAATTTCAAGAAACAAAAAGCATCTGCAGTTTTCAATTATTTCCTTTGGGCTGAGGCACTGGATTCCATACACCATTCTCCAGTTTGTCTTTATGAAATTGTTCTGTGAACTAAAGTCTCCACAAAGACAGATTTCATGCAGATCATGCCTTAAGTTCTGTAGTCTAACAACCTCAACTTCTTCGGTCTCTTCAGACTCCCTTAAAATCTTCAATTATCTTTACTTTTTCTTCTATAATATTTTCATATTTCTACATCTCTTATAATTTATTCTGTATTTTGGACAGTTGCAATTTTCCTAAACCTCTTCCTCTTGTATTTACTGTGTGATGCCTGAGAAGCTGGTAATCCAAAACCCCAACTTGGGTAAGATTAAAGTTGTGCTCATCTTTCAGATACAGTTTGCTCTATTTTCTGTTGTAAGCAGAGTGGAAAGTTAATTTCTTACTAGATTTGTTTTAAACAAGATAAAAGCCATGCCGAGGGGAGCACGGCACTGCACCAGCATTGCTCCCTCCACACCTTCCTTTCTCAAATGGGTCACCCATCCGTGCTGGGACATCAGCCACAGGCTTCTGCTCGGGTTAGAGTTCAGAGAGCCAAGTTAAAACAGATGGTTCTATACATTTCTAATAAGGAGCTGATAAATTGTTTTGTCACGAGGAGAGCATGAACAAACCCAAATCTACCAAAATGAATGACACGCCTTTTATAAGTTTATGTGCTCGCTTGCAGAGTCTTTTTGATAGACAATGTGACATAAACATATTTTTCCCTTCCAAAGCATGAATTCTATATGAGTTTAACTGATTCCTCTTAAAGAAAATAAAAAGCAGCATAACTTCAATTACTCTAATTTTAAATTAATGAACTAGGTACTGTAGGTTACCTGTGAAAGCACAGACATCCTCATAGAGGTTATTTTGTGGAGAGCTACATTTATTTACTTCCTTACCGATATGCAATGCTAAGGTCAAAGTGCTTTTGTGTGCTCTGATGATTTGAGCTTTCCTAGAATTTTAGCAGAACTAGTTTGTACGCTTTCCTCATTAGATGTTACGAATAAAGCCAAACACACGGTAACTGTAGACAAATAATCTCTGGGAAATTGCTAAAATAACAAAAGTTTTTCAGTCTCTTCAACATCTACTGTGTTACCCCTGTTTTGCATAGAAGCTTGGGATACAGACTGGAGCAATTTTAGAGATGGAGCATCTTCTTGGCTCAGAGGGCTGTGCCACAGAGGAAAAGAATTTGAGATGCCAATCACCGTACACATTAATACTACATTTCATTATGACCCTCTGTATTTCCAGGTTCTTCCCAAGAAGATATATCCTGAAGAATCACCTGTACCTAAGACAAATCAAACTGACATAGTCCAGGAGATAACTGTTCACTGGAGTCCTGCACACCAGGGATACCATGATGACATGAAACTCTTGTGTTTATTGGCTCAGGTCTTCATGAATGTCATTATGAACCTGGGAAAAGAGATCACGTGTTCACCTTGTCCCTTTCCTGACTGAACTTTTTATTCTTTTTTGAGCTTACTGCTACAGATGTAATTTTCTGACTACTACAACATATGCTGCATTTCGATACAACATGAATCTAAAGACAGGGAAGACGAGGAGGTTCTCTGCTTCTGGGTAGCTGCTGAGATAAATTGGGGTACTCGGGTCCAAACAATAATGGAATTTGGATTAGCTCAGCAGTGGCAAACATTGGCACTGATGTCACATTAGCCACTAATAGAGGTTTGGATTATGAGCAATGAGGGTGAACTGGGATGAATAAAAATTATAGCACCTGGCATTTTTGCAAACAAGCTTTCAGCGACTTGTCTTTTTGGCCACTGCTCAGCACTGATTTGATGGAATACATTGAAGATAAATCCATGGGGACATCTTTGATAAGATCACTTATTTTCTAGATAACGAAATGCAATTGGACTCCTCTAGCTGGACTGCAGCTGTGTATATGTTTTGGCATCTCTTAAGGAAATTAGAGGAAATGCTCATTAGAAAGAAAGTTGCAAAGTGAGTAAAGAATGATGTAAATGTCTGAGAACTACAGGAGACACTGGAAAGTTTCCATCAAAGGGGGAGGTTTCAGGACACTTTTTAAGGACAGATCCTCTGACTAATCGTTTTTGGTATTTTTGTTAAGAATATTGTCACCAAAAGAGATGTGTACTCGTAAAATGTACAGATGACAGAACTCTGAATAGCAGCAGCCTGTCAGATAGGAAGAGCTGGATGAACTTAGAGCCTAGAGTAGTCCAAATCAGATGAAATTCACTGTGACGTGGTGCAAGGTCACGTATTTGGAGACTGTTAAGTTGCAAGATCATGTATGGGAAATGACTGAGGAAGCAAAATAAGTGCTGAGGTTTAAGAGCAGTGTTGGCAAAAGAACAAAAGAGTATAAAGCAATCGTGAATACAGTTAACTTTGGAAACTAGAAGGACATTTTCAGTTGTTGATGAACTAAAATTCTGGAACAGCTTTCCCATGAGAGGTGTAGGGGCAAAAATATTTCTAATGTCTTTTAAGGCAGAACTATGTAAAGGAGTTACTATGACATAGTTGCTTGAAGAAGCAGCACACTAGACTTCAAGAAGTTCTCTCTTCTTTTTTTCTTCAGAGTAAAGTTGTATATCAATTCAGTTTCTGTATCTCTTCATTTCTTGGGATTAAGGCTCCAAGATCTGGTCAGCACCTGATCTTGGATAGATTTTTAAAAAATGGGGAAAGTATTAAAACATATCTTAATCTTTTTATTCAAGATACCTTGTAAATTAATTTTATCCAAAGGTACCAAGTCCTGCTTATTCCTCAAACCTTGCATGTAGCTTCTACTGCCAATTCTTTATTTAGTTTCAGTTAAAGCAACTAAACTTTCTTTGCAAAGACATCCTGCCACATGCAGTGACAAGTTTGTGGGACATCTGTTTGCTCTGAGGAGTAGTTGGATATTTGAGAGTAATTGATCAATACCTACACAGTGTTTCTTGTAGTGTGTGTCACCACTGCAAAATGAGAGTGAAGGAACAAAAAATGCTTTGCATCTGTCAAGGCCGGCCTGCCAACGTGTGGAGGTCACAGCAGGGAGAACAGGACAAGCCTGTGCAAAATGCTTCTCCGCTCTTGTATCCTTTTAAGACATTCTTTTTATGTTTCAGTCCCGTGCAAAGAGCCGTTTCCCTCATTTCTGGCTGCATGTGAAGGTGGCATAAAGACCGTCTTTTATGCCGCAAGTACCCTGAAGCCATCCAGCTTCTGCTGAAATTCCCAGCCAGAGCTCCCCTCCCAGGGTTTGTTGGCGTCTCCAGAGGCTGTGCTGACAGCTCGGGACTGCAGCACGTTCCAGCTGCAGTGGAAATGTCCCGTTTCCTGGGGTAATGTGAAATCTGCAAGGAAAGCTGCTTGCCAGGGACTGGCTAACGGGCTGCAGGGCTGCTTGAAGCCCTTACAACAGTGAATGGCAGCTGGCGTGCAAAGCGGGATCAGGCGCGATGGGTGTCAGAAGGGCTTTTCTAGTTGTAACCGTAGGTGATTGAGAGGAGAATGAGGCCTCTGTCTCCTGCAGCTTCTGTGAAGATGCTGCAAATCGTCAGCATTTTCCTCTAATGATGAGTAGGAGTGCTCTGGGGGACACTCTTGAGGGTCAGTCAACAAAGTCAATTGCCTTTCAGGCCGGATCTTGAATGGTTATGTGAGGCCGTCGGCACTGAGCTGAAATGTGAAAGAGATCTCTGTAAAGTGCTACAAAACCAAGAGGCATTTTGCATTGGCTTTTCTTCTTTTCCTGCTGCCACCTCTACGCGCTGGTGCTCCAGCTGTGGCAGACACAAGGCGTTTTTGTTCCCTCATTGTCAGTCTGTGACCGTGATGTCCATGACATGAGACATTGAGCACCTATCGCACACACCTTCTCAAATCCACTCAGTTTCTTCTCCAGGTAAATACGTTCTAAAGATTCTGGGTTGTTTTAAACATTTTTGCTTGTTTGTTCGTTTATAAAATTGTATTCAGGATATCTAGCTTTGCATTGTTTAAATTGCTGACAGTTAAACTAATCCACAAATTCATACGATATGTTTTTTGCTTCTGTGGGGCATGTCCTATGTTCCATGGCTTCAGTCATCCTCACAGCAAGATTGTCTATCTGTCTAGAAGAAAGCAATCTTTCAAACTGCATTTTAAAAGAAAATGTTGCATGCTGTGGCTGTGACACTTAGGTCTGGTTGTTTCTGGATACAGCTTTTCCAGATTCAGCCCTGGTGAAGTTGTCACTGAGGAGCTAATAGGGCCTGCAGGACATGACATGTTCTCCTTCGGGGTTGGATCCAAAGCCCAACTTAAATTCTGCTTCCAGCTTCCTAGCTCCTACAGTTGAATGATGCTGATCATTCAGTCTCTCTCTCAGAGTGAAGCACTAGCCATGAATAACAAAGACTTGAGGAGATCTTAACTCTGAGGAGTAGCAGAGGTACACAAATCTAAATAGATCGTTAGAAAAAACTTGGAGGGAGTGAGGAAAAATGAGGGAATATGAGAGTTGGATATTTTACTAGAAGAAATATTTGAATATCTGAGATGAAATTCTGTAAAACCTGAGAAGGAAAGGTTGTAATACTGAGTAATCTTAACCAATAAGTGGAATTCAGAAAGGATCTTATTTTTTTGACGCTTTATCCAGAAGAGTAGCATTCCTTAGCATCAGTAGCCTCTAGAATATATAATCAAGGTTCTTTTCTGTTTGATACTCCCTTTTTTTTTTTTAACTTACAATTCCTTGTGATGTATAATTAAGTATTCCTGACACAGAACGTTAATTAAAATAATGCATAATAGGTAATGTACACAATACAATAATACAATGGTGTATTGTAAATGAGTGAGGCTGATTCAAATAAATATATTTGTCGTGTGGTAGCAATGATACTCAAATTTCTATCTAGCGGGTGCCCATGATGTAGTAACCCTCATCCTGTGTGACACTAAAGAGAGCATACCGCAGCAGTTTTAGAAAAGAAGCTAAGGATCTGAGCTGGCAGGAAATGCAAAGTGCGCCCCCCACTCTACCCTTGAAATTGTCAATGTAGGTGAAGTCTGAAAAACTTTTCTCGAGTGTAATGCTGCTATTGCTGCTCTTGCTGCTGGTTTGTATCTGTCCAACAGGCCACTCTTCTCCCACTGCTGCAATCTGCCTTTGGTGACCCTGTCTATGATCCAGAACCTCCATAATGCGTAGGGGGAGGATCCTTCGCGCTCTGGTTCACGACAAAGGAGGAGTAAAAGTAAATGTGAATTTGTGAGGCTCTGCCTATGCTATGTCTCACTAGGTCCTGGTTTGCTCACTGTAGCTTGCCCAAGTTCTGGTCTCAGCAACACTTACGAGCTGCATCATTGTTTCAATATATGTCCCTACTATTCTCCAAGAGATAGTGTCATAATTATTTTCGTGGAATATAGCTGTTTGTTTTCTAGAGTCTGTAACACTTGCTTCCTGTTTATACATGATAATGATTTTGTTGGCTGCTCTCAAAAAAATTTATTGGCTTATTTCTAAGTATTATCTCTATTTTAAAATCTTGCATTACAAAGGTAACAGGTAGATGCAGTGAAACTTTTTACTTTAAAAAACCCCAACATTTCAGCTTTGTGGGATTGGCGACATTACTTGTTTTCCAGATGACGATTTGCAGATGCCTCAGTTTTCACGGCTGCTACATCTGTCTGAGTATCAGTTTATGAATTATACATTTTATGTAGTGGTGATGTATTAATTTCACACTAGAATCTGTAAAGATACTATATTTACAGATAAAGCATAATTTCTCACACTTCCAGAAATGAACATTGATTATTTTCACCTCAAAAAGAATCTGAAAGGACTTGTTGCATTTCATAAGAAGAAACATAAATCTGGCACTTATTTGGCAGCTGAAAGCCATTAACATACCAGTAAAGCTTTACAATTTTTTTTCAAGATTTTATATTAATATAGAACTCTGAAATGTGAGGTAATTGTCTACAGAAATACAAGATGTATTTACTTAAAGAAACACGGTCCCAGAGCCCTCCACTACTTCATACAATCTGTTTATGTTCTTCCGAGTGAAAATAATTGCATAACTCTAAAATATTCTGATATTTTATCATATGTAATTTGTCTTGTTTGATAAGTTTCATGAGAAGGATGCATTTACATAAATACACCATTGCTGTTTTACTACATCACACTAGGTTTTTTTTTTCCTTGCCTTAGACAATGAGCCCTGAGGTAACAAAAGTGATAAACACAGTAAACAGCATAGCATGATAACACATGACACATTTCTGACACTTGTATAGGTCCTTATAAGCTACTAGTCATATAATCTGAGTGTATTAATGAGTACTGGTCAAAAGGCTTTGCCAATGTTCTGCATCTTTAAATCCTAGAAATTTTTATTTCCACTTCTAGGCAGCTCTGCTCTCCAGTGTAATAATTAGCACTGTGTTACAACTGTTTAGCTGGTATGGCTAATCAACTATTAACAAGATTGATTTGAAGTTATTTTGGTAAGTAGAAGCTTTGAGTTTGATTTATATTAATTTTGAGGACATAAAAATCCCCATATGTGCACTCTGTACAGCTCCCAGAAGTCTCTGAATCCCCACCTTAATTGCAAATCTTAAAATTAATTAATTTCAGTACAAATTGAAAGTATCCAACTGTTCAGAATGGACATGGGGTTTTGCTATTAATCACATTCTAGTTTCAATAATCCAGTTAGGGATCAGAACAGTAGCAATACCTTGTGAATTAACTGATCAATGACCCTTTGTGAATATTCAGTACAGTGTTCCTGAAGTGGACAAGTTGCAACAATCCAGACAAAACCCAGATTTTTAACGTTTTTTTCAAAGCCCTGGTGACTATGGTAATCGGATTTGGTTTGTCAAAGAGAAGAGTTCGTGCTCGTGACCAAAACTATTTGTAAAAATGTCTCACTTGCAAACAGATAAATTGATCCTTGCTAGCTGTGATACTCCTGTTATAGAAAGCATCCATCACACCTTTGCTGCAACTGGAAATGTGTGCTTTTTTGAATGGTAGGCTAAGCCCATTAGACTTTTATACTTTTTCGCTGGCTAATTTCATCAGCAAATTTCATTATCAAATATACATTGCAGTAATACCTCTTGGAAACCCTTACCTCCCTGTCTCTTGTTGACACATTTATAAGTACATAAAGACCTTTCAGTAAGTCTCAATCTTTTCGGGGAAATGGAATTTACTTAATAAGACCATTATAGAAGCATAGAGATAGAGAGCTCCATATATTCGTCAGGTCATTGCTGCTGTTGCTTCAAAAATAATTAATTTGTCAGATGAATGTTTTCTACTCACGTAATCAAATGCTGCCTTTTTTGCTGAGATATACCTATCTCTACACAGCTATTATTTTGTACAGTACTTGACACACTCTCTTTCTTATCACGTACTTGTGGTATATCACTGATTGGATATTTGCACTTGCCTTTTGTTTTAAAGAAATCATATTTCTTAATCTCTCAGAAAAGCTTTACGATAAAGGGCCGTTCTGCTCCGCCTCTTACAAAGATGCTGCATTTATCCAGAAAGCTGTTTCAAGCACGTAACTCTTTTCTTGACCCTGTTAATTTTGGTGCAATAGCATGCGTTTTTCCACACCAGTAAAGCTGTCCATAAAGATTTCCAGAAGCTCTAGTGCTGATTTTATAGTTAGAGTCTGCATTAAGTTTAAATGAAGAACTCATCCTTTACAGAAAATGCAGTAAATCTTCAAGTGTGGTAATTTATCTGGAAACGTGTTAAAATAAATCAATTATTATTTTAGGAATTAACATGAATAAAAATGGATTTTGCCTAAAATTTAGCATCTAATTTTAGACTTTTTGCCAGACAGAATAGAGACATAGAATCATTGAATGCCAGGTTGGAAGGGACGTCGAAGATCATCTGGTCCAACCTTTTAAGTAAAAAAAAAACACTTTGAAATTCTCAAGCTGCGTAAACTTAGTGAATTCTTACTTCTTGGATATATTTGACTTTTTGTTTAGTATAAATTGCAATTTTCCACAGTGTTTCTTGTGCTTGTTGGAGGTGAAAGTCGTTGAGGACTCAACAAACTGTGAATTGAGTAGGTATTAAATACAGGACAGAACAGATACTTCTAATCATGCTGTGGTGTTTCTAATGATACAGAGATGTAGTGATCTGCTGGAGGTCTTGTCACGGTAGTAAAAACGTACACTAGTCTCTATCAAAAAAGGCAGAGGCTGAGTGGAGACGTGCAGGTATATAAGTAGGTTAAGGAAATGAAACATATCCATAGCTAAGGATTTTTATTTTCACATGGGGGGATTTAACAAGGTTATATTTTGTTAACCATTCTCTACATATGTGGACATGAAAAATTACTTACATGAAATTAAACAAAAAGAAAGTAAATTTTTTTTACATCAATGAATTTTCTCTTGTCATATACTTTAACAACACCTATGACCTACATCAGACTCAAAATTCAAAGGTATTTTGTACAGTTCTGATCCTCACTGGCTTTAATTCTTCAGTTACTGTTCTGTGTAAAATAAATGTTAGAGTTCTCATTTCATTTATATCAATAATACTAATTGTATTAATATGCATAAATGTTTGTATTAAAATGATCTGTGAGTCCATGGTGGGATGAGTAGATTTTTATTGTGTTAAGTTAAAAAGCGACAGAATTAATTTTATTTGTGTTAGGTCACGACACCAGTCATCATAAAGCTACTTAAGAAAACTATTTCCTGGGTGGTGCATAGGTGAAGTACTGAAAAGTTTTGAGGAAAATAGTATCCTGGAAATATCACTGGAGTTCCGAGGTACTTAGAGATGATAAGCCTTGTGAAAGTACAACGCCTCTGATAGTGGGCAAAGCAGCGCTCACCTTTTAGATTGATGAATTACATGTACAGGAATCCAGATCCCCCAGCTCAGAAATGCTGTTACATACAGTGCACATGCAGTAGTCTGCGGACCTTTCATTCTCCAGTGCTTAAAACACAATCCCTTTGGGTGCTTCTTGCCTCAATACATCTTGACTTTGATATGTGACAGCTGTTTTATATAGCTGAAAATCTGATTCCAGAGAGCTTTTATTCAACTGGCTTGGCTTACCAGCCTGTTTTCCCTTCCTGAGTGTTTAACATGTTTTTTCCTTTCGAGAGGAAGAAGCAGGAGTCTGAAATAACCGGCAGCTTTGCTGTCTGTGCGTTGTTAGTAATGGTAATCATGTATGACTGTGCCAGTCTCTGGCATCAGTTCCATTTGGTCACCACATTCTCATGGCTGTTTGTTGGCGCTTAGCCAGACTTTGCTGAACTTTGTGCAATTACTAAAATGAAGAATGTGAATGTTCTGCGTAATTCAGGATCCAGTCTTTCTTCCATGACTATCAATGGGAAATTTCCTACTGAAAGCAATCTAGATGATTGGATGTGAAAATTTTCTGTACTCTGGAAACGTTGAGCTTTAATAGGAAGTATTTTTATAAATCCTGGCATTTTTTCTATTAATTTGGTTTTGTGTCAAAGAGATATTTTTCCACATATAGTCCAAAGAATTCTGAGGCTGTGGAGAAACATTGCGAACCACACTTTCCACCGCTTGCATTTATCACTGCCAGGACTTTGTAATGGGTTGTATTTTGGCAATTTTACTCAATGTATATTTACCTGTATTTTTAACAATCTCAAATACATAATTAATCAGATCCTGCAATCCGTTCATATGCAGCTGCTGGGTTCAGTGAAGGCACTGTGGCAAAATTGAATCGTCTTTTGCAGCATTTCATCCTACCTTAGATACCAGCAGTTCCAGAATGTGTTACTCTCTTAAACCGTCCTCTTAGCAGAGTGTGTTCACCATTCTCTTTCTTGCTGTCACCAAAGCATGCACATCTACAGTCCCATACTTGAGAATAGTAGCTGACATAAAATGTATAAAGGATTGTTTCTGCCAGTCATCGTTTTTGCAGATTGGGTTGCCTGCAGTGGTTTGCAAAAGAACTTTATGTTTTGTCTCCTAAAATTCTTCTCTTTGAGCAATTCAGCATAGGATTTCCTTTTTCTTAAATATGTGATGACCTGTGGATTACTTCATGAGCCATCGTCCTGACTGCTCCATTGCCTCCCAATCCTGAAGTCGTTCCAAACTTTTCTCAATGAAAAACAGAAAGCTGAACCGAGTACCAGTGGGTCTAGCAGGAAGTCATATAACGGGGCGAGGAATAGGGCAATTCTCTTAGCAAAATGTTGTATTTTGCATGTTGATAAATGCCATGTGGTACAGCTCCAGAGTTGTGGGGTCTACCTGGCTGTCACGGAGAAGAAGAGTAGAACAGCTGACACCTCTAAAGCTTTATTCAAACTGTCCACATAGCTGGCAGGTAGCTGTGATATATACTTTGCTGTGATATATGCTTTGCTGCTGTCTAAATTCAAGCTTAGCTCTACAATTGTAATGGTAAAAAAAAAAGTGTGTTTTACATTCAGAGTCTGGATGCCAATTCTATGATCCAGTGTGGTGAATGGGAGGTGAAGATCAATAAGAGTTTGACTTTCGTTTGCTATCACTTCTAGAAAAGAAAATGGTTTATTTATATGTCATATGCTTAAATTCTGCATCCACAGATAATTTACCCATGTCTTTAGAGATGAAAAATGGAAACAAACTACATGTCCTCTTTGCTCTATTAGAAATTGATGAAATGAAATTACAAAATAGTCCTCATCACCACTAGAGAAATTATTAATAATTGATTAGGCCGTGAGCAAAGTTGTGTTTAGATGGCAAGAAACTCATATCTTGTTCTCAGGCTCCAGGATTAATATTAATTTGTTAGGGTTACATAGTACTGAAATTTGGGATTTCTGACACTGCTAAAGTCTTATATAGTTTTTTACTCATTACTACTGTAATTTTAATATTATTTATTAATTTGTTAAATGCAGTGGTATTAATTCCTCATGACACCTGTTCTGCAGAAACTGAAATGAAAGCTAACATCAGAAATGCGCTAGTAGGTTTAATTCCTATTAAAGTGCCAGCCATAGAAGTAAGGATGGATGAGGGTGTGATAAGAGGGTATGGAGCTGAAACGTAAGGTCAGTAACACGAGATGACACTCTTAGCTGCTGTGGGGAAGCAGACAATTCTAGCTGAAGCCTTACAAATAGATCATGAAGTTATGCCTTGCTAAGCCCAAACCAGTATGCAGGAAGCCCACCTGCTACCCAGAAAGCTCAGGGCTCTGCCAATGTGCAGCTAAGAAAACCCTGCTGCACCGATGCTTTTCCTATTTTCCTCTAGTCACCTGTTTTGTGGGTACAATACAGAAACGTTCTGTAAAGAATCATTCTACATTTTCTGTAATTTAGAAACCGGGGCGGCTTTCTAGAGAACTTCCCATGCCTTCTGGTAGCTATAGTCAGGAGACAGTTCACTCCATTGAAAGTTCTAGTATCACCTTGTTTTTTTGTGATTATTAATGACAATGAATTGATAGTGATGCAACTTCTTGTTAATATTGCAGTACTTAGCACCTGGCATCCCTTGAACTCAAAATGCTTTACAAAGGGGACTGAACATTTTCTTTCAGTTTACTCGTGAGGCAAAGGAAGGTTGAAAACCTGTAATGTAAGGCTACGTTCTGATTAGAAAATGTTTTCAAACCAGTTTGGTCTTCTTGGTTATAAGCGCTTAGAAAAATGTGATACCTCCTGTGAGCATGAGGTCTTAAAACCCAAGTGCACAGTGAAGTCGGCAGCCCTGACCTGCCACTGTGGTGCATTTGCAAGTGCTGCGTGACTCACTGCGAGCCACACCTGCATACAGCAACAGAAGAAGGGTTTATCTGCTTGCAATAAAAGTAACAGCTTGTTTCATAGCATAAATAAGAATTGTACGGTTTCATTACCTGCACATCATGGTTCAGAGCTTGTAATGTCATACATATGGCCATTTGTTTAGTTATAAATTATAATCATGTCCTTCAGCTAAGTTAGCAGAGGGAACATCCTGTATATCTTTGTTTAGAAGGCACTGCTTCGATTGCATTTAATTGCTTTCCCCTTCAGCTTTGCTTAAAGGTATGTATGATGTAGGAGCAAATATTGTACTAAGCAAGAGCAGCTAACGGATGAAGACAAAGTCGATTATAAACTGTGCTGTAAGTAGGCAGCTACTAAATTGAGATGGCTACTAATAAGGGCTATTTCTGTGCATAGCACTGTAGTCTGTAAATCAGATATGCTTACCCCAAATCTGCCTGTGCCCCTTTGTTTGTGAGTTAGTTCTAATTTCAAATGCTCATGGATTGTAAGAAATGCTTCAGCAACATGTCCCTGTTTCTTTATGCCAGTGCATGAATGAAGTTAGAAAGGAAATGCAGTGTGGAAAGGGAGAGGTGGCTCTAGACCATATTTGCACTGCTTTGTATTGAGAAAGCTCAATACCTACGAGAGTTGCAATGAGCTTGGGAGACTCCAAGACTGCTCTGGCTTGCATTCAAGATTCTTGTAACTTCCACGAGATTTTCAGTGGTGAAAAATACAGTAAGTGGTGCACCTCAGTCTTTCCCTCCCTGTCTCTAGCTAGCCCTTAGCCATCACCTTGTGCTAGAACCTGGAAGGGCGCTAGGAAAGGGGCAGGCAACAGATCTGTTTGTTTCCTTTGCCAGTCGAAAGAAGATTCTTGCAATGAAATCATGTCTCAGAGGCCTGGAAATCACCACAGAAGTTACTTTCTAGAGCTAAAAGATGTATAATGTTGTTAGCACTGAGCTATAACTAAACTGACTAGAGCAAGGATGCGCTATGAAGTTGCAATGGTGTAAGGATGCTGGGCAAAATGACCTGTTCACAGCTATTCTCTCACCCACCCACCATAAACTCATTTAAACGTTCACAGCTCATAAGTGTCAGTGCTCTCTCACTCCATTTATTTCAGTGTGTAGTTGGGACTAATCAATATTGATTGGAAGGTCAAAGGGTTTGTAAACACAAATTTGTCCTTTTAATAGGCATCTATTAATACAATTTAATTCCCCAGTTCTTACAAAAGCAGAATGCGTACAAAGCATGCACGAGTTAACTAAACAGGAGTTAATGTTTCTCTTTCCCAACCAACTTACCATTAATAAATCTCTCATTTTTCTGACAGAGCGACACAAACCTTGACTGTTTTCATTATTAACTTAATTGCTTTTCACGTACAGGTACACGGCCTTTTCCTTCTAAAGGCCAATGCACATTTCCTTGACAGGTAGAATAACCAGAAAGATTTGAAAAATGATGGAATAGTGAATGCAAAGTGAAATGTGAAACCAAGGTGATACAGGAGAAGGACAAACCTTGAAAGATCCAGAATTCTGGTTGAATGTCCTTTGGACCAGGGTGAACTGGTTACAAATGTGTATAGAGGCTGGCACAGCACAGCTCTGTTTGAATGTGGCCTATAAATGTTAACATGGCATCAGAATTTAGTAGTGATAGGCAATAATAATAATAACAATAATAGTAATAACAATAATAATTACAATAACAACATCAGCAATAATAATAATAATATACACATGAGGAAACTGAACTAAAAATTCAGTAAGCTGTATAGCTTTCCAGGCATGACTGTCTGTTGCCTTGTACCTTTTGAATTCATTTACGAAGTGTCCTAGAGTCTGTGGGTATGCATAGAGGTGACTGCACAAAATCAGTTGAGTGCCACCTGGAGCCTGTGAGCTTGAAATTATCTCGTAGGAATATTACACAATTAAGATTTGCTATAGGACTTCCTTCTTTGCCTCCTCTTGAATACACCATGGCAATGGCTCTATGGTAACATTATAGTCACAGTGAGAATTGACAAGCAATGTTAAAAATGAAAAACAACATTTGAAAAGGGTACCAAATTCAAAACTGGCTAGAAAGAGGTACAGTTTGAACTTTGGGTTGGTCCTTACTTAAGGGCTGACTTCAGTTGTTTGTTGTTGAATCTCTCTTCCGCCACCTGTGTTTCATATAGAATCATCACCTTCGTTTTCTAGACTTTCATGATTATTGAGTACCCTTTCTCACATTGCTGGTGGATACAGTCATATTAGATTCATGATGCTGATTAGGGCAGGTGACATCTAAATTAACAGATAATTTTTTATTTGACTTGGTATGTGCAGTCCATGTTGCTGGAGCGTTAGATATAGATGCCAGAATCCTTGTTTCTCCCATTGGTAAGTGCAGTTCTAGGGCAGATGAACAGGGCAGCAAGAGGGACAAAAATGGTGCCTGACAAAGCCAGCACCATTGCTGTGAAAAGCATCTATGGAAACAGGACAATTGTCAATTGATTTTAATAGTGAAAATCCTTATCTCGTAGAACTCAAAAGTATGTGAGAAGACTCCCGTTCCAGATCTGCTGTAGAGTTTAGAGTTGCTAACATAATTATATATGATAACCTTATCCCAGCTGTGCCTCTTCATTTAGATTGTAAATGGCTGTTGTCCAAAATTTGAAAGTACAAAGCCTCACACAAGTGCAGCCACACAAGGATCAGATTCTAAGAGACTTAATGCTACTTACTAAGAAAATTTTGATTTATATTTTCTAAATTTTGGAAGAACTGTAACTGAATCCACATCCCAATGTGACAGTTGTATAGAACTGAAAAGGAAGAAGTGTGTTCACAGCTTTTGTTGGTTAACAGAGATGGTAGCTGAGGCAAAGGAATAGATTCCTAAACTAAGAATACATCCCTCCATTAATTCCTGTCCCTTGTTTTCTCTTGTGTGATAGATAAATTATAGGTTTCACAAATCGATTGTTTTTCTTCATTAAAAAAAAAAAAGTAGATATACAGCAGTACATAGTGTATCTGAAAATTTGCGTCTGTGGTCTGGGATGCCAGGTCAGTGTGTGTCTGGGAAAAATAAAAGCTTGCTGATAAGGATGCACTGCTGACTTGTCAGAGCTTGCTAACCACAAACATGCTGAGTGGGGAGAGAATATCTGGGATTTTTAGTCAGTTTCTTGCACTGTATCCACACACAATACAATACTCTTTAGGTTCTAATCTAAAAAGTATCTTTAACAACATCGGGGCTATTTGTAAGCTTTTCCAAAGCATTTCTTTGGTTAACAAAGCTCATGATTTGAGGCATTGCGGTTTTGATGCTGTGTGTCTTTTATTTTACACCTCTGTTTCTCTCTACAAGGACATATCCTTTCTGTTCAAACATCCTATTCCTTTCCACATGTTGCCACTCCAATGCTACCTGTTTGCAATTAAGATCTTGAGAGGGTTAGCCACTAAGTGCCACTTGCACAAGCATGCCTTTTGTATGCATTTGCTGCACTTTCTTAGGCAAACATGCTTTCTTTTTCCGTGCTAAACATAATCTATAAAAGAGGTAGGAAGGCATTCACATCTGGAGAGTGTGCTTGACCCATCAGTTATATCTTCATTATTAGTGCTTTTGTGAGCACAGAATCAACATGTTGCAAGAAATCACCACTTCATCTTATCACTGTATTCAGAAAAATAGCTGAACATTCCTCGAGCTGGAGTAGAATTTCTCCAGCTTATAAATCTGGTTCTAAAACAACATCACAACTTAGAGTGTGGTAGGCAAAACAGTTCTCTACACCTTTGGTCTAGTGGAAAACTTGACTTGGATGCAACAGACTTTCAGAATTGGCACAGTTGTTCAAAGCTCTCACAAGAAAAGTGGACAGTTGAGGTGGCAGATGTTTAGATCTGCGTATGGGAATGGTAAAAAAGAGGATTGCTATGGGGCTGGTACTGAGCATCAGTTCTCCATCAGTTGAGCCCTGTGCTAAACTGATAGGTTAAACAAACTTATGGCGGCTCCAGAGGATAAAAAGTTATCTTAAAGCTGATTGAAACTTTCTTGCATAGTCATGGAAGTGCCACTGAGATCCCCATTTTAGAATAATTAAAACTCGAACACTTCTCTTTCATTTGCTGAACCCCAAATATGTGTAAAATGTTTTGTAGTTTCCTTAGGGCTACTGTGCGGTCCAGAACTTTCCTCTTTGTCAGATGCAAGTTCAAATTATTGGGGAGAATCTGAGAAAGATGCTGACTAGTGTAGGCCAGTGATAAGATTGCTCTCTGTGAGGTTTCTCTGCTTCAATCTCTAGATGATGTATCTATCTTTGAAATACCATGGAGTAATATCTGCATCCCAAATCTGACAAAACAAAACAAAAAAAGATGGTGGAATTATTTAGGCAGAGCCTTCCAGCTCACACTCTGTGTTTCAAGACACGATGTCATGTACCATCTTGCATTGATGCTATTGTATTGCTGATTTGGCTATAAGTGGTAGCTCAACCAAGCTTCCTCAAAAGTGAGTCCAACACATTCTTACTGGTGGCTGTGCTTTTGCTAAACAAATACTGAAAGTGTTGGGTCCTTATGCCTTGGCAATCTGTGATCAGCGCATTTTTCTCCCTGGTTATGATGAGCATTGTCATGTTCTGTCTTGGTCCATAAAGCCCCTTGAGCCTATCATAAAACAAGCACATATGGTGCTTGTCAGCATTTGCCTGCCATTCATCAGCCTTGGCTTTCCACCACTGACCCTTCATCTGACATAACTGATTTGGACTTCATAGTGAATCTTCCTGGAAGCCAGCTCGTCCGTAATTGAATCTGGGTGAGCCAGCACAATCTGACAAGTGCTCTGAGCAGAAGCTGAATTGCAGTATGATAGCCAGTCATCCTGTTTTGGTGTTCCCCATATAGATAGTCAACTGTTTGCTTGCAATCCAGCACATGTCCTGTATGGTCTACCATACCTTCTGGAGAGGGTTTCCACAGAAGAGAGAGCAGTAATCGGCTCATACAGAGCTTTTCACTTTTGGCTTTTCCCTTTTGTTTTTCTACATTAACCTGAATAGCCGCTTAACTGCTATAGTACAACATCTAGGAGGCTCTATGTGGAGTGATTTTGTACTATGTGGTTGACTATCTGTCAGTCAGAAACATATATTGATTCAAGCCCTTCCAGTGCTCAGTGATGTACCTGCCATTCTCTCATAGACAAAATTGTAGATGCATGCAAAAGAGCTTGAACTTCGTTCTTGAGACATGGCTCTGGTGATTTTTAATTTCATGCCTGATACGCAGCGTAAAAAGTGAACTGTTTTGGCTGAAAATCACTTCTTCTATGTCTGCTCTCCATGCAAGGTCGAAAAGTGTTGTTCCATCTTGTGTGCATTTACATCTCCCAGATTAAGAATGTCAGAATCGGGAATATATAGGGAGTGCTGATTGACATTGGGTTAGGTTGTATACGATTCCAACAACAAACTAGTCCTTCTGTTTACTTCAGACATTTCCATAAAACACTGGTAACTAGAAAAGGAGGTGGACTTGAAATGAAATTCAAATGGAGAGCAAATAAAGGAGTGTGTATAGGATAGAAAATGTGAGCAACCACCTTTTGTAATGAAAAGAAAATGCTGTGTTGACTACAATTAAACTAGTACGCACATACATGCATACTATATATAGTACATATACATCTGTTGTAAGTATGTAAAATCTTACGTATAAAAATCATGGGGGGTTGTGTAGTTTGGTTTTTGGAGATTTTTTGGTTGGTTGGTTGTTTTTTCCCATGGGTAGTTCTCTATTCTCTTCCCTCTTTGGTATTTGGCAGAATTAGCGCACTAATATTTCCCTTAGTTGCATTTTGTCCCCATGGATTCAGGAGCATGAAACAGTCATCTTTGTCCCTGAAGACTGTCCTGACTCTGACTGACTGACTGACTCCAGGGTCAAAACCCCTGGTTTCTACAAAGCCAGGTTTAGCAACACTGTTCCTCAGCCAAGCCCTTTTGTCATCTGTAGGCTGACTCTACAAAAAGATCACACAGCTGAGTTTCACTCATTGGTGCTATGCTGAGTCCACACGTAGTCGCTGGCCAGCTTCTAACGCTGCTCTTTGTCCCGGGCAGCTGGCATTGGATAGAGTGGTGTTTGGATATTCGCGAGTAGCAACAAATAGGAGTTAAAAGTAGTAACAGCGATCAACTCTAAAGCTTCCTTTTGTTGTCATTAAGAAGTAACTATGGTGGCTTTTTGCTACAGTGACTTTTTCTGGGTGATAGCTTTTGGGCACCTCATCTCTTCAATTCTAGGGATGATTTGCAGAGTCCAACACAGGATTGCTGAGTCATTAAAAAATCATTGCGAGGGCATTCTAGTTTTGCATCAGCAGCTGCCTTTCAGCCTGCACACATTCAAGCTTGTCATGCTAGCTTCTAGTCCTGTTACTGATTGCTGCTTGTATTGTTTCTCCCTGTAGTTTGTGATTCACACTTTAGTTACAGAGAAGATTTTTTTCAAGGCTTTTTTTCTTGCCCCCTCTAAAGAAAAGCCTTTCCAAAGACAGAATTGTCCCCTTCCCAATAACTAGGTTGAAACATATGAATTGTCTAATGCTGAACTGATAGATGAGCTGTCATCAGGGTACAAACCTGTGACTGTTAGAACAAAGGTTGGCAAATTCAAATGGGAAATAAAGTGCAAATTTTTTAACAGCAAGGGAAATTAATAATTGAAACAACTCCCCTGTAGATCCAGTCAGGAACAGATGTCTTCCTAAAAGACATGCCTCAGTTCAAGAAGAAGTTATTGAGCTGCATGCAGGAATCCACTGGTGAAATTCTCAGGGCTATGTTTGGCAGAATTCCAGATGAGAGGATCCAGTGGTATCTGCTGAATCGCTAAAGTAAAATCCAAGGCGGTTTGATGGAAGGAATGGCATTTCCTTCTGTAGATCAGGCATCAAAGCAGGGAAATGTAGCCTTTGACAAGTGTGCTGTATATGGTAATTAAATTGCTTCTATGCTTATTTACAACTTTCTTTTACCTCCTCTCAACTGCATTTTTCATCCTGTATTCCTCCCTCTTTTTATTCTCTGCTCTTTTATCACTTTCTACTCCACAGCAGTCAAATTGTAGCTGAACTTTTGAACCATACATGGAGTTTGCTTATATTAAATCACCAGCATATACTGTAGTATTCAACTATATGACAATTTTAGAGTAGGCACCCCAAAATTACAATATGAGGAGGGAATGGACAAGTTTTAGGATTGAAACCATTTAAAAATGTTTCAGAAAAAGAAAGAATGGCGACAAATTGTAATGACAAGCCACTAGTGGCAGCCAAGGGCACGTGCTGGCAAATGCAGCATATGTATCAAAGGAAGGTGGGCTGATTTTGAACTACTGGCAGCAGTCCAGCTGAGTTTCAACTTATGAGTGAGGTCCTCTTCTCCTGCAGGGAATGGGAACTGTTAGCTTCTGCTGGAACCTTGGATTCTACTAACCAAAATGAAGCTGTTCAGCCTTCACAAGTGCAGACTAATAGAGGTCCTCAAGCAGTATGGCCTCATTTACGTTTTACTACCTTTGTGCTAATAAGACTGAACATTACAGCTTATTTACTAGGGTTCATTGATGCGTAAAAAAACCAACCCTATATTGCTTGCTCTTACGTGCATCCCATTTTGCTGCCAAAATCTTGGATGAACTTTCGGGAAATACAGTGTATATCTGATATTTTGGGGCATATGGAAGTACTGTCCCAGTGAGAGCGTGGGATATGCTGTGTATGTGCACTTCGAAAGTTTAAAGAATGTGCAGTGAGTGAATCTATGTGATTAAATTGCTGCCTCTCCATATGTGTGATACTCAGTACACATGTACTGCCAACATCTGTGTGGGTTAGCTTAGTGGGTCTAAGTACGTTCTAAAGGAACTGTTCTTGGCATGGATGAACAACAGTCATAATTTGGCCAATGGCCAGCACCCAAAGACCAGGAAGCTAGAGGAGTTTGCCTCCAACATCTGTTTGCCTCCAACATCCAGTGTGTCTATCTAACTCTCGTATTATCAAGCCTTCACATAGTCAAGTAAAAAAATGCATAAAATAATTGGAATATATATATAAAGACTCTTGAGCGAGTTGCTTATTGACCTTCTTCTACTCCAGTGAACTTAGCTGTGAAAAATCGGGTAAGAAGCAGGGCCTTGCAGAAAGCGAGATATTACATCTGAGCAGTGCACTCTTGGATAAACAGAAATTACTGAGTAAATAACGAAATGTGAAGAAATAAGATCCATATTGAAGTGTGGAAATTGTGGACTGTAGAAGTGATTGCTTTTATAAATACTCTTAAATGTGTATTTGCTCTCTGAGTTTCGGTATAAATTGTAATGAAATGCCTCTTGGTTCAGATGTGAATAGGGTGAAATCTCACAGTTGTTATTTGGGCAAGCAAAAAACTGAAAAAACAATCTCCCCACGGAAAATAACTGTGTTTGGACTCACTAAAGATATCGGGATTGGATCAGATTATCATAGTATTCTGCTGTCCATTTACCATGCTAAGCATTTGCTATCACCTTTTGGACCTTCCTTGTCATTCATGCTTGATATAAACTAAAGCTACACGAAAAATAGTGGATTTTAAAAATCTCATACATTCTGTCTGTAATTATCCTGGTGGCATGGTGTGACCTGCTGATTCGATTCTTATTGAGATGAATATGAGCTGTTAGTAGACCAAGGTTCAGTGAATACATTAAAGCTTGAGGCCCAATCAATTACTTGTTTCCTCATGGCTGTGTCTAGGATGTCTGGAAAATAAGAAGTATCAGGGGTGATTAGAAGAGATATCCTTGGATGCAAAAGGTCTCTGAAAAGTTGAATATCAAGTTTGGATTCACTTTTTCTGGTGATTTAGTAAGTTTGACTTTTGGGTTTTTTGCTATTACAGAGACACAGGAAAAAGCGGATTGTTTCACTTACTGTTTTCCGTTAAGCCAGTGTGCTAAGCAGGGGCTGGCTAAGACGTGAACATTTCAATACAGCCTGCTTTGCCTGCTGTATGGGGTTACTAATACACAGCAGCCTTGTCCAAACAGGAGCTGAGCACCTTTATTTCTACTTTACATGTGGGGCTTAGGATGAGGGTGAGGAAGCCGACACTTCGCAGTAAGCAGCTTCAGATGAGAGAGACAGAAAAGGAAGAGCAGTCACTTTGGACTAAATATTAAAGGCAATGCTTCTACCCTTTCCAGGGAATTGGTCAAGCGGCTCTTGTACTATTTGGTCTCTCAGGTGTCTGACCCAATGGTAGAAAGGGTTTTCTTAATATCTAAAGGTATTGTTTCCACCGTGTGCACTCCAGTGACCATCATGATTGATGCTATTATGGAGCAGAGTGGCACAGAGTAGCATATGAATGATGGTGTACTTGTCTTGTTTCAGTCATTTCACTCTTTCTTTTTTTCGCATCAACTACTTGTATACAGCACATGAAGTCTTTTCTCGCTTACACTCACATTTTCTTCTCTCCTGGTGGGAGGCCTTCCACTAAGGATAAAATCAGAGAATACTATAACAACAAAGGGTGAAATTTACTTTGTCTGCTGAGCCTGTTAAATTCTACATGTCCCATTTCATTAAGTCTATATGGCTGCACTGGAAAAGCAAAGGTCTATTCCCATTCCCAATGAGTAATCACCTCCTAGTAAGTTCTATCACTAATGGGGATGCCAGCCTCCAAAGGCATATGGAGGTAGACACAATTGGATTGAGAGTTGTGGCTTTTGTTTGTGAGAGTTGGCGTGTTCTGTTAACCAGAGTGAGTCATTATCCGTAATTACTTGGGCAATTTGCTAGTTCTTTCATGCTAGAACAAGGACCAGGTCTCTTTTATTTTGTGATCTCACTAAACTTAGAAGATTTTTCATGTCTTGTAGATTTTAAAGTCATAGAAGTCTATTGTGATATTGTGAAGATCGTAGCATTTTAACAGCACAAAGTGTCTTGACTGGGATCACTTGGCAAAATTTGTAATAGAACTTGTCTTCTGACTTTCAGCATGATGCTCCATACTTTACTGCCTCTGAAAGACCAGTGAGCTGAATAGATGAGACCTGAATTCATGCTTCTCAGGCCCATGCCTCTGTGTATATCCCCCCTAATCTAATGGGAATTTTCATGAACACTCAATTATTTTCTGTTTTTATGGGAAAAATAATCAGTATCTACTTCATGAAATAAGGTAGGAAAAGCTACTCTCATACACAGTGCTTTCATTAGAAATACTTTCATTTTAAAAGTGATTGCTTGTTCAGTTTGCAGAGTATAATTTACAAAAATGCAAATAAAATGCCTTTCCCCTGGAAAACACTTTATCTGGCTGTACTATGCTAATATGGTCAGTCATATGCTGTACATGTCTTCCTACCTATAAATTATTCAGAATTATTGTAGCTAAAACTATGAGCACATGATTTTATTTCAGTCTTCTGAAATGGAGGATTTGATTTGGAATGAAGGGGATGACATCCTTGTAAGGCTCTGGGAAGTCAGGAACCAATCGTGACTGGCAGGCTTGCTCCTGGAGAAATGGGAAGGATGGTTAAAAATATCTCTTTTAGTTGAAATTTTTAAAGACTTAGTACAAATTATTTAAGCTCAGTCTGTAGAAGTTCCTGTTAAATATAACAACAAGCACGTTAAAGTTTATGGAACTATTTTCTAAGGTAACTCTATCTCAACTTCTTTACCTGAGCTGAGTTTAATTTAGCTCTGTAGGAGAAATGTAACCTCTTGCAATAACTCAAAGATTTAAGTCTTCGCACTCAAAAACCACTTGATTTAATCTTCTATAACACAAGCCATCAAGTAATTCATGGCTTATCTTGCATGCAAATAAACAATTCTGTGAAATCACATTCTGTAATTCACTCTGATCCATGGGCATTGTCATTTACACACCTTGAACTACACTTCCCAGGAGCACATGATCTGAGGGTCAGAGGTTAAACTCCCTTTATGAACCGAGTGCCTTCAGGTGTTTTGTGGTCTGCAGAGAGGTGTTTGCTTTGCAAGGTGAAAGTTGGAGCTCTTGTTGGGTTACCTTGTGCAGCTTTTCACCTTCATTCTGTTGCAGCACAAGGTTAAGGTAGGTTTATCATTTTATTTATGTGTTGTTTTTTTTTCCAAACAATCTGTAACAAGCTTTATGATCTTATACATGGAAAACTAGCCTTTCTTTTCTACACAAGTTGACTGGTCACCCTTGCAGCACCCACACAGCGCTTGCTTTCTGGGGTTCTTTGCCTCCAAAAGAGTAAAGCTCTATAGAGGAAAGGGCTATTTTGTCTTAATTCAGCTGTATGGTCTGGGCTGCAAAACACGTAGATTTTTGGTTTAGTGGTCCTGAGGAAGCATGCTAACTTAAAAGTGCTTGTGTGATTCTTGTTTTGTCCCTGAGGCATAAACTTTGTCCTCTGTGAGGTGTTACATGCTCTTTATGTGATCTATTGGGATGTGGGCAATGGTGTTATTACCAATTTCTGCTTTAAATACCATGTACTTAATACTTTCTAGATAAATTTTAAAAACTTGTGGAAATTCAGCTCTCAGTGTTAGCAATCCTGCCTGGAAGGCACAGGTGCAACATAACTATGGTAGACTAATAGTGTAGTTTGTATTAAAGTAATAATATAAACTTAGAATAATCCAAAACTGCGTCACTGCACTCCTAGGATATGTGCTACATGTTAAATTTGCATCTAGGATCTTTTATTGCTGGCTTGCCTATTTCATTAATGTGGGTTTTTTTCAGATACATGACTAGTTCTATAGTTCTTTCACCAAAGCAGAGTTTCTTTTACCTGCTACTACCAGTAATAGCAGCAAACTAGTGTGGTTGCCTGGATGACAAGCTCAGAAAATAATGTATCTTGTTATTTGTTGTTATACTCTAGTAACACTCGTGTATTGGGCTGGACTCCTGCTGTGGGAAGTACTGAAATGCAAAGGAACTGGTTCAAAAGGTAATAGGAATAGAAGAGAGGAGGCACCAGCTGGATGTGAGCAGATGAGCAGCACCTGAGATTAATGAGGCTGTCCTGGTTAGTGGGATAGGCAGCTGCCAGACGGTGCTAGCAGGCGGCTGCTGCTGCTGCTTAAGTGCTTTGTGTGCATCACTGCAAAGGGAAGGTGGGTTGTTCACTAGGATACTGAGGTGAAAAATAAAATAAAAAATAACTCTGAGCTGATGCAGCCAGCAGTGTTGGCTGGACAGATATCAGTAGCATTATTAGAAACACTATAGGGGATGACTGTGGCAAGCCCGGTAGGAGAGACAAAGTTTTGTGCCTGATGTAAAGTGGGTTACAGGAAGTGATGGTGATACAGTCGGAGAGAAATGAGACAGGGGTGTTGTTTTGCAGTGCTGATTTGAGCAACTTGGAGTTGGCATTTGTCAAGGCAGCAAAGAGCAGCCTATGATTATTCAATAAAGTCTAACAGTTCAGGTTGATGGTCTGTGAGACTGTAGGATTACTATTCTAGTGATGGTTCTGGTAATAAAATTTATGTTTGGATTCAGTGCACCTTGAGTTTCAGAGACGTGTCGTTTTCATGTGAATGCCCAGACAACATGGGGCACTTGCAGAATCATGTAAAGGTGTAAATTTTGGGTTCTATTTTAATTTCTCTTTAAACTCTTGGTATGTGTGAATTCAGATCTTCTAGACGTTGCTTTTGCGCCATGTTTGTAAGCTCTTATGTTGAAACAAAGCACTGAAAACAGAAGTGCTGTTTCTAGCGAGAATCATGACGAGTTTTTACAAAGTTGTATCTGCAAGAAGCTTCTTCCTGTTATTTTGTTTAGTGCAAAAAAAGAAATTAATCCCGTGGTGACATATAATTTGTCCTCATTAGCAGGAAACATAACTTATATAGGCTTAAAAGCTATTTGTTAGTCTAACACACCAGCCTAAAATTTTAGCCACCACTGATTGTGCATTGTTGACTTGACAGCAGAAGTAACCATAACTTAGACTTAATGAATGCTTTCATGCAGTATGCACAGTTCTCCAAGAGTCCTTATTTCATACTATTTAATGTTGTGCTGAACCGTTGAGTTTTATAAAGGCTGAAACAGTCAGAATTATGCTTTCATTTGAATTTTAATTTTTAAAGGGGGAAGGCAGATGGTATTGTTTTACAGAAAGAATAGCCCAGCATGTTGTGTCATGTTAAAAGTCTCTTTAAAGCTGTCTGATACTGGTCTGAGTTTTCTCTGCTGGTGCCCTTCTATATCGCCTTCAAATTGAATGTGTTATTTTCCTATCAGGAAAAAACAGCAGTCCAATAACAATCCAATCATTCTTTTTTTTTTCTTTGATAATTTCTCCAAATTTTTCCCACATAGCACCTGCTAAGAAGGCCCCTTGCTTCAGTGTCTGCAATGGGTACCAGTCTTCCCTTTAGAGAGCTTATCTTACGATTTCCTCAGCCTTCACAGGAGGATGTCATTTGACTCTTCCCACCTATGGTTTCCTGATTCAAATGTCTGTTTTAAAAGCTGTTTTAATCTCAGTATAAATTTGCCTCAAAAGAGACAAAACTTTTCTTTCTCATAAATCTTTCTTGATGTTCTCACACCCTTGCCTTTCCCCAAAAGTTTAGGCAGCAATATCTGTTGTTATTTGCTCAGCTCAACCTCTTAGATGGAAGTTTAGAGCTTTTTGATGCTGGCAACATTCAGTTTGGACAGTATGATTAAAAACAAATTAAAAATAAAAAGGTAGTTTGTTTAATTTTTGGTGAATTCTGTGTAGGTAGATAGAAAAAAGAAAAAGCTAAATCTGGTTTAGAAGTGTTGGCTACCATCACTGGCTATGCAGCAAAACCACATGGTTTAAAAATCTCGTTACTTGCAATACTAGCAACAGATAAAGAACCAGTTCTGAAGCCACATTTTAAAGATCATTGGGAAGAGTTGATGGGCAGTCAGTATTGGACCCAGCTATTGTGTGGAAAGTGGATTGGGAACAGGTCAGTAACTAATTCTGTCATGACTGACAGTAGAAGTGGGTGAGAGAGATCTAGGAAAACAAGTCAGGAGCCTAGAGATCAGCTTTCTGCCTTCAAGACTAATTCAAATACTGCTGTGCACACTGCTGGGAGGTCCCTGGTGATCTTAGAGTAGACTAGAGAGTGACGGATATGCCAGAACAGTAGATAATTTGTTTTCCTTGCTGTTATAAGGCTTCTCCTAATCCTTAACTCTTCCTTAGTGAGGAGCTACAAATGAGCGCATCCCCTCTTGGGGCATCCTGTAGTGGGAGTGGTTATGATAGAGGGCACAGTGCCAAGGAACAGCAATACCGAAAGAATTTTTTTGACATCTGTTGGACCTGGACTGCCATTAACCCAGAAAAAATTACAAGGACAGGAGAAAAGGGTAGAGTTGAAGTAGTATACCCAAATTTCTCATGTTGTTAACCCCAGTAGACCTGCTGATGCTCTCATAGCTGCACATACCAACTTCAGTACAATGAAGTAGCATTGAGCGTAAGAAACAGCATTAGGTCCTCAATGTTTTGTTTTGTGGTTGTGGGCTTTTTCTGTAACTGCTGCTGAATATTGTGAGCACCATTGATGTGAAGATTTTGTCCCTCAGGAATTTTTATGAGTTGACTCCCTGTTGGAAGCTGAGTAATACAGATTTTGGCTGTATTCAAAGTGGTGTGAAATTTAAATAAATGTACACTTTGCTACTGAAACAGAAATGGTTGTGAAGTTAAGCGTATGTCTCCCAGTGTTCCCAATGTACACCTCAACTTCTGCTTCAACTGCTGATTCCTGTGAGAGATTAAAGAGAGAACCTTCTACACTTTGCAAGAGCTGTCTTTCTCTCTTTCCTGCTCTATAGAAAGAAACTTCACTGAAAAAACTAACAAAGACATAACTCATCTCCAAATCAAAAAGTGTATCTAACCTGTAAAAAAGTGTTAAATTATGTGTAACAGTGCCACCTGCTGAATCCCAGCCTAACACCTTTCTTCTTGAAGGGAATGTGAGTCTTAATTAAATGGAGTTAGTCTTGATTAAGGCATTGGCATACACTCTGACTGTTTCTCCTGTACAACACAAGGTAAAACGTGGTTTAAAATACTGTATTAAATACTCATCTTTGTAAAACAAAATTGATTCTAGTAAATGTATCATCATGGAAATGCAAATACAGCCTTTGGAAATCATACCAAAAATGGTTTTGTCCACTGTTAAATAGGCCTGATGCATTTTCCACTATTATTGGTACTGAGATGTACAAAAATTAATTTGAATTGTACTTCTAGTAGTAAGTTGTGTATGAGGTGCCAATGTTCTAAAGTTGCAAACAAAGCAAGATTCCCTGCTTAATATCTGAATTTAGAAATATTTGATTCTACCAAGAGCACTGTCAAGTAAGTTTAATAAGACTGAGACAGGGAGTCACTTTGTGTAAGTGAGTGAATGCCTGTACTGCGTTCAGCAGTTTGATACAATAGCCTCCATGCTGCCTAAAAATATATAATGTTTTCTGAAGCCATTATGGGCGGGATTTTGCCTGCCTTGTTAAGGTGGATGCTTAATAATATTTATTTATGCCTTTAAATGGTCTGCTAATTTTAATGGAATGGAATGCTGATGCAGGACAGTGCTGTTGAGAGTCTAGCTGAACTGGGCTCCTGCTCTGAAGGACCTGCCTATGTGATGGCAGATATTAGTGAACCGACAGGTGGTGATTTGAGTAACTTCAATGACCTGGGTTGGGCTGCTGTGTGCAGTCCTGCATCATTTGTGTGTTATCAGATTGGTTTTGGCATCACACGTTTTATGGCAAGACCTTTCTGTTGTGCTTAAATCTTACACGTGTCCTTGCCTTACCTCTTTTCTATCTGGTGGTGTGTTATCCTGAAGGGGCTGATTTACTTCATTTCAGGTAACCATCCTCTGCTGCACATGCAGTTTTGCCAACACTAAGGCCGGTGTCCACTCTGGTCACAAGCACAGCTCTGACATCTTTGGGAATGAAATCCAGCCTGTAAAGTGGTAACATACTGTGTTTCTGACATTAGCTGGCAGGAAATTTTATGCAAAAAAAAAAAAGGCTTACTACGAAGCTGTCTTTATTAGGAAAGTAGAAGAAAACAGAATGAAGCGGATAGGAGTTGTTTAATAGATCCAGCAGTAAAATGTAGGATGCGTACCTTCCATTTTCCACATCCCTATATCCCTCTAAAGAATAAAAAAATGTGCTCTCAGTGCATGGCAAAAAATTGCTTTATTTCTTTAGAAAACAAAATCTGCATTTTTGGCACCAAATTCAGAAAAGCCGGTCCTTAAATCTTCATCATAACTAAAATGTGTGGATATTTTCCCTCTGGCTGTCCCCCTGGCACTGACATTAGGGCTGTGAGTGTATAAATATAGGGAGATGCATTCTTGTGTTTCCATTTCCAGTGTGAGCTCTGTGATATTGGACTCAGTGTTTCTAAGCAAGGGAAAAGGGATGTTGACAGGCATGTAAATGAAGCTGGACACATGCTTAACAAAAAGCGACAGCAAAGTAAAACCGGTGACTTTGTTCCATCAAAAGATACAAATTTCCCATCCTCCAGCATAACATTCAAAGTGCCAACATTTTCTGAGCTGTTTTCACAGAGGATGTTCTCTAATGGTCAATTTGTTTAAAGGGAAAAAAGGATGGCATTGCAAATGCAGCAAATAAAATCTAGCAGTGCTGCAGCATGAAATTCTGGCAGATACCCTACTGCTGGAGTGAGACTTTCGAAAAACAGCCATTCGTCCTGGCTCTGGATGGCAGCAGTGGCACAGAACAGAGAATCTGTTTTCTTCCATCAAGGAACAGAGTCAGAGATGGAAGTACTCTTGTATTTTGGCACCTGTGCTCAATAACTGTGTGCTGAAATATCTGATAAAAGCTTCAGAGGCATCTTAAGAACCCTGTACCATGAAAAAGATACTGTTAGCTTCAGCTTGGGCTCAGCTCGAAACCCTATATGAATGCAAAGGATTTTCATACCTGTATTATAACAAAGATGGTCCCTAGCATCTCTGCAGTCAGAACTGTAATAAAGCCATAAGCTTCTGTGCATTTAATAGCCATTTTAGCATGTTAAACTATTTTTTTAAACCCAGAACAATTGCAATGGGTTCCTCAGACAAACTTTTCACCTGCACATCTCTCAAAAGGAGGTCTAGAGTCTGAGCAGTAACCATGTTAATCAAACTGCTGGCAGCAATACAAGGATCATTGCCTAAAGAATAGGACAATGAAGTTTCTATGCCCTTTTCTCATTACAAAATAGTCAGCCAGAGTGAGAATTGGAGAGCAGAACTCAGCAGAAGATCAGTAAAGCAGCCTCTAGATTTAGTTGTAAGGAGAATTGTCGTCTAAGGGCACATTGAGTATGCAGAGGGTGTTATACCGCTGTATGGCAGACCTGTCTGCTTTTTCTTGCCTGGTAGTTCCTTGGGACCATAAGACAGACCAGCATATTCTGTAAGAAAGAAGGAAGGGTCCTGCAATTCTGTTTTAAATAAGGATGCCAGGGCTTGTGCAAAGCAGAACTGAGATGAGGGAACTTTGCACCTTCCTGTTAAGCAGATTCCCAGAACCCAGCTGTTGAGCAGCAGAGTACCACTGACCTGTTGTTAACCTTTGCCTATTTGCTGTGAGTGAGAAGGAGGAAAGGAGGGAGCAACCAACCAAAGACCAAGTTCCAGGTGCTCTTGTTTCAGAGATACCAATAAAACCACACCCTAGGAAGAAAGGTGAACAGTGATGTTTATTAAGAGATAATGAACTGCAGTAGTAGATCCAAAGAAACTGTTTACAATGACAAAGCCTGTCCTCATCCTCTAAGCAGAAGCATTTTATGTGTTGCTGTTTCTTGGCAGTCTCCATTGGAAGCAGGAAAAGCAAGCCACTCCTGTTTGATGAATTTGAAATGTGTACGGTGAAGAATGAATGGCTGGAATCCACTGTAATCCTTCAGTAGTGCTGGCATGAGTCCAAAGGCACAGGGCTCAGCAGGAGCGTAAAACCCTTTAAGAAATGACTTCAAATCTCTTTTCTAGGAATGCTTTTCTTGGGAACGCTTATGGAAGAAGCAAATGCTATGCTTGTCAGAAAAAGTTGAAATTCTTCCTGTTCTGCTGCTGATCAGTTCCTTCTGCTCTGCTAAATCATTAGATGTTGGGTCTTAAATCTACCCTGTCTCCTGAGGGGAAAAGAAAATCTGTGTTCTACAGAAAGGAGGACTTCTTTGATAGATTTACTTTTAAAAAGGGTGAGGGAGAGACTTGCAGCACATTTGAGGTATTAAAAATAGCCATGGATAGGATGTAGATGATGTCAGTTTTGTAGCTTTTTTTAATACAGATACTGAACAAAGAGGGATGAGATGTCACAGGAGCAAGATGCTATGGAGGGGATAACGATGTTAAGAGTGTGTTTTAATTCCTCACCATTTGTTGAGCTATTTGACTTCTTGCTTGACCTAGAGTACTTCATCTGTGAAGCTGGTATCATGTTTGGAGCTGGGCAATAATTTATGGGTTTGGTAGATGTACTTGGAGAAAATGGAGCTTATTGTCACAAAGATGACTTGCAAATCCCCTAGTTCTTATTGAAAGGAAATTTTTTTAGTGGAAAATTAAATGAAATTTTTGATGTTTGTGAATATTTCTTATATAATTAGAAAAATTTAATCTTTAAGCAAATTGTCAAGAATATAAGTGGAAAATTACTATTACCAGAGTGTAGAGAAAATTCCTTTGTTCTATCAAAAGCAATCACTGCTCATCTTGATTTTGTTTGGATTTGTTGCATGAGAATAGGGAACAGAGGTCCCAGCTGAGCCCATGACTCCCTGTGGACATGTTGCTTCTGGGATGGAGTACTGGGAGCCTCTTCCTTCCTGGATGAACTCCTGATGAAGCCAACAAGAGATGGGGAAAGGAAGGACGCTGGCTGGGGAGGTTTACTGGCCCTGCATTACACAACTGATTGATGTTAGAGTTAGGAAAAAATGTACATTCTTAAAGGCAAAATATGTATTTTTAAAAGCTATTAGTTTGTTCTTACATGTTTATGGCAAAACTGCTGTACGCTTCTGTGTGATGCCTGTTTCTCTATTTTCAGTTCTCTCCTAGCAAAGCGACAAACCTCTTTATAGCTTTTTCTCTCTGGATCAGTCTTGTTATTTACTCTCTCCCTGGGACTTCCTGGGTCTCCTTATATTTTGGTTCATCCGTCTCTGCTGTGTTTATAAGCTGTGCACCCAGTTCAGGAAAGCACTTGGAGGGCCAGTAGCTTATGAACTGGGTCCTGCTCCCAGCAGGACTCCTGTGGGAACACTGCTGATGTTGGAGGCTAAGTGCACAGAGAGTGTGGAAGTCTGGTGTGCAGGGCTGCATTTTGGGTTATCATCTAACTGAAAGAAGGATAGCTTTGTCTCTTGTGGTGGGACAATAGTTTGGCTCAGCTGTTAGGAGTTACACCTTGGGCAGGCTGCTTTTGCCTGTCAGTAACAAAAGATGACTGAATTCTGCCTTCCTTCAGCTCTTGTTCTTGGGTATTGACTGTTGTGGTGCAGGGACTGGTTCTTTTTGACTGTGCAGACACACAGTGAGGGGGTGGAATTATTGAATGGGCAAGACAAATGCTTCAGAGGAATGGCTAGGCATGCTCATGCTGCCCTGGGATAGGGAGTGGGTTTGATGACCATGGAGCCTTTTCCTGCCTTTTCTTATGTGACATTTAGGTTGGGGCTTCCAGGGCTACCATAACACAGACTCTGGTAACAGTCACTGCAGCTTGGGGCTGAAATTTACAGTTGGTTTGTTGTTCTCTTATGTTGTCTAGCAGGATCTAGGATTTTTATTATTGTGTGAAAAGCTTTCTAAAGGCACCAGCAGTGCTGCCTGTGAGTTACTCATGGCTTTTGCTCACAGACCATGATTTGTATTTGTTCTCTTTAGCAGCTCTGAGGGTAACCCACAGTTGCCACAGAGATGTGCCAGTCATTCACCTTTCTGATCTTTTGTCAAAATATATTTAGTGGGAACAGTGGTGTGGGAGGAGAACATTAGGAGTGTTCCGGCAGGTTAGTGTCAAAGGGGCGAGAGACCATTGCTAAAGTCCTCTATCATAGTCAGCGTCAAAGGGAGAAAGAACAGCCTATCAAGAAACTGTCTGTTAGACCTCAAGAGCTGAGCTCTGAGACTCGGCAAAATTCTCTTCCTTTTCATTTACTATTTTATCAATTCAGTAAAGCAAAATTTTATTGAAATTAACATAAAGTCCCTTTAATCATCAAGCCTAATCCTCAGTAGAAAAAGACTCGAAAATTGATTTAAAATCTTGGTACAACCATCCTTTCTAATGTGAAACAGGGATCCAAGTAAATGAATCATTTGCTTTAAAAATTCTGACTAATCTTGAGAACATTAAAATTAATATAAATGTGTGATCTCAAGTTCTATCCATTTTTGGATCCCATTTCAGTAAGTACATATAATTTAGAATGGGACCTAAGCCATTTTGTGTGTAAGTGTACAGGGAATGCATTCCAGTATCTCTAATTGGAATGTCAAAGGGAAATCAGCTTCACCGTTTCGTGTGGGGTATGAAAATATCATCCTAGATGTACTGGAATAGAAAGAAAACATACCGTAGAGTGGAAAATGCAACAGCTTTCTTTTGAGAGTGGAGATTCATTTAAGCAGTTGTTTTCATGGGGAGGGGGTTGGGGGTAGTAGAAATTGCATATGATCATAAGAGCTTCTGGCCACATGTGTTAGTGTTGTAGCACAAACTACCATGTCTGGAGTTTAATCAAGAAACTGTGCTATGGATTCCAGGATCTATTAGGATAAGAGGTGACCTCTCTATATTCTTGGCTTTGTGAAGAAATGTTTTCTGCCTTCCTCCAGTGAAGGGCTTTTTTTGGCAATATATCAGTTCCACTAAGGAATTTTGAGAGAAGGTGATCTGAGCCATAATCTTTCAGTGCTGTATAGCATGCAAAGTCAAATTTATTTTATAATCTGCAGGAAAAAAAGCGAGTTAACTTCTCAGTTTAGAGATGCCATGGTATTTCTTGCTAAACCTCAAGTTAATCTGCTATGCATACTTATTAAAATACTGTATTCATAGGGTTACGGGTGATATGAGGGCACGGTATAATTTTAAATATCGCGTAAATTCTGTATTAGCAGAGATTGTTGCCTTTCACTGATGTGTGTGTCTGTGCTTTCAACCCGGTGATTTTGGTTAGACTGAAGTGTTTAGCCTTTGGAAAAAGCAGATGTGTGTGTCAGGCAGAGAAAGAGGGGTATACCTCCTACCTGTGCCTGCAGCACCCAGGAACACATGAGTGCCTGAGGAAGAGAAGTCTTTTTACCACATCCTATGTATTATATCTGATCTCTGATACTTCAGGGCTGGAGGTAAAGGAATCTTAAGAAAAGTACATCTGCTCACTTGGGAGGAAAGTAAAGTCTTTGGCTCTGACAGGTGATCAGAGAAGTTCCTAAAACGTACGGGCTCATTACACTCATTTTTCAAATGTTGAGCTGAGTTCAAAGGTAAATAAAGGGCTGCTCTGTCTTGCTCTCCCTGGTGGGATAAAGGGCCTGCCCAGAACCCTTCACAGACTTACTCCTTTTCTTCCCTTTCATTTCCAGACTGAGTAGTTGATTCAAGCCATGTTCTATAGTAAGACCTCTGGTGTGTTGTGATGCTCAGCAGTGGTGATTTCATAGCTTCTCCAGGTGCTGGATGTATAGTGGTCCTGCCACATCTTCTCCTCTCTCCATGCAGCGTGCCAGCCTTCAGAGACCAGAACTGCTACATTATCTAAGAACTCATGTGAGAATGCACAGGTCTTTTGTACATTAAATTCTCTTGTGCATGACTCTGCTCTTGGAGGTAGATGAGAAACAAAGTAAATAAAGCAGGAAGTGCTTCTTTGGACAGAATTAACTTCCACTTTGTATAAGTACTTTTTAAAAACAACATGCATATCACCATAGACTGCTGTCACCTGGAGTAAGATCACTTACTGAAGTTTGTACAGGATTAGGCACACCCCTCTGCAAGCGTTATAATTAGATATCTGCTAGGATGAAGTTTAGACAGACAGCGATATTGGGCTAAATTGTGGCATTTGGGGAAAGCCCCAAATTGGGAATTGTGCTAGGGGCCTCCGAGTTCTGAGATTGCACAGAATCAGAGGAGCAGAGAGGATGTTTAAAACTGACTCTTTGCCCAGACTGCAAGCTGTGGATGGGTTCCATCAAAGAATAAAAGTGATAGTGTTTATTGCAGACTTTTCAGGGGAGCCGTACAGGTTGTGGAGAGTGAATACGCCATGCTTGGTAAAGATGCTGGGCCAACAATCTGGGGGGATAGAACGTCCTTTCTTTGCAGCATAGATACAGCAGAGCTGTTGCAATGCCAGCTTCCCCACAATACCTGGTGACCAATTAAATTGCTGCTAAACCAAGCTACAGTAAAATCTGTGTCATGCTTAAATTGCTGTAACAAAAATGTGCGGTCAACTGTATCAGAAGCCTTTGCTAGATCAATAAATACGGCTCCATAAATGTGGCTGATATCCAGAGAAATCATAGTATCATTCCCAATGCATACAGCTATACTGCAGTATTTAGTCTGAGCGTGGTCCTGCATCCAGAATGAACAGCAGTTGCTTAACTGGTGTATAAATCTGCTCTGCACACGTGGCTGTGTGGGCAGCTCTTAAAGGAAGAATGGCTAGGGTTTTTTTGAGCTTTTGTGCGGTTTTGTGACCCTGGCAGATAACTGGTCACCATGTAGCTTCTATCTGATTCAGACTGAGGATAGCATGTGTGCTTTCATGACTGATGAGATGCAGAGTGTAACTGTCACATAGGAAGGGTTCATACACAGCAGCTGCTTCTGTGTTACAGCATCAGCTCACTGCTATCAGATAAGCAGGATCTTCCCAGTATTCTTTTCTGAAATGTTACTTCCTGCTCTATAAATTACTTACACAGGTACCGAAGATAGTTTTGACTAACTCTGATGTAGAGATTGAAATTTAGTGTGTTATGAACTCATAATCACTGGCAGTCAGGCTGAATTGTCTATCAGACACATTTATCCTATTCTCATTACATTTTTTTCATTACTAGGTAACTTTTGAGAGAGAGTTTAGTGATTAATCATTATTAGGAAGAAATTAGAAGTGATGTGTACTAGTTCCAATACTGACTTTGTAAAATCAGTGAAAAGTGCCCAACTAAGATGGAGTCCTGCTGTAGTTAATGACAGCTGCACGTCCCATTGATTTTTGTGAAGTTGAGGCTCTAGTGAAGGGATCTCATTTAGTATTTTCTGTATCTATGAACTCGCAACAGTATGTTCTCTCCCTGTCCTTGTGCCTCTCCTAATTCACATTGCTTAGGCATCGTTCACAACTGCAGTTATGGTGTCAATCTTTTTTTATCAGAGTCCATGGACCTTTATTGGCTTGAGTGGCACACACCATTTATTGAGCTGGAGCTCCCCATCCTGACTTTTGTATCCTCTTTAGGATGTACAAGGGTAAGTTTTTTGGTCATTGCATACCTAATGTAAGATGTAGCTATCTCGGCATTGTGAAATAAGTAGAGGTGTAGGCAAGTTCCACAAAGTATAAATTTGACGTTGTGTAAAATTTTACACCATCTGACTTCGTAATGCTGACACTTTCCATATAGTAAAATGCATTCAGATCTGAGAAAAACAGTATCTTACCTAGCATATTCTAGCCCCAGAACAGGGGGCAAAGGGCAGGCTGAGTCCGAGATCAGCAGCAGGAGCCAAGCTTGTAGATGTGATATTTAACCTTCAAATGAGTGGCAAGGACTGAGGTGCATGGTGACAGAAAATGGATGAATGGTAAATCCAGTAAATGGATTTTAGTATATATGTGGAAAATGTTTGCATGGGTCATTTCACACTATGGTTACCCAAATTTGTCCTGGCCAGGGGCTTGTCACTGAAGCAATTAATTGAATGAGGGGCATGGTAACTTGGATCCTTGCTGGTCTTAGCTAGGGCTGTGTATGTACATGTGACAAATAAATTGCTGGTGACTGGCAGGGATTGTAGTAAAAGGTGGCATGCTCCCTAGCCAAAGGCATGCTTTGGAGGCAATTAATCAAATTAGCTGGGCAAAGATACATGATGACACCTGTCTCAGCACTGCAAATACACATGCAATTAATGATCTTGATGAAAGGAAGAAAAGATAACGAAAGGTGCTCTCTGAAGAGCCAGTAACTCTTGAGAAGAAAATTTCTGCCTTAGATACGAAGGAGTCCCAGTGTATTCAAAGCTATGGTGCCTGTGCATTTCTGGGTGGTGTAGTGTATGCACCTATGAAGAAGGGAAAGAGAGAATTTTCAGTGTCCTAAAATTCCATCAGCTTGAAAGCCTTTTGAACAAACAGTGTGTATGCACATGTTCAGGTATTGTAGCTCATCTGCCAAATATAATGCAAAGATAGTAGAAGTTCCCAAACATTGTAGATTGTTCTTATAACCATCTTTTCTATCAAGTCTTAGATGATGTAATCTGAGTCTGCAAATGAACATTCTGCTATTGAGAGCAGTTGTAATTTTAGAGCTTTCTAGACCATGACACCTTTTTACAATCTAAATGAATGTTGATCTGACCATAGTATTTACCAAATTTATGTGAGATTGCACCTTTGCTTGGGAAATATGCATTTCTAATGGTAATCTTGAGATAAAAAAAAATAATTGTAGCAATAAGTGTTTTCCACAGAGATATTGAGCTCATGAGCTGTTTTGTTTGTTTTTTTTCTCTTGTACCCTCTCCCCTCTGCCCCTTTCCTCCAGAAAATTATACTTCTTGTTCCACCCTGGAATACTTCTCCATCATAAGCATCTCCTTGAGTCACTATTGGCTTAACCAAAATACTTCCAATGCCAAGACTTAACTATTATGGCCAATGATGTGTCGAGTCTTACCTGTGTACCCTAATGAAAGAGCAGGACTCTGTTATAGTAGGAGTTTCACTTAAAGATGACATCCTTCACACAGAACATTAATGATCTTGATTTGTGATATTTGTCTGCTGCTTCTTCATACTGGATGACTGATCTGTTCCTTTCATAAAACTTCTTTCTGCAGTGGATGCATCGCAAGCTTGGTTATTGTGCTAATTATCAAAATGAGTTGTTTGGGAATGTTGTCTTTAGTTTTATCTTCTACTGGAGTAGTATTGCAGGTATTGCTCACTGAAGAGAGTATCTCTGATATAAGCTTCTGAAGACTTTGTTAGCTGTTCTTTTGTAGCCAGATTTTGTCTGAATTCTGCAGAGCTCTTTTCTCAACTCTCCATACCTTGCTGCCTTGAGACGGACAGGAATTGGTACTTAGCCTTTACAGACCCAAGTTTATCATGCCATCAATTATTTTCCTTCAGATGAAGCATTTAAGATTATTTTTTGCCCAGATTTGTCATGGCAACTCACAAACTGATAAAGCAAAAAGATGTTATCTTAAATGATTGGCAAACTGGTTGACAAGCACAGTGGGAGATGATCTTTAATATGTACATTAACAGCTTGCCATTTTAGAGAACTACTTTTAGTTGAATTGAGTGGCACTTTAGTTCTCTTTGCAGAGTTTTATTCCCACAGCAGGGAGAGTACAAGAAAAGGAAGAGCAGGACCCTACAGATGACAGAATCTGATCAGTTAATTTCAATAGCAACTTAAAAAGAATTATTTCATCTCTTCATAATCCTCTGTCCATCACTTGCAGGGTCCCAAAGAAAGAAAGAGACCACAAGAGCATGGTGCCTTGAGGCCCCATCACTCCCACAAGGTCAAACACATTATCTGCTCTATTACCACTTCTGAACTGTGGCTGTAGAGAAAAACATGAACAGAAACCTGTTAATTCTTTCTCCCTCCCCGAAGTGAAACATAAAAGCAGCTGTAGAAAAGTCTTAAGGAGGAACAAGATGATAATACGGAGATTCTTTTGCACAGGATAGAAACACCCTGTATTTAATGTGTTCACAGGCATAGAAATTATTTGTGGACTAGTTATCAGTCCTACCATTAATCTGCTGGAACCTGGAGATAGGAAGTAGCTGCTTGAGCTGTGCCAGTGTTTTGAATCTAAAGAAAAGGAATGCATCGCTGTCAAATGAACCTTCTTTGTTTTTCTTAAATCCTTTGTTATTATTGATGTGCAAACAAAAAAACCCCAAACAACTAGATATGCATAAGAAATTAACTCAAAAATAAAATCATCAGGTTGAAACATATACCTGCAAAAATACTAGCGATGATGGGAGATGACACCTTAAATGTAATGAACTGAAGCAGTGCCACATGAGCAAGGATGTGGCCTTGATGGCTTAATCTTTTTTCCTGCTGTAATTTCTGTTAGAATATTTGTATGGCTTGTCTTGGCATCTGCAGCTCTTACAGGGTTGAGTTGCTATAACGTTGGATGCAAATTAGGACTGCAACAGAATTGTTTCTATTATGAACTCATAAAACGGGGGAAGGATTTAAAAAAGACATAAAAATTTTCTTCAATCATTGACTCCACAGAGCCTGGAGAGTAGTCTAGACCAAACTATATCAAGGTTGCATGCTGTCATGTGAGGCTGATCTGACTGACTGTGTTTCCATTTTACTTCTCTGCCACTTAAAAATAACAAGAGCACAGCAAAGGGGCACTTCACCATCAGGGCTCTGGAAAACCTCCCAGGCTGCCCTGCTCAAGGGGGAGTTGCAGAGGAAAGTAACAGAATAGAGATTGGAGTCAAGAGAGCAGCTTGTCTTTTTCCCAGACAACAGCTTGTAGAGAAGACCGAGAGTTCTTGTAGATTTCCGGCCAGGCCTGTTCTGTATGTCTTTCAATATGCAGGTGTTAATTAAATCAGTTTAATTCCATTCATTACATCTCTATCGGAATTGGTCCAGTATACTCTAATAACACTCAACCCACTAATTGTTTTTCAGTGAAAATAGAGATGGGTCAGTCTGAACCTGTAGGACTTTATTATTGATTACCTGGAAGCTAGATTGATGGTCTTTGTTTAGTTCTTAATGAATTAATCTGCATTAGTGATGAGGAAAAGTAGAAATAGTTTTGATTTTTAGTCTTGCTGAAGTTGGGCATATGTCTTGAACCTTGCAAACCAGCAACAGATAAATGAGAAATCTCTAGCTCAGTAGAGTTCACCACAGGCTTCAGAATACTAATTTTGTTGTTTTTTTTGTTTTGCTTTTGCTTAGAATTGAGCCTGAGTCTACAAGCACATTGTTTTCTTTTATCTCTAACTCAAAAATGGCTCAATTTGAGTTTTACAGTAGAGGACAAATCAAAGGTGGAATTTGGGCTTCCCACTTGTAAACTATATTTGAGATTACTGTAAATCGACATGACTACTGGTTGGCAACGAGGTAGATTTTTGTACCAACTTAATGTGCTCTGTTAGAAAATGACATAAACTGGAGTTTTCAGAGGAGTACCTTTAGAGCCGCAAATAATCTCACTAAAATTTAGAAGACCCCAAATTCCACGATGCTGCTATTTTCTGTTAAAAAATAGTAATTCCTCTCAGTTTGTGCAATTCCATACCAGTGATTTTAAGCACTTATCTCAAAAGACATTTCAGACAGCATTTTTGTATGTGCACATGCACACAGATGTACACCTGTGTGAACAAACAGCTAGATTTTGAATTTAGGTTTTAGAGGTTTATGAAAGTGACATGTGGCATTGCCTACTGCTTTATAGAAGCCTTTGGTTAAAAAGATATGAGGATACTGGTTGTAAAACCATCATGTTACAAACATTAGTTAATGCTTCTGTCAGTCAGTTCTCTCTGGTGTGCTATAGTCTCACATCAGAAGGCATTAATCTTACACTGGCTGATACGCAGAAATGCAGCATTGCTCTTCCGTTAAATCCAAGTGGTGCTCAGCCCTTTGCAGAAATGCATTCCGGCAATGGCAGTAAGCAGCTCTGCTTTTTCAACAAGATGCTCTGCTGTTGCATTCTTGTGAAAGATGTTGATTTTCTTTCTTTCCTTTTTTTTTTTTCTCTCCTTATTAATGCACATAAATCTTTGGCTTTCAGCACTAGAAAATAACATAGATCACTCTAGAACCTATCAGGACCAAGAATATAATACTCTGCCAAATGAAAAGGACTTGAGGAAATCTGTCTGTATTAAATAGCAAAATGCAACAGTAAAGGCCACAGTTCTGTGCTGAAAGTCCAGTTCCGTTCTTGCTCCCCTAGAGGACTGCCCTGTAAACCTGAATTAGAGTATTAGTCAAAAATATTGGAGAAATGCCAGGTAATCTTTAAGGTGTGGCAGATTCTGATCTACAGTTTTGCTGCAGTTCTTGGAACATCAGTCACCTATTACTTTAATCATCCCTGCTTCTATATTTAGTGGAGACAGTGTCTGTAACAGCCACCTTCACAGTGATTTAAGGCCGATCCCTGTTCCCTTCCAAGGGGAACAATTTAGGTATCAAAATTCTGGTGCAGGTTCGTGGCCATGAAACCTAAGGTGTCATAAATGCTTCTGGCAACCCAGAGCGAGGTGCCTAATCCCTCAGGAGGTACAGGATTAAGTCATGTCATTTTTTGTTGGCGCTGCTTTATGTGCTGGTGGATGCAGTTTCCTGGCAGCTCTGAATCCTGTTCTTAAATGCTTCTCCCCATCCAGGGAACAGGAAGATCCAGCCATGGTTGCTTGTGTGGGAATATAGGTCCCTTTTTAAGTATAGTTCCAAGTTCTAACAAATCGTAAGAAATTTATTGCATGAGAGAAGGCTGAAGCGTACCAGGAGTAGATGGAAGATAATTTGAATGATTTACGTTTTTCACAAAGGAATTGTAAAAGACCAATGTGATTGCTTCTCTTTGACATGATAGTGGCAGGTCTAACACGGGTGCCATGACTTCAGCATGAAGGTGGATACCAGGTGTGTATTTGGAAATTTGAGCGTTCATCTAGCATCACAATAGCAATAGCCACACAAGGACTTGCTTACTGTATTTCATTTAGACTCAACCAGGGAGTCCTTCACTGCATTTCACTTTTGTAGCTATGAGGTGAACATGGGACAAGGGACAGAAAACTCATTTCTACCATCAGCCATGTGCCTTGTGCCCTGAATCCAGCTGCAAACCTCAAGTCTATCTTCCTTCTGTGGGTAGTTCACTGGATTTTCCTCATCCTTCCTTTGGAAGAGGTAGGAGCTTTGCATGAAAAGTCAGGCTGCATAAGTGTACAGATGTCCAGTGCATTTAAGGCAAAACCTCCTTGACAAAATAAAAGCTGGTGCCGTGCTCTGTGCCTTGCAGTCTTAAAGAATACTGGGCAGCATGCTGCTAATATGTAATTCGGAATAAAGACATGATTGGTGCTACTGGATGTGCCATCAGTCCCTCTGCATCCATCTTCCTTGGACCATTACAACTGATAAAAAACCTGAAAAAATAAATAAACTTCCAGTAAGTACATAAAACCTCTCTAAATCCTCTTTTGAGGGAGAACTTGGAACTGATCCTATAGAGGTAATATTCTTCACATTTCTGTTCAGAGCTTCAGTTTTACTAAAATGGGCATATTTTTTATTCTGTGTAGTTGTGGATTATTTTTTTTTAAAGAATAAAATTTGAGTGGTTTTTCTTTTTTTACAAAAATGATTGGGTTTTGAGATACTTTGCATTTGTTTCCCCCATGGTGCCTGCTGGACAAGGTGTTGTCTCTCTCCACTAGATTGTATGTGTTTGTTGACAGAGAAGACCAATAGTGTGTATGTGGAGAAAGGGTGGAAGCTGGCAGAAGGGTGGGAGAGATGCCATCAGCTATGGACAGGCTACAGCTTTCAACATGTGCTTGCACAGAGCAAGGCTGAGGTGAGAGGTTCCACTCAGCAACCTGTGGGGCAGTTTGTGGGAGTTCAACTTGAGGATTCAGCTAAAAGATTGCATATACAATTGCTCTTCACTGTCCTACTCCACAGCCTCTGTGTGAGCTCACAGCTCTGCTTCACTCTTCACTGAAGTCTAATTCTTTGTACCAATTTATGTATGTCTGTCTATATGTGTGTATGCATATCTATATCTACCTGTATCTACATTCCCTTTTATTCTTCTAGCTCCTGTCCTTAGAGCCTTTCTTTACCCTTTCTGCAGGAACCCCCTGAGGAGATTTCCGTGGCTCGCTCATGTGCGAGTTGTTTTGTTGGTTGCTTCCCTAAATTGTAACTGCCAGAGTCTTGTTGTTTTGGTTTTCAGTTTTTGTTTGCCTTTGTTCTCTGGACTGTTTTCACTGTGGTATCTTTAGCATGTTTGCTATTAAGCTTTTATCTTCTTGAAATGTCAATCCCACTGTGACATGTATTTTCTATTTTGTCTCAGTTGTAAGGCTTTTGGAGCAGGGGATGATATTTATTCTGTTTATGTGGTACCTTGCACAAAGGGTTATTAGCTTGATTAGCCTCTAAGCAGTATTATGTTCTCTGTGATATTTAATGTTAAATTATCATTGTGTATAAGTCACTGGCTTGCCATAGCTGCTTTTGTGTCTTCCAGGATTGGTAAATGCTTCAGCCAAGTATGAATATATAAGCAGGAGCTACACTTGGTTGCCTCCTCCACAGTGCTGTTGTGCCCTATTTATTAACTGGGCTCTGCATAAACTGGACTGCAATACAAATCACTTCTCTTTCTCTGGATCAAACCTATCTATTACTAATCACTGACCTTAGGTCTAGTACTGAGCACATTCTCCTGTCTGAATTGTGCCCTGGTGGCCATAATTATTCACCTTTTGTTATACTAGTGCTACATACTACTGCATAAAAACATTCATGGAGTCAAGTACCTTGTATTTCTAGCATCAGTCCTGACAGTTTTTCATTGTGTTCACAAAAGGTTTGCTGAACACGACCTCCCCTTGGGCCATTCATTGTGCAGCCTGCCTGAATAGTCTTCTGTTCTTTGCCTTATCACTGAGTTTAGGATCTTTGTCTGTAGTACAGCCCTGTAGTTTTCTAGCGTGGCCATTAATTCCTCTGTGAAGGTGGATGCCCTGTAAGCTTTCCTCAAATGCTTAGCCCTATTGAAAAATGATTGTGGTTTTCTAGGTTGGTGTACAAGCCATCGCTGTTAACTGCAGTGATACTACAAAATGTCCTCTGACTTCTCATGGACTGAATTCTTCCTCTGCCTGCTCTGATACTGTCCTCAGTTGCAAAAATCTGGTATTTCCTCACTAGTAGATGCATATTTTGTTCCTGTGCAGTTTGCTCTTCCTCCCTGCTCTTCATGAGTGTAAAGGAACACCTTTTTACTCTATAAATACTATTTTTTTTTTCTGCTGAACAGTGTATCTTTTAAAAACCTTCAACCCTTCTCAAGGACACTACTGCTCCTTGGCAGTCTCATATATTTATGCTTCTATGTTGGGACTCAGTTTTCACCTCGTTAAACTCTTCAGAATTACCTGAGACTTCTCTTGATATTCAGGGGAAAAAAAACCCACAAACTATTCATATTGCCCTTGCACACTTGGCATGTGCCTTGTTGCTTTAGGTCTCCTGTATTTCTAGCTGAAGGTGATGGAAAAGCAGTACTGTCGGTCATCTGTGGAAGGCTGGTGTAGGAATGTGGAGCAGGACAATATTGAGAAAATGCTTTCTTAAATTCCAGCCAAGCATTTACTGTCTGTCTTATGGATTTGGTGCTGTTGGTGCTCCCTTTCCCTGCTGTATTCTTTTGCTACTTGTCCTCTGAGAGGTGGAATTTATCACCTCGTAGGCAGATGGGGCATTTGGCAGAAGCAAGATCCAGATGTAAAGCCTTGGAAAGTTCCCAATAACAGCATCTGGGCTTGTCTCTGGCTTATTGCCTGAATTCTTTGTGAACTCCGAACAGCTGGCCATGGAACTGCCTCTGGGGTTATCTCAGGGGTGGTTGCTACATATCTGACTGTGAAATCATATTCTCCTGACATACCTCTCCACTTGGAGGAAACATACCCATACGTTTACATGCAGGAATCTTTTTGTAGCTCAAACTTCAAATGTACTGTGTAAAATATGAGCAGGTATCTTTTTGTACCCACAAGACAACTAATCTGGAAACTGTGTGAGGAGTAAGCGTGTGTGTGTGTATGTGTATTCATGTAAAAGTGGGTTTGTGTCTACGAATATAGTTAATTGTTAGCAGATTCTGTACTGCTGACTGCTTTTGACTCCAAGTCAATGGACCTGCGCCAGCAGAATATTTGGCTAAATATGTCCCATCTCATGTAGCAGCAGAACACTGTAGGTTTTGGGCATGTTGCCTTCTGTCCATTTTACTTAAAACACAGCCTTGCGCAGCTGAATCGTGTTGCCTTCATTAGGTGAAACTTACTCCTGTGCACAGGCCTGATAAAGACTAATTTCTTAGGCTTAAATGGCTCCTAATCCAGTGTCAGACCCTCTTTTCAGTGGAGATATTCGCTACTGGATGGATTTCATTGCAGTTGAAAGTAAACAAATGTATACTGAGTCAGTATTTTGTAATGTTCACAACTGTCTATATCACGAATGAAAAATACTGTCTTCTATTTATGATAAATCATTAGAATACACTTGAAATATTGTTTTTATATTGAAATATACAGATATTTACATGCAGATATATATTTCAAGTGGTTATCCCTCTGTGTGTATGTTGTGATCGCACCATAATTAAATGGTCAGACATCTAAATTTTGGTCCTTCAGGATACAAAAAAAAATACATCTTCTCAGACATATGTTTTCTTCTTTAACTTGCCATAAGCCGTAATTAGGAATCACTTCCATTGGAGTGACTGCTTATTAATGTGTAACTAAAACCACATGTGTTTTGGTCATACTGATTTCAAGATAGCTTTGGGGGCGGGAAGCAAGTTTACTATAATTTTCTAAAGCTGAGGCTAACCTGAGAATATATTTTTGAGTTTAATCCACCATAAGACTGATCTGAGGATGGCTGTTGTAGGTGCGTTTTGAGGCAGAGGTTGTGTTTACTCTAGCTGTAAAAAAAACCTTTCAGAAACAAGACTCTTCTGAAAACAGCAATTAAGACTTTTAGCTGAATGTTTCTACTGGAATATATCAGCATAGTAGCTTCTAGCTCTCTGACTTTAGCCTGATTTCTATGGTTTATACAAGTATCAGCCTCCGTGTTGGGAACAGTACACTGTACCTAAAATTATGTATGAGATATATATGACTTGGTGTGGGTAATGTGTGTGCAAGTTTATAACTGACTTCAGGCAAATAAAGCAAGATACCTTATGGTCATTCTGTTTTGTGGAACTCTTTTCCCATGGGTCTCTAAGAAATGCCAAATGTCTAATTTGACAACTACTACGCATATATTTAGGTCATCCATGCTGCTTTTACACATACATGGAAAACAGGAAAAATGAGGTCACTGTTTGGAGTGAAATGTGTTTGAAAATGGTAGAATTTTTACCACTAATTTCTACTAAGTCATTGGTAGGTGTTTTTCATTGGTATTTACTGAAAGTTTACTTGAATGAAGACTGGGGGGGGGGGTCTTAAAAGGTGAACTGGTCCGTCTGACTTCACTCAATATAGATAAGCCATCAGAAATTTTTTTGTTATTTTTCTTTATGACAGATTGAAATATATGAGTGCTAAAGGCAAAACAAGAAATTTTGCTTTTTGGCATGTTTCTCATTTCTTTAGATCAAAGGTAATTTTGAATGTGAGAGTGGGAAACAGTTTAATTTCTTGAGGTCATCTCTGCTGAAGCACATGTCTCGATGTTTTAGTATTGCATATATGGGATAAATGCTGTCCTCTGAGATACTCCCTCTTTGACATCATAGGAGTAAGTACTCTGTACAGTTGCTTGTAGTGCAGATGCCCTGCCATCATCTCCTTTTGACAACTTGGCTGTTATCAGAGACTTTTCTCAATCAGGGGAACCCATCTGTTCTTATCTCTCCTTTTAACATTGAAGATGCTTTTCTGACTAGCTTTCAGTTATCTGGAAGAGTTTGATGCTTAAAGTTTGAGGCATCAGACAGCACCAGAGTTGTACCTTCTGCATGACCTCTGCCAGTCAGGTCAGGTTAGCAATTGCTGTGTTACACACAGCAAGCGCTGATTCTCCTGTTGTGGCTTCTCTCTCTTTGTAATTAGAGATCCATATTTTACCTAATATAGAAAGGGCAGTACACATGGAAAGGAGGGGTGTTTATACCATACAGAGCAGAGACAATGGGAGGATCATAAAGCAGGACAGTGTTTTCTCTATTTCAGAATATTTTTTCTGCAGTTTTTGTATTACTTTAGGTATATAAATATTAGGATTTACTTTTAACTTTAGAACAGTGGCAGGTGGTGGGGAATGACAGGATGATATAAAAGCATTTTGCTTCTCATGCTGTAATTTGGGGTTGTATTATTCACTGCTCTCAAGTCTGTATGATGATTTACACTCATAGAACCAGCATCCCGCAAAGGGCGTTTCTTGCACTGGGGCACCTAAATCTGTATGTAACAACTGGTTGGTATAGTTTAGGACAGCTGCTGAGTACTAAGTCCTGCTGATGTGCTAATCACCAATAACTTCCTAAAATCACTTGCTAGTTGGGACAATGTGTTAAAGTTTTAAGACCAGTAACCTTACATGCATATCTAAGTAGTCTTGTCTACTTTAGATGAGGTCAAAAAAGCACAGAGCTGAATATTATATGCCTTTAAAACCCACAGTGCTATCTGGACTTGCTTGGGTTCTCACTCTACGGCTTTTCTGGTAGCCTTTTGTGATATTTTGTAGAGAAAGTTTTAGAAGCTATAACAAAATCCTCTGCTTCTTGAGCTTGAGCAGGATGTCTCTTAGTTAGCATGATGTCTGAGCTACTATCTGATAGACCTGAATATAAGCTCAAAAGCATAATTTTCATATTCTAATGCCATTTTTGTCTGCCACTTGCAATCTGCCTTTTAAGAGCAGTTCTAGGTCACTGACCTATTCTTAACTTAAAATTTCAGAAGAACAATGGAATTTTGCACAAAACCCTCTTGAATAAGAAAGGATCTGTCTGTTTAGTTTCCTGGGTGCAGCAGGAACATCTGTGTTTTATTTTTTTTTACCCCATTATTTTCTTAATACCTTTTTAATAATGTCTACTTTCTCTCAATTCAGTAGTGCCATTATAAGGAACTTTTTTCTTTAACAGCCATTGTATTTTTGACAGTACTCTGAATAATAGAAATTCACTTTCCCCGTGTCCCAAATAATAGGGCAAACTGTTCTCAGTGATCTATCTTCAAAATTGGATTCAGCAAATAAAAGTGTGGTGGACTTTAAATATAAATAAGACCCATCCTTTGAATCTTTTTAACTGCAAACCTTCAAAGAAATTATATTTTTACTCCCAGCAAATTACCTAGGAGAAAAAAATGACAAGAGTAATCTATTTTTTTTCACAGCTGGTTGGTTGGCCAGAGTTTCTCATCAAGGAGTACATGCTGTTTGCTCCCCAGATGGACAGGCTGGATGAGTAACAAATCCACAGAGTCTGGGACACAAGGTAGAAATTATACTGCCTGTGCTTTTAATCTTGCACAGCTCTGCTCATTGGTAATTGCAGATGGCCCATATCCAAATGAGACTCTATTGGGACAATATCCTATATCTTGTCAGAACGAGTCCCATTAAAGCCTCCACTGGAATTAGGCCAAAAACTTGAAATAATTATGGGAAACTTATTTTTTTTTTAATAAAAGTTGGAACCGTATAGGGGTGACAATTAGACATTTAAGCAAGATCAGCTGTAAGTGCAATTTTAGCTTCTTTTGCTTGGTTGCCGTTTTGACTGTTTGGCTCAGTTACAGTAAGACATACTGAGGACAAAAAAATGCTTCAAGTGGTGACTATGATCGTTGTTTGTATGTACCTCTTGTTCTAGAGTCTCTGTATAGTGCAGGAGCAGCAGTGCATGTTTGAACAGTGCCTGGTAAATTCCCTGAGGCTTGGACAAGAAATGCTGCCTGTACACTGCCACTCAGCTATTTGGGTCACATCTTGCTCAGCTTGCTTTCTCTTTAACTTAAAGCATGTCTACAGCTGTCCTCATTCTGCCCGAAGATACTCCTACTTTATCAATCAAAAGTAGTGGAAATTTGGGAGCCTTTATTGTGAGATCATTAGAAAGTCTGAATTACGAAGTGAGTCCATACATTACCCCCAAACCACTTCCTTGGGGACACCAAACTCCTCCTCTCTTCCTACAGTCTAGATGAAGACCTGCATTTCCCTCTTCTGTGCTTTTGAGATGCCGTACCAGAGTAGAAACATCTCAAAGGTACACTAAAATGCTAGTGGTCATATTTAAAAGTGGTATGTCTAACTTCTAAAGAAAGCCTTGAGGCAAAATGCTCCTTTCTTACTCTGATGTAATCCTGCCAACGACTCCTAAATCATTATACTTCTAAACTTAGCATGTAAACATCAGACTCCAAACTCATTAATGTAAGACTTGGAGGGCTGCTGTCAGGGATGCCATGGTAACTGGAGTGCTCTGCTTTCCTCCATTTTCACAGCTGCTTCAGGGCTGTAGCAGAGCAGTGGCCAGTCCACTCTGATCAGACCCATCCCTGGAGTAGATGGCCTTTCAGCACAGCTCAGCATGCCTATTGAAAGTTGATCCGCTCTTTCTCACTCCCCATTTTTAAATCTCGCATCTCCAAATCGGGTTGGTGTGTAAACTCATCCTGACTGCATGGATTAGAAGTGAGGTGCTTGTAGTTGTTCTCCTTATGTGCTTCTCTCCCCTTCTGTCGGTCCTGGCTGCATGCTGCTGAACAGCAGGTCTGCTGGCAGCTGGGGACGGGCTGTGCATTCATATTTGTCATACTGCTGATGGCACCACTGGAGGCTGGTGGCAACATCTTACTTCAAGGGTAGATGAAACCTTCTCAGAGCTCTTTGCCTCTTCTCTTCCTCTCTGACCCTGATGTATGTGTGGGGGAGAGTGTGTGGACATGGATAGGAAAAGGTCAGATTAGGAAAAATGTAATCACATTTATTTAGTTTTTAAATCTCCCACTGAATGGCAGTAACTGCAGTGCCTCCCTGTCTTACTTGGTTTGTGGAACCCTCCTGGTATGGTTACTTGCTGGGCTCATGCAATGTTCTTGAGACACAACTAGGACTAGCAGGAATCTCTCTGCATTGCCCTTCATTTTTCCCCTTAAAGAGCAAAGCTGAATTTCTGCTGCGTGGCATTACTTCAGAATCCTATGTCCACTCCTGTCCTCTTTGCTCTTTCTAGCAGTGAGTGAGATAGGGTGGATACAGCCCTTTTTTTCTGTGTAAAAATAGTGCATTGCCAGTATTCCTTGGTAATGGATCTCAACATGTTATTTCAATAGACCAGTTACATAGTATGTGAGTCCTGAGCCGTAGGACTGCAATCTGTCTTGGAAGAGTTTTGCTCATAGTTCCGTGGCAGATGAGTGTGTTTGTGGGCTGATTTCATGTAAGCCCCGTATATTATTTTATCTTCAACATTCTCAAAGCAGTTGATCAAAGGTAATTTAGATAAAGCACTTATGCCTTGTCTCAACTTCACAGTCAATATTTACCTGCTTAACTATAATAAAGATACCTTGCTAACTAGCGCACCCACAGTACACAGTCTGCTTGAATGCAAATTTGTTACTGATTTCTTCTTCCATTGGGTCATTTCTTCTGTCATCCTGGGGTCCAATAATCAGATCAGACCAGCCTGATTTTTTGTTCATTTCAGTGAGAGAGAAACCATTACTGTGTTGTTTCAGAGAGTTGATTTAATTATCCCTTCTCACTTTCAGCTCATGCAGGAAGCATTATTTTTTTCTTACTTATTTAGCCAGAAATATAACAGGTATTTTCGTGGACTTGCTGCAAAACAATGTCTTAACAGCAGTCTTGAATATTCCATGACAGCAGTATTTGTGGCACTTTTATCTTGCTATACATACCAAGAGAATTAGGGTCAGGCATTGCCCTTTCACAATGGTGAGAAAACTTTTTTTATGTGAACATATTTGGGCCGACATATAAAGCAAGGATACAAGCCACTCATGACTCAGTTGTAGTATATTCCAGAGGTGGGAGAAAAATAATTGCATCTTAATTTACTGGCATATTAATACTTCTGGTGGGGATAGTGAACAGCAGAGAATTTTTACAGATGTATTACCAGCAACACTGGAAGGTAAATGTTGGTAAAGACTCAAGCAAAATGTGATGGGATCGATAGCTACATCTTGGATCCCATGGCAAAACCATGGACTCATCCAAAATTCAATACCAACTTCTTTTCACTTCAAGGAAGTCAGAATCTGAAGGCTGGAACTTAACAAAATGTTTAAAAATGCTGACCTTCAGTTTTCCAGCAAAAATGCAGCATGAGGAAATTAAGAAGCAGATGAGAAGATGAATCATGAATAGTGACATCTTGGTAACACCTTGACCATGGCAAAAATATTTTAAATCTGTGCTGTGTTGAAATATGTATTGGTCTTACCTCCAAGACAGGAGAGCACCAGTAATTGCAACTTCTTTATGTAAATGCCATTACTTGTTGGGCCGTGGTGCACTTAATCATAAACAAATCTTCTTTACTCTTCTAAGCCACTTTTAGCAAGGAAGGGATCTTGCTTTGGTTGTCAAACAGCCATAGGAAGAACCATTTCAGGGCATGCAGAGATTCCTTACAAAGCTTTTCTTTACAGCTCAGTTTCTCCTGAGCTTACATTTATTTCAGGAGCCTAGGCTTCCTTGAAGACTTGTTCCACCTGAGGAGAGATGTTCCTGTCTTACTTAGTGTCAGCTTTGATTCAGAAGATAATACTGCATGGACCCAGGAAGCTGTGGCCTTTCCCACCAGTTGGTCATCTATCATTTCATTACAGTAAGGTTACCAAATTGACGTGTCTGGCTAATTCTTCTAATGCAGCTGCATAGCTAGCTAGGATCTCGTCAGGCAACTGTGCATGCTGTCTCAATTGATAATACTCTGATGCTATTAGCAGATGGCAGAACATGACCTACCTGTGAAATCTGACCCTCACTGATCTTCTAACAGTGCCTGTCTTCTCGGGGAATGTCTTGAGGCATGCTTCTACCTTTCTGGTCCAGCATTGCAGCTGTTTTATTTCCCATAGAACTAAAGGATAAATGTTGCTGGTATTTGGCCTTGTAACTGCTGATGACTAGCTTAGAAATGAAGATTTGCTGTTACTATTAATTCTTACCATTTCTACAAATGAGGCTGTAATGAAATTTGATATATAATTTTTTAAGTAGTGGCACAGGAGCTATTTTAAATTTAACAACTCCGGTATCTTTTCTTTTTATATTTTTCATTAATCTTCATGTGCTTAATTAGTTGCTGTTCCTCACTGGGAATGTTTGACTAGAGTAGAATGAGACTAATGAAATCTCTTGGGTTGCTACTGCTGAAAACGAACAGGACTAAGAGCTAGAAGGAGATTGTCTGGCTAAATACAGTGTTTGTTCATAGCTTAGCCCTGTGTGGCAATGTTTGCATAAATTAAAAAAAAAAATAGTTGAAGATGAAAACAGACTAACGTGTTTTCAGAATTTTCCTCTGACCTATTCCACAGGAAATTATTGCAACCCTTAGTTTGCAGAGCAGGTATAGGGAACCTTTTGGTGCAGGCTTCCAGTACTCACAAATGGGACAAGTTCATCTCCTTTTGGAAAGCCTGGCATGCAGCTCAGCAAATATCATCGAATCAAGATCAAAGTGTGTTAGATCCCAACACTAGCATAGGTAAAATAGCCTACAATTTTGAAATTAGAAGGAAAAAAAAAGAAAAATTATGTCACCAAATACATGGATAGAGTCTGAACTCTGAAAATGAAGTCTGTTGTCAGCAGTGAGATTCCCCACCTCTGCAGTGGGATTTGGACTAGGTCCTGCATTTTCTTACTTTTGGCTGGGAACAGTATTTAAAATCTTTAATTTACTTGTTCAAAAGACTGTGTCCAGGGCTTGCTTCATGTTTAGTCAGAGTATGTCAATTATCATGGTGTAGTATATATACGCTTAGACTGCGTATTAGTTTGTGAGACAAGATACAATCTCCCTGTTCACTGTTTGGAAGCAAGAAGTAGCATTTATCTTTCCCCAGCATAAGGCATTAGTGGTCACTATTACAAAGGTCTTTCCATGCTGTGATAACAGTGTAACAGATACTATCATCTGTAAGTCTTCAGAAGAATAGGAAATAATGAGCCAGATTCACTTCTGTTCCAGTTCCATTGAAGTTGGAGAAATTACATCAGCAGGAAGTTTGGCCTCACGCATGTTAATTGAGCTCTTTTTAGTTCAGTGCTTTGTACTACTTTAATTTTAAAAACACGGCCATAAATTGTGCTTAGCAATGTGATATCAAGACCTGCATCTACTGCCAAGCACACAGCCTTTTGGTCCCTGTTCTTAGTGCAGCAGACTACTCCTTGTAAGGTAACCTTACCCTTGGACTTGTTTTGAAAAACCTGTTGTTAAAATGACACTACTTGCAACTAGCGCAGTTACCTGCTAACTGTGATGTGTACCGCATTTCAGTGCCTGACAAGACCTGTACTACTTAATTTAAGAGTAATGTGACAGGAGAACGGGAAGCATATGTCTCTCTAAGGAGACCCAGGCCTTGTCACAGCGTGAAGACTACATGTCCTCAGGCAGGTATTTTCAAGTGAGATTCATTGCCCCAAGGGACCTGGTAAACAGATGCTAAGAGACTTTGATTTGGATTGGTGTCTCCAGAGATGCCTGCCAACCTGGGCTGACCTGTCTATCTTACTCTCTTTTCCTTTTCTCATATGCAAGAAATACAGCTGGGAAGGTGGCATTGCTAGAGGCTCAAAGGTAGCAAGCATCTGGCTGTGAGATATTGGCAATAACAGGAGAAAAGTGACTTCCTCTATTAGATACAAACTTCAGTGGCTAGTGTTCAACCCAATGCTTATGAAATACTCCACAGTTCCTAGACTAAAAGGCTTCATTTTATAGGTGAAAATGTCTATTTAATTTATCTGACTTTGATTAATTTAGATTAGGTAAAAATAATCTCACATTATCATATTCTCTGTTTGTAAGTGATCTATTTTCTGCTAGATTGCTCACTGTTTTTACTGTATGTACATTTACAGTAATGAACCTGAAAGCTGAAACAGGTGATAACACAGTAATTGTTTTTTTAGGTCTGGTATAATTCATGAATATTGCCTACAAAGCAGTTTTTTTGATGATCTTCCAGGGGTAAACACATTAAAGCCAGGTACTTGTAAGCTCTTTTACAATCTATTAGCATAATAACATCCTGTAAAATAAGCATCTTCATGATCTAAGAACCTCTGATGTTGGTCCATTAACTGCCTTCATCTTCAGTTCAAACTGCCAATGGTCTCCATATCCGGACATCATTTAGAATTACAGAGAAATCACCTGCTGTTTTATGGAGGTGACCAAGATCAAACAATATTCTAGAGTTTTAGATTATTTTCCTTTAAAAATACATTATACCTTGTGTGAATGGGGAATCACCTTGACAGATGTTGCTGTGTGTCAAGTTATGCTTGTATGCTCATAGCCTAATAAAATTATATCTTGAAACCCTTAATTTTCTCATTAGTAGTAATTTCCTCTTCCTACCAAGTAATTAAGTAGTACATGAAGAAAAGAACTTTTTCTTCCTTTATGTATTGAGGTATCAAGGATTACATTTGACAATGATGATCTGATACACATCTGTTTCTCTGTTTCTGTTCACATTAGAAAGATTCTAATGATGCCTCAAGAATTAGAAAAGCAATTGCTTAACTAAACTAAGGGAATTCCCTCAGAATGAGAGTGTATTATGTTTATACAAGGTTTGTTTAATCTAGGAATTGTTGCATGATTACATTATGCAGAATAAAATTAGATACCTTTTGTTTCCAATTTTTTGTCATCATACTGTAGAAACTTCAAGGACCTCTGACTTGCTGATCTTCATTGAATACCGTAATTATTCTTTTGTAGGTGATGTCCAGCTCTGACAATGTGGTTAAAGAAAAAGTCTTGAGAGATATCGAAAGTTTTAAAAGGACCTGTGTTTTAAAAGAATACTTGGGACTTTTTTTAAACAGAGAGGTATTAAGGTTTCACTTTCCTGTTCTGTAGCTTTAAGTAGTGCTACATAGGCCATATTATGGATAATAGGGAGGGAGCAGTCTGGAAGTTCCCAGCTGCTGCTGCTTTTTTTTCTTTCTTGCTAGAATTTTAACCTTATTGGCTTTACTATATGGAAACATAATCATTACTTTATGAAGGTAATGGTTTCTTATACAGCCCACCTCTTTGTACCTCGCAACTGATATTACTTTTTAAGGACATCATCACGGTTGCTTAGAAAAGTGGAGCAGAGTTTTCTTAAGATCTCACTGTCTTCAGTGATAGTCTATTCCTACACTTGCCAATTCTTGCTAAATGACAAGATGACCGCATTTTATTAAACTTTTTTTATATTTTGTGTACATGGCAGCACTACAATTTGCAAAAAGCTAAGAATTCGGTTGAAACTGTTGAGAAGTTAGTGTTTCTGCACAGTATTTTCTTAGCTCCTGAGAGCTTCCTGGGTTTTGGGTCAGCTGCTGCAATTGGGTTCTAGTCCAGGGTTTTGACAATGAAAGTAAAAATGGTATATGAACGTGGATCCACATTTTAGCTTTTTAAACCCTCTTCAATCTTAAAGGCAGCAGGGAAATGTTCAGAGCATATTTATTAATTATTTTTTTGACACATCTGCACAGTTTTTTGGGAAAAAAGTTCAATCTCAACTTCAAAGAGAGCAAAACTGTCCTGAGAATTGGACATGAGAGAGTCCAGGAAATCTGATTGCTGGGTAGAGAGCTGACCCATGGAAGATGCTTGCTCACAAGAGGCAGATGCATTTCAAGTATGTTGACATCAGTGAATGAATGGGTTCTTGGCAATGCAGACTCTTTGCTTTTAAGTAAATGTATTTGAGAATAGATTAGTTTGCAAGCACTAGAATTGATTTAATGTGTGTTTACTCTTCAGATAGTCACTATGGCTGTTTACCTCTGCAAGATAAATATTTTAAATTGCATTTGAACCTCACATTAACATTTATGTTCATGTCATTATAGTTTCCTTTTGTGAAAGAGATTTACCTATGAGTCTTAAAGCTGTAGTAAGAATGAGTCTATTTTTGTAACTTGCAGCTTCTCATGATAATCTGCCATAGGGTTGAATTAATTTTTGTGACACGCTTACTGCTCATTCATCATCAGAGTCACAGCAATGAAGCAGTCATCGGGATAGAAAAGCATTGGTATTTTTTGAACAGTACCAGGCTGACAGGTCTCACAATGGAAATCCACTTATAACACAGTGCAGCCACCTGTTCTTGGGCAGTGAACACGTATCAAGGGAACTGAACTAGGGGTCTCCAGGGCCAAAAGCTTGACAGCTGAACAAGAAACTGGGTACAGGCATTTATTTCCTCCTGGAGCTTGTCACTAGAAGGGACACAGTTTTCAGATTCCTACAACTCATTTGCTAGGAACCAAGTGCAGACTTTCTCTTTGTTTCCCCCATGGCTACCCAAATAGACGCTTTGTCATGGCTCTTGCAGGTGCCAGGTTTGTGACAGTGACCTAGGAGTCTGGGGAGGAGGGTCCGCCATCTCTCTGCTTGCTGATGTGATGCGTGAAAATAAGCCTGGTAACTGCTGGAGTGGTAGAACAAACTATTTTTCCAAGAAGAGTTTATGGCTGTTTAAATTATGTTCAGAAGTGCATTTGACAGTAGCTGTGTCTCTGTGGAATCTGGTTTCTTCCAGGTTCTCTCTCTGAAAACAATAAAAATGCCCACGTGTCTGGACTATATTTTCCTTTCTCCGTTCTCTAAGTACTGATATAAATTTGTATTTGGTTGGACTTCAGAGTTTGTGGTGAAATGCTTAAGTAGGAATCTGAGTTTCTGTACTTCGTGAAGAGTTTTGGCAAATGTTTCAGAGCTTTATCACTGCATAGTCAGCTTATACCATTATTATGAAAGTCTGAAATTTTGCAGTTCACATAGTGTTAAATTATCCAATGGAAGTAGCATGGTTACGTCTGTATTTTATTAGTTGGAGCAGTATGCTTACGTAAATACTGTGTCAAAAGTTGAATATCAAGGTATGCAGTTGAGGCCCTTCTGGTTTCATAAAGGATAAAAGCTTTCAACTTTCTTTTTAATTTGTCATTTAACAATTTAAAATTATTTAATAGATAACTGCAAAAACATTTTTTCCAAAGAATTAAGAATGCAATTATGCAAATCTGAGCATATAAGGAAGCAGATTCAAATGAATATGCTGTGAATAGGTTATTTTTAAACCATTTTTTGTGCACTTTGAGTAATTTAGTATTTTAATGTTTTAATTAGTTTTGTGCAGAAAGAAATATGTATTCAGTAAATCTGGAAATTATTTCCTAATACTTTGCCTGGATTCTCCTATTTATATCTAGATCCACAGAAATCTAACTTGTCAGTTAGATCAGATATTTCCTTTCTATATATGGGGAAATGTTACAGGAAAAAAAAACAAACTGAGAGTCCAGACTGCACAGGACTGTACAAAGGGAGGATAATTGCTTCCTGCCCTTTTGGTATGTGACGACAGCTGACCATTTCTTAAAGAAAACGGTAGCATTAAGAGTCATTTTGGATAAATAGTTTTGAACTACACGGTATTGAAATAAGAGAGATCTTATTGGACCGATCAAATTATTTGTTGTTCATTATTTAAGACGCTAAAGAAGAAACGCTTATTTTCTTGGGGAATTCATAGGAATAGAGATGTCAAGACACGCTGGTCTGTGCAGTTTACGCTCACATTATACATGATAGCAGCCAGCAGTATGAATATTTGCATCTGGTTCAGCTTGACTCCAGCTAAAATATGTCAAATAGTAGTCAGTGTCCTGGTGTGGTTGGAAATGCATGCAGGATGCAATCAATTTTCTTAATTTGAGTTTATACACCTTGACACAAAAACTAAATAATATTCTGTTTTCTACATCACAGAGCATGTCTTTGGTATCTTGGATAGCTAACGCCGATGGCAAAGATTTCTGTGGAAAGTACTTTTCATGTTGAGCTTTATCATCTGTGTGATAGAATCTAAATATGCTATTGTACCTCTTTGGAACAGATCAAATGCTGTATCTTGAGTAAGGGCAGATAACTGTTGCTCCTCCTTGAGAGACAGATGGAGATAGTTTAAGGCTGGACTTAATCAGAGAAGATTACTCATAACCAGGTCTTATCTTTTATCACTCTTTTTCTGAAAGGCTATGGAATTTGGACATCTTGATCAAAATGCTGATTGCCACTCATCTCTTTTAGATACAAAATAAGCCCTCATTTGCTGTATAGTTCTTATTTCATGAAAGGAATAAGATAATATATTCAAAACAATAGATAAAGATACATTTAGAAGAATGGATACTGCTTGGACTGAGTGATATGAGCTTCTTTGATCTTTATCTTGGAATGCGCAATAAAGCTTTTGGGTGTGTCCGCCTTTTCTGGCACTGATTTGAGGGCAGAACTGTCACTTTTCCCTGTTCTGCTTGTGTGGGAAGGTACTACTTGCAGAAGGGGTTAGTACAGTCAGGCTGTGCAGCTTTCAGAAGTATAGGAGTGGTCCTGCTAGTGTGCAGATGTCTTGAGTGACCATTTCCCTCCGTTGACATGAGTGAGAAGTCTGGAGTTGGTCCACTAAATCTGTGTATATAAATCTTAACGACTGACATAAAGACATTGTTCTGGGAAGCATCTGCAGCTAGGCATTAATTAAATCCAAGATGGGAGCAATGACATGATTACAGTTAAGTATATGCTTATGATATTGCTGTGAACAAAGCTGGAGCTGAATGCTACTACATCATTTTCCTGGGTTTGAGCTAGAGTAAATAGCAGATGAATTGTCAGCCGCGCATCCACTACTGGGTTTTAAGCGAATCGTTAAATTCTACTTGTCCATGCTGTGCTACTTCATTCCTTCACTGGTAAGACAGTAAGAAATGACAAAACAAAGCTCTGAAGAGGGTTGTCACCTCCTGTAACTAATTTGCCTATGAGCTCTGAACGATGTTTTCATGCTGAATGTTTGATATTTTGGAGATACTTGCAAATGGTAGGCAACATTTGGCAGCCACAGAACTAGCCAAGATCAGTCTTGTCTTCCGTAGATAATTAATAAACCTAGTCAGATCAAAGTCAATTGCAGTGGATACAAGTGTGGGAAATATTACTATAGCCATAGCATTTGCACAGTAATGAATGTTGTGGTTCACAAATTCTGAATTACTTTTGATCCTCGGTTTCTTGAAAAACTAGGGGAAAGTCAGTAAGCAACACCAATCTCTTGCAATGAATAAGCACTGGATTTCAATTCTCTACTGAGAATATTTATTAAAGCTTTCTATAAGCCAAGTACTTGGTAAAACAACTATTTTTCCTCAGTTATATAAAGTTTTGACTCTAAAACGTGTTCACGAGAGGTTACTATGTCTGGACTGAACTGTATTAATATTCTTTGCTCAGCTGTCTTGCAGTAAAATGCTCATGAAAGTTAATTTTAGAATAATACTATAATATTCATGGGGTTGCTGTAGGAGCTTTGAATAATACAAACTATGTACACTCTAGTTACAGAAGTATAGAAACTTCATGTAGAATATAAAAGTAACTTTGAATATTGATTTCATCAGTGAGGACTTGTAATGTAATAATATGATGAATCATTGTGAAAATTAATTTAAAATGTAGCCTAATTATTCAGATATACAACGGTGAAGGGTCTGGTAATAGGGCTAAGAGAACAAATAGTAAAGTTTGTCATAGTGTGTACAATATAACATTAAGGAAGATATCTGCATCAAATAGAGAAAGGCACTGACAAGTAAAATATTTCTACGGCAGCATGTATTTGAAAAGAATGCCAAATTAGATTTTGTTCTGACTCCACTGGTAATACATTTTATACTTTCTAGACCTCTGATTCCCAGTTGATATACCATGTTCAGTGAGATGCTCTCGGTACTGACCTTTCAGCAAATACACTGCTGCTATAATTCACACTTTGTGCAATACAAACATGCATTTATTGCTATTAATTCCTAAAACAGTGTGTAGAGAATATGAAAAAAGATGAACGGTATTCTGGGTAAGATGAGAGAAATCATAGATAAGGCTGGGAGATGTCATTGCTTTATATCACAAGATTTATTGTACAATTCTCAACACAGTGTATATTAAACAAAATTAGTATTAGTGATTCAGTGGTGGCAGACAAATGTGGCATAATTATGAACTGCAAATGGTAGCATGGTCCTTTGTTACTTAAGCATTTAAGTCATTAATAAGAGAAGCCGTACACTGAGATGTGGGTGCTGGTAGTGCTTTAGGAAATTATAGTACATAATTACATCTTTCGTCCTTTTGAGTATTTTTTCCCCGCCTGTTTTGAATGTGTTGTTAGTTTTAGCTCTTTATAGACACTAAATAATAGTAATGCCTTGATCCTTAGCCAACTCTCATTAAGTACAGCAGTCTAGATCCTCCGCTGCTGAAAACTAGTACACCTACGTGGATTTTCCAACACCTTTCCCATCCTACAGGACTGTATACTCTGACAGAGTATAAGACTTGCCATTGAACTGGAGCTGGAGATAAGATTGAACTTTGAGTTTTGTTATTTCTCTGAAGTCTGTGGTAGAACTGATAGTCTGTATAGGAATCACGAAGCCTCTGGGGAAGACACCACAGGGCAAAAATTTGTCATATTGCATTTTCATTCCTGAGCTGGAAGTTCGTGGGAAGTAGCCTGGAGGGCTGCCTGGGGGAAAGTCTCTTGATGTGAGTCAACACGACAGGCTGGGGTTACTCAGGCATACTCTGCTTCCTGTCCTGGCTGTAATTTTCTGTTGGATTGTGCCCTTATAGGGTAGGTAACAGCCTTCCGTGCCAGCATGGGCACTTCTGCTTTTCTTAACCAAGTGACCATCTAGTGCAAGCGGAGTTTTGAACTTTCATTTAACTGTAGAGTGGGGAAGATGCTCTCAGCTGTGTGGGAGAAGACAGCCTGTAGCAGAGAGGAGACTGCATGAATGGTGGGATGTGTAAATACAGTGACTGCCAGCTGTCAAAGGGGATGACTTCTGAGAGCAATGCTTCAGTGCCTCTCTGTATTATTTAGGAGGTAACTAATAACCAAATGACCTATTACTGTATATGACTGTTGAACAAAATGTAAAAAGGGAGTGAGGAGCTGAATGTAGAAAATGTCTTCTGCTAAAGAGTATCAAAACATGTTACAAGTGCCAAAAGTGCTTGGATGAGATACAGATTGCATAAAATAACGACCGTGGTTAGATGCATTTGCTGCTGAGCTGATGTGCAGTACTGCAGCATAGTTACTGCAGGGCCACTTCAGCATCAGAAATGTGTGCCATGGGGGAAATTGCTGACCTGCTTGAGCAAATGCTCTCTTCAGGTTCACTGGAGGTTCAGAATGACTTCTGTCTAAAGGGCAATGTCCTTATTTTAGTGAAGCCGAGGGCAAAACTACCATTTTCCCAGATGTCTCTTTAGATGACAGCCAGAGAAAAGAACTTCGGGCATTTGTTCTCTTCTGGAGCCGGAAGTTAATTTGTGCTGTTGTACTGAAGATCATCTGGCACTGATTATTTTTATTTATTTTTTTTTCCCCTCTACTTGGCATGCCATTAGAATCTATAGGTTGCTAGAGAGGAGCTGCTGGAGGTGCTGTGCAAAGTTCAGTCAATTTTGGACTGTAACATTGAGCGTTAAGAATTACAAGATGCCTTGATTTTTATAACTGAGTATTCCTAGCACATCCATTCCATCCTTCCCATGCCCAATTGCACAACTGAAATGAGGCCTTAGGAAGAACACAGTGAGGGACAGCGGCTGTGTGAGAAAAGTAATACTAAGAACCATATGGCTTTAATACATTTAAGTTTTCAGATTAATAAATGTGAACAGCAATAACTTAAGACTCAATTTCATATATTCCTTGGTTCCATGGGTTTTTGAGTCTGAACACCTTTGTCTAGTATGCAGAAGAGTTGTCTTTGTTCAAAGCATATCTCAGAAGAAAGGTCTGTTTTGTACCGATGTAACAATTTCTTAGTGATTAGTTGACACGATTTTATTAACTTACATTGACTGGTTTTTACATGCAAAGTGAACACCTTAGCAAGATTACCCAACAACCAAACTGCAGCCGAATTAGGCCAGGATGAGAACAATAAATTGATGGGGAGATCATCACCTGCAAAAATCATAAATTAACAGAGGATCAAAAGCCAACTTGATTATTGCATAGCAATTAGACAGCAACAGTTTATCATTCAGGTAAAACCATTACCTCGTTCCAAAGTGCTTCCATATACTCTCCAATTTACTAAGTGTATTGCTAGCGCAGGTAGCTGAGGACAGCACTTGAATCTGTCAGGATACAAGCGTGTGATAGAAAGGTAATCTGTGCAGACACAGACTATTTGAGTACTTATCTGCTGTCAGTTTTCAAACAGGTTAATTTTCCATGAACTCCCAACTACAACAGTGCCCAGAATTTTCAAATCTTTAAACCAACCTTGGAAACTGGTACAAAATCCTACATGTCTAGGTCTTGATCCTGCTTTCATGTCTCTTTCATTTTGGATTATTGTCCATGTATAGAGGTCATTCCACTACAGATTCCTTGTGGCCGTGTGGACTGGAACTAATATATCCCATCACAGGGCATAATTGGACATGAAAGGCTAATTTAACTACGTGAAGGTTAATCTAGGTTAACTATTGCGGTGTTAGGGGAATACTCAGTATAACGGGGGGGATATGTTGAATAACATTTGTCAGATAACATTGAAAAGTAATAATAAAACTACCTATGAGTTATACTTGAAAGAATAACACTAACTACTTTGTAATGTATATACCGCATGGTGCGGTCCCTCTGTGCAGAGATAAAGCAATACAGGTAGTGGCTGGAGGCTGTAGACAAAACCTGAGGTTGTGATGTTCTTCTGTAACAATTTCCATATGTAAATAGGATATTGTATGTATTCAGATCGACCTAAATTTGCACTGAAGAAAAACTCTTACCCTTGAGCCAGAAATAACAGAACACAGAGCTTTGAAGAACATTACAAAAA